>BLSH010275778.1:274235-292596 GCA_018402905.1 Glandirana rugosa | reverse complement strand
TCCAAAAAGGGGTCATTTGGGGGGTAATTTTACTTTCCTGGCTTGTTAGGGTCTCAAGAAATGAGATAGGCTGTCAGTATATCAGGTGTGATCAGATCTGATCAATTTTCAATGATTGGCACCATAGCTTGTAGACTCTATAACTTTCACAAGGACCAAATAATATACACTTATTTGGGTTATTTTTACCAAAGATAGGTAGCAGTATAAATTTTGGCCAAAATTTACAAAGAAAAATTACTAATTTGCAAAATTTTATGACCGAAACAAAGAAAAAGGCATTTTTTCAAAAAAATTTCAATCTTTTTTTATTTACAGCACAAAAAATAAACCCCCTCCTAGTGATTAAATACCACCAAAAGAAAGCTCTATTTGTGTGAAAAAAAGGACGCAAATTTCATATGGGTACCGTGTTGCATGACTGAGTAATTGTCATTCAAAGTGTGATAGCGCTGAAAGCTGAAAAATGGCCTGGACAGGAAGGGGGTTTTCGTGCCAGGTACTGTTGTGGTTAAAGCAGTGTCGTTTTTGGGCTGTTATCTGAATGCCCTGAATTGGCGTTCAAAAGTCGTTCTTCTGACCACAAAAATGATAAAAGCAGATTAAAGCTCATAAACGCTGGTAAGCGGCTGTTTATCGGCGCCCGGCGTTTTTGTAGTCAATGGAAGCTAATGAAGTAAAACGCACACATGGACGTTAATTGTAGTTTAAAGCAGTGTCGTTTTTGGGCTGTTATCTGAATGCCCTGAATTGGCGCTCAAAAGTCGTCCTCCTGACCACAAAAACGATAAACGCAGATTAACGCTCATAAACGCTGGTAAGCGTCAGTTTATCGGCGCCCGGCGTTTTTGTAGTCAATGGAAGCTAATGAAGTAAAAAAAAAAAAAAAACGCTCAAAAATGCTGACGCCGATAAACGCTGCAAAAGAACGTTTTCTAAGCAGCATCTCCTGCCCGATGCCCAAAGAGCCCAGATAGCGTCCATTGTGCATGGAGCCTTACAGTAAAATATATATATATATTTTTTCAAAACTGTCGTATTGTTGTATTGCAGAGATGATCAAATACCACCAAAAGAAAACTCTATTTGTGGGGAAACAAAGACAAAAGTTGTAATTGGGTACAGTGTCGCACCACCGCGCAATTGTCAATTAAAGTTACGCAGTGCTGTATCGCAAAAAATGGCCTGGTCATACAGGGGGGTAAACCTTCCGCAGCTGAAGTGGTTAATAAAAATATGTTTATATGTGTATATATATACTGTGTGTGTATATATATATAATCAACCATAAACGATATAAGCAGTATTAGGAGGTGAATATTAGGTGAGTGAATTTGTTGGCAAGTCCTGAATGTGATGTCCTGTTTTTGCAGCTTTGGGTAAACTTTTGTACACAGTTGTGATGTGTCTGAGTTCCCCCAGGGCTCAGGGAGGGAGGGGGGTGAACTTTGCCCAACATAAGAAGTTCACTTCCTCCACCCAGGTCCAGCCTAGGCTCCAGCTTGGCTGCCACTTACTGGCTGGCTTTGGAGGAGTGTGCAGACACAGGAGCCTATGGGTGATGGAAGAACATAGTCCACACCCAGATCCTATAAGTTGCAGGACATATATATATACAGTAATATGATCACCTCTGCCCTGCCACTCACAGGATCCTGACTGCCAGCTCAGTGCCAACACACCAGTAAGTGCATCTAAGGGGTTAAAATTCTCTGCAGATCATGCATAGGGCGATTTTCAACCAGCAGTCGGAGCAACCTACCACAGTATTAAGAATTACCTGTACAAACTTTTTATAGGTATTGGTGGTAGGTTGCTTTGATCCATGTGGCCACCTTCGGAATCCAAAGCTGGTCAAATTCCCTAACAGAACCCAACTGGCATTTGTCATATGTCCAGATCTGACCTGATACAGGAGAATGCAGCAAATATGATCTGAGCTTTAGGAGACTGGAGCAATGGGAGGCTGCTATGTGTTTGTATGACTTTTGATTGTAAGCTCCTGCGAGCAGGGATGGATGTGGATGTATCTGCATATGCAAAGTGCCAAAGAATTTGCCAGCACAATATGAGTCAATGTTCTGCAAAATTTTGGATGGCTGTATAAATGCACTGCAGGGCTTTATGGGGCTGGAGCAATGCTCTTCAGAGTTTGGGAGGCTGCTATGTGTTTGTATGACTTTGGATTGTAAGCTCCTGCGAGCAGGGATGGATGTGGATGTATCTGCATATGCAAAGTGCCAAAGAATTTGCCAGCACAATATGAGTCAATGTTCTTCAAAATTTTGGATGGCTGTATAAATGCACTGCAGGGCTTTATGGGGCTGGAGCAATGCTCTGCAGAGTTTGGGAGGCTGCTGTGTGTTTGTATGACTTTAGATTGTAAGCTCCTGCGAGCAGGGATGGATGTGGATGTATCTGCATATGCAAAGTGCCAAAGAATTTGCCAGCACAATATGAGTCCATGTTCTGCACACTTTTGGATGGCCGTATAAATGCACCGCAGGGCTTTATGGGGCTAGAGCAATGCTCTGCAGATGCAATACATTTCTGGGCTGTTCATTTGACATTTTTTGGTGTTGAATGTTGGCTTATTTGAGTCCAAGTGTTCTACAGAACGTTAGGAAAATAGGGGGGATACTCTGTATTCTTTTCAGAGAAGAGTGCAGTGTTCTGTAGCAGATAAAGCTCTTTGTGAGCAATGCTCTGCTGCTGTTGGAAATCTGAGGAATGCTTTTTGAAGAAGGGAGTCATACATACTTATCTCATTGGCTGGCTGGAGAGATGCCCTGCAGCTGTTGAAACCTGGAGCCCACTCCCTTGCTCTTTGGAATATGTGAGCAATGCTCTGTTACTTTTAGAAATTAAAGTAATACTCTGCAGATGTTAACAACTTGAACATTGCTCTGCAGCTAAAGGTTGCAGCAATGCTCTGCAGCTTATTGGTAGAAGGGAGCAATGTGCTGCAACAGATGCAGGTGAGAGTATTGTATTGGCATTTGTGAAAAGCTGTAGAAATGCTCTAAATTCTGGTCTGCAGATGTTAGAAATGATTTATTATACATGATGAATATAGCGCCAACAGTTTGCGCAGCGCTTTACAACATTAGAAATAAAGAGGAGTGCTCTGTGTAAAGGTAGTAGTGCTACTTTTTTTTTTGAAGCAATGTTCTGCATTCGTTCTTCAGTTGTTTGCAAGTTTTGCAGACATTGCTATGCAGAGCATTGTGTAGTTCAGTTCATGGTTGAGATGTTCTGCAGAGAGCACACATTGGGAAAGGGGGAGGGGGGGGGGGGTGTGTGACACAGAACTGCTGATCATGGGATGTTCAGACCTTTTAGTGGCAGTTATGGAAGTTGCTTCAGATAGTTATGTGAACATCCTGTTGTGCAGCTGTGAAATGGGCTGTTTCATGGAGTGTGGGTTTATCTTAGTCCATGTTTCCATGTTTGCCAAAGACTGCGGAAGACATTCAGCATATACAATGTCCAAACAGTACTTATTTTTCATTATGCACTATATATATATATATATATATATATATATATACAGTATCTCACAAAAGTGAGTACACCCCTCAGATTTTTGTAAATATTTTATTCTATCTTTTCATGTGACAACACTGAAGAAATGACGCTTTGCTACAATGTAAAGTAGTGAGTGTACAGCTTGTATAACAGTGTAAATTTGCTGTCCCCTCAAAATAACTCAACACACAACCATTAATGTGTAAACTGCTGGCAACAAAAGTGAGTACACCTCTAAGTGAAAATGTCCAAATTGGGCCCAAAGTGTCAATATTTTGTTTGGCCACCATTATTTTCCAACACTGCCTTAACCCTCTTGGGCATGGAGTTCACCAGAGCTTCACAGGTTGCCACTGGAGTCCTCTTCCACTCCTCCATGACGATATCACAGAGCTGGTGGATGTTAGAGACCTTGTGCTCCTCCACCTTCCATTTGAGGATGTCCCACAGATGCTCAATAGGGTTTAGGTCTGGAGACATGCTTGGCCAGTCCATTTTTTAGCAAGGCAGTGGTCGTCTTGGAGGTGTGTTTGGGGTCGTTGGAATACTACCCTGTGGCCCTGTCTCTGAAGAGAGGGGATCATGCTCTGTTTCAGTATGTCACAGTACATGTTGGCATTCATGGTTCCCTCAATAAACTGTAGCTCCTCAGTGCCGGCAGCACTCATGCAGCCCCAGACCATGACACTCCCACCATGCTTGACTGTAGGCAAGACATATTTGTCTTTGTACTCCTCACCTGGTTGCCGCCACACACACTTGACACCATCTGAACCAAATAAGTTTATCTTGGTCTCATCAGACCACAGGACATGGTTCCAGTAATCCATGTCCTTAGTCTGCTTGTCTTCAGCAAACTGTTTGCGGGCTTTCTTGTGCATCATCTTAGATAAGGCTTCCTTCTGGGACGACAGGCATGCAGACCAATTTGATGTAGTGTGCGGCATATGGTCTGAGCACTGACAGACCATATGCCACCCCTTCAACCTCTGCAGCAATGCTGGCAGCACTATTTCCCAAAGACAATCTCTGGATATGATGCTTAGCATGTGCACTCAACTTCTTTGGTCGACCATGGCGAGGCCTGTTCTGAGTGGGACTTGCCCTGTTTAACCTCTGTATGATCTTGGCCACCGTGCTGCAGCTCAGTTTCAGTGTCTTTGCAATCTTCTTATAGCCTAGGCCATCTTTATGTAGCGCAACAATTCTTTTTTTCAGATCAAAGAGTTCTTTGCCTTGAGGTGCCATATTAAACTTCCAGTGCCCAGTATGAAAGAGTAAGTGCGATAACACCAAATTGAACACACCTGCTCACCATTCGCACCTGAGACCTTGTAACACTTAACGAGTCACATGACACCGGGAGGGAAAATGGCTAATTGGGCCCAATTTGGACATTTTCAGTTAGGGGTGTACTCACTTTTGTTGCCAGCGGTTTAGACATTAATGGCTGTGTGAGTTATTTTGAGGGGACAGCAAATTTACACTGTTATACAAGCTGTACACACAATACTTTACATTATAGCAAAGCGTCATTTCTTCAGTGTTGTCACATGAAAAGATAGAATAAAATATTTACAAAAATGTGAGGGGTGTACTCACTTTTGTGAAATACTGCACAAAGGGATAATGACAACCTATAATCTGAAGCTAGGGTCCAGGCAAGCACAAAAATGTATTTAAAGTGGTAGTAAAGTCCGCCCCCCAAAAAAAACAAAAATACCTGCAAAGCAAAGGCATAATGAGCTAGTATGCAGCGCCTACTAGCTCATTATGAAATACTTACCTTGGAACGAAGCTGTTGCAGCGGTCTCTGCACACCGCTGTGACCGGGGACATGCCTCTTCCGGGGCTGCGGCTCCGTCCAATCACAGTGCGGGCTCCAGCGCTGTGATTGGCAGAGCCGCGCTGATGTCAGTCCCGTGCAAGCGCCATTTACGGCACGTCAACAGAAGAAGCAGCACCCTGGGCTACCCCGGGTGCCGATTCTTCAGTGAGCATGTGCTGATGACGTGCAGATACAGGGAATATCTCCTAAAATACAGTTTAGGAGATATTCCCGGGACCTACAGGTAAGCCTTATTGTAGGCCCCTCCTTTCCAATACAGCCATAGTCGCCATTACCATCCCACATCCTCCCCCCTACCTCTCTCCCCCATCATAGACTCGAGTCACCGGGGACAGATGCACATGGGGAAATCCATATACACATTATTGATACTATTTGATATGGCGGTTTTTCCATTGGACTTCCCCATTCTGCATTTTGTACTGGCATCCAGATGAAAGTTTTTTGCATAGTTTGTCATGTGTTGTGTCACATTAGTGTTGTCTTTATGTAATCGATCCTTATTGGTGTTGTGGGGTCATTGTGACCTAGAGACAAATTATGGGCCAATTTAATATGGTGAAATAGGAATCTATGTTCAATAAACTATATTTTATATTCATTGACACTGCTGGGTGTCACTCATTTGACCATCTATTCGTCCTTACTGACTGTGGTGGGACAACCTTTAGTGTATGCTGTGTAATAGGTCAGAGTGACACAGCTATATTGCATAGCAGGGGTCAATAGAATAATTTATGGTGATCACCTACACTACCCTCTAATATTTTTTTCTGTATTTCTATGTTGTCTACCCAGTATCAAGCGTAACTCTTGTCACTTCAGCTCCTGATGTCACTTAGTGTCTCTGCAAGAGTCCCCAGGGCGTCATTGGGTTTCCAGATTGCTGTCCACCATTTTGTGGCCTAAGCTTTCAGTGTTCCTTGGTGCCCTTGGGGTACCTCTCTTCTCCAAGAGTCCCCAGTGTCTCATCCATTTTCCAGATTGTTGTCCACCACTCCATGGCCCAAGGTTCCAGTGTTCCTTGGTGCCCTTGGGGTACCTTTCTTCTCCACGAGTCCCCAGTGTCTCATCAGGTTTCCAGGTTGCTGTCCACCACTCCATGCCCCAAGCCTCCTGTGTCCCCTTGAGCCATTGGAGTACCTCTTGATGTCTCCTCTGAGCCCTGAGCCTCCGCTCACCATGAGTTACACTGTCCTGATTCCTGGTTGGCCCAGTTCCTAGCAGATATGACCCACATAGCAATTTGATTATTTGAAGATTTGAGTAAACTAACATTTGATTCCATTTCTGTTGTAGTCACAAAGCAATAAAATACATAAAAAGGTAATTTGGATCGAGTGCAGGGTGATAGGATATAAATTGTCTTGAATGAACCCAGCAGAAAAATCCAATCACTTTTCACAAAATTGCTGTTTTATTCTTCTGCTTTTGATTTGATAAACTGTATTGAAGCTGTGAATTCAATGCCCCTGTTCCAACTTTACAATCAATTGAATTAACTAAAACAATTTAAAAGCGGTTCTAATCTTTCCTAGTTTGGTCCAAAAATAGCAATAAATTTGGCGGAATTTGGGCTTGTACAGCATAAAATAACATGATGGGACAGTGTAGTCACATACTGTATTGGAGCTACAGTATGTAAAACCCTATTGATTAACCTATTGAATGTAGTTGGTAGAACTCCCATTTTTGAATGTTTACTTTTTTCTATTTACCTAGATCAGCCATAATGTCTCAATTCCCAGCACTCACCACTGAACAGAAGAAGGAACTCGCAGAGACTGCCCAGCGTATTGTTAAAGATGGCAGGGGAATACTGGCAGCAGATGAATCTGTGGGTAAGAGCCTTTTTTTTAAAGAGAATGTATAGGGATGTGTGTGTGTGTATATGTATATATATATACCTGTCTATACCTGCTACGCTGAAGAAGATCCTGTTTACAGAACTCAGTAGCTTAAGCTCAGAATACACACAAAGTGAATAAGTCAGTTTCTTATTGCTCTGTATAGCTGTGTACAGATTTTCATTAGAAAGTGAGCGATTTAAAAGAAAAAAAAGTTGTTGATGAAATCTCCCTTAAAAAAACACAATGCTGTATGGAACTTATTGGTGTACGCTGTATCAAATGTTTATTTTCATATTAGTAAGAGTAAAGTTAAGCATCACTGCGACAGACTTGAACTTAACCAAGATAACTGACTGCCAAAGGCCCATCTTTTAAATTTAATTTCCTTAGTTCAGAGACCCCTTATTCCTCATGGCCATTGTGTTACTGTGTTTTACGGGAAACCGTCTTAACCAATCCCTATCCAACCTTGCCATTTAAGGGACCATGGGGAGTCGCCTGAAACGCATTAATGTGGAGAACACAGAGGAGAACCGTCGCCTCTTCCGAAACCTCCTCTTCACGGCCGATCCCAACCTCAACCAAAGCATAGGAGGGGTCATCCTTTTCCATGAGACCTTATACCAAAAGTCCAATGACGGCGTCCCTTTCTCCAAAATCCTGAAGGATCAGGGAATCGTTGTAGGAATCAAGGTCCGGTTTTCCTCATTTTAGTGGTGTCATAGTGTGATCATTAATGCACAGTCTTTTGAATATTAAATCTGGGCTTTGTTTTGCAGGTAGACAAAGGCACTGCTCCCCTGCCAGGAACCGATGGAGAAACCACCACAGAAGGTCAGATACTACTGGTAACAATTCCTACTTGGCTTTTAAAGCAGTACCTACCTGCTTCTCTAAAAGCCTAATGAGACAGTTGCCATCACTTACTGTCTGGGTAGGAACTTAGGGAAATGTCACAAATGAGAAGACAGACAGCACTAAAAATCTGACAGAGGGTCTAACCCTTCTGCACTCTATCCAACACAAGATCATTTTTTTGGCTGAAGCTTGGCTTAGAAGGCCTAGTTCACCTTTACAAAAAAAAATGCCTGTGCAGATAACAGACTTTTGTAGATAAAACCTAACTATGCAACTTCGACCAAAGCTGAATATTGCCTTTGCTATAGGTGTAGGTCACTTACGTACCTCCTGAAAACTTCCCAGGGATAGTATCATCTCTCTTGCCTTGTTGCTAAGACAATCCCAGCTTTTACTGTTCAACTCGACCATTACAGTAGTGAGCCCTTTCTCTTTCTTTTGATTCCGAAATGCTGTAGCTCTCATCACTCCTGTGATGGTGTAGGCGAACAATAACAGCTGGGCATGTCTTAGCAATGTCCTAGCAACAAGGCAAGACAGGGTGCTTTCATTTCAGGGAGTTTTTCAGGCAGGTTTCAGGAGGTACGTAAATAGCTCACACCTATAGCAAGGGCATTATTCAAATTTGGTCAAAGCGGCACAGCTTGTTCTCTTCTACAGGCTACCCTTACCTGCATTGGCAGTTTCTTGGTAAAGGTGGATTATGCCTTTAAGCCGATCGGGTAGGTTCTCCAAATAACATAGTTTTCAGAAGCCTAGGATATTGCATTTATAAAATCAAATACTTATTATGTATGGCCAGCTTTAGAAGGTCAGTGTACTAAAAAAAAAAATACATTAAAAGCCAGTTGTAATTGTGTGGTCCGCCTGGGAAGTTTTTAATGCCAGGGCTAAACCCTTGAAAGTGAAAACACTTGGTGCCAGGAAATGAGCTACCCACACTCTCCTTAATATTTTTGTTTCTAAAGGGTAATCACTTCATTAAGATATATGAAAAAGGGAACATAGAAGGAGCTTTACAGCTCTTACACACAGTATGTGCAAAATAGGTTTAGTTACTGTATGTGCTGTGTTAAATCACCGAATTGATAGTACATAAATGACAGGTTCACTTACTCAACAGAGCACCGAATCCCACCAGCCATTTTGGCAGCAGTCATTCTTGTTATGCTCTTTACTTCGCCTTTGCAAACCTTTAACTGTTACACTTACAGGTCTGGACGGACTGTCCGAGCGTTGTGCTCAGTACAAGAAGGACGGCGCTGACTTTGCCAAGTGGCGCTGTGTGCTAAAGATCTCAGACCACGCACCATCAACCCTTGCAATCTATGAAAATGCCAACGTGTTGGCACGGTACGCCAGCATCTGCCAGCAGGTGACTTAATTTTTCTTTTTTATAAATCTTTCAGGGTAGACCTGATGGTACCAAAGCGCACCTGGTTTAGTAAAAGCCATCATGCCGGTTAAGCCTTGTCCAAAAAGGCATCAGTTTGTAAATGGAAACCAATACAGGCAGTCCCCTAGTTACAAACATCCGACTTCCGAACGACTCCTACTTACAAACGGAGGGAGACAACAGGAAGTGAGAGGAAATCCCCCCCCCCCCCCAGGAAGGGAAATTCACTCCTGTAAAAGTTATTTTGGGAAAAAGTTGTCTCCAATGATGCTTTATCACCAAGGTTTGTTTCCACAACAACCCAAAATTTTCAAAATCCAATTATTAGCAAAATAAACATTACAGGGGTGTTAACCCTTCCCTATGCTATCTAGAAAGCTTAAAAATAGTTTTTTGGCTGAAGCTACGCTTAAAAAATGTACCTGTTCCGACTTACAAACAAATTCAACTTAAGAACAAACCTACAGTCCCTATCTTGTTTGTAACCTGGGGACTGCCTGTATGTTCAACAAGCTTTTACAAAGCATCTACAAAGCTTTTAGCCAGCTTCAGTCAGCTTTCTAGAAGTCTTTACACCCTGTTCCAATTTATTATGCCTATGATATTTTTCTCATTTACCTAAATAATTGATGTAAACAATAGTCAGCATAATTCTCATGCTATCAACTATTAAGAGTACAATTCAAATTTTATATGAACAAACCTCCTAATGATCACAGTATTTTTTTTTTTCAAAATAAAAAACGTACAATGCACCGTTCCAAATTATTACGCACAGTAAGTTTCAAAACACTTTATAGGTGGTAAAGAACTGAAAATTGTCATTTGTTGTGTTTGCAGCATATTTACTGAAATCAAAAGCTATTTCAATCAAACTTTGAACAACATTTTAACTTTTTAAACATTTTAACAGGTCACGTTACATTTTAACATAGGACTCCCAGGGGCTAGCTGTCAAAATGCTATAGACACAATGGGAAATTTGTCCATCGGAAGGCTGAACGAAAAATAATCAGTGGCCAACTCAATGCTTCCTCACTCAATTTAATACTAAAAAATAAAAATAAATTGTTGGCTAGCCTTTAAGAGACTTTGCCCATTCAGGGTTAGGCCCCTTTCACACTTGTGCAACTTGTCCTGTGACTTGGAACTGCAAATTTGCATGACAAGTTGTATCCCATGATTTCCAATGAGTATCGTTCATATCTGTGCGACTTCAAGTCGCACCGACTTCAAAGTAGTCCCTGTACTACTTTGGTCCAACTTTGATGAGGGGAGTTGAGGTCCATAGACCCCAAGTTTACACAGGCATTCCCTGAAATCGTGGCAAAATTGAGGCCACGAAATTGCAGTAAAATCGCGGCAAAATCACACGACTTTCAAGTCGTGGCAGGGTGAAAGGGGCCTAAAGTGACAGATTATCTTGACAGTTCACCTCCCTTCCCTGCACTCATCTTACATTTCATTGCTCCGTTGGAGCCCGTGTTAAATGGCAGGTATTTGTAGGTATAGGCAGAGGTGTAACTAGAACCTTCAGGGTCCCAGTGCAATAAATTATGAAGGGACCCCTGGCCAGGGCCCTTTACTCCTATCGCGGGTCTCTTTATTACGGTACTGTAGCGGGGCCCTTTGACAAGCTCTGCAGTAGGCCCCCTTTCTGCCATCTTCGGGCCTTCCCATGGTGGTGAAATGCCAGGGCCCGGTCACAATTGCAACCTTTGCAATCCTGATAGTTACCTCACTGGTGTCAGTAGTTTTTAAATTGTATTCTATTATTTTTTTACCATTTCATATTATTTTACAAATTTATTTTTACAATTTTTTAGAATTTTTTTTTTTTTCCGGAGCTCTGTTGGGGGGCTTTGAGATATCAGGGGTCTAAACAAACCTCAGCTCTCAATTTCCATCTGTGTAGCCTCAGCTGCGTAGAGTGAATGGACAGAAATAGCTGAGCACCGAGCCTCCCATTCATTCAGAAACTGGAGTATGGTAAAAAACAGTTTACTATGCTTCAGTTATGAATGAACCAATTGGTACCAATCACTGACTCTGTCCATTCAGAAAAGGAAGAAGCTGGTAAATGACAAATTTACCGACCCGTTCCCATCTCTCCATCATGACACAACTTCTACAGCAGGAGAGAGGATGGGGGGGGAGACAGCAGCTCTGTGGGGGGGACCAGGGAAGCACACAGGGACCCTGGGAACAGCAGAAGACAAGCAAACTTGATAGAGGAAAATGGAAGAGATTGGATCCTCTAAATGCTACCCCTGCCATCCCTCCTATTCAGGTGTACAAGGGAGGCACTTGGGCACCCTGGACCATGGGGCCCGGTTGCAATTGCAACCCCTATTGTTACGCCCCTGGGTATAGGGGAGCATATGAACTCTCCCAAGATGCAAAGCGCTTAACATTTTATACATATTATTTCCTGCAAAAGCCTCCCTTATGTAGACATCCAAGAGGCCTGAGATTGCTGTTGGGTCTATCTTGGATGTGAAGTCAGCAGACTCACAGCTGTCACTCAAGATACACTCAGTAGTATTCCCATTTGCACCCATCCCAGAAGCTACATAAAAGGTTATGTAGACAGTTGGGGGTGAGGGGCAGAGGAGCTGGGCCAGCACAAACAGCAACTGGACATTCCCAGAAAAAAAGAGGGCTGTGACATGCAGCAAGAAGAGGGAACAGTGACAGTGTTAGGGAATTGACTCTATATTGCTTATGTTGTCGAATTTTCTAGCAAGTTCAGAGGCACATTGCAAGTGAATAAAAAATATTTATGGAAAGGAAAAACACTGCAAACAAGCATTTCAAATACTCGATTTCTATGTCTACCTGCAATTTTTAAACTGGGGACAGGGTCTCTTTAATCCTGGTTGTAATGTTTTTCAGCACTGGGCTGGTGGTGTGTTCTTTATTGTACCTGGTAGAGTTTTATGTCACACCCCTGCCTCTTTGACACACAGAGGATCTGTACAGAACAAACAGAGCTGATTAAGCGGTTTTCCTTTGCTCTGCAGCTGTCATTAACCCCCATTAGGAATTCCAGTGAGAGCAAAAACAAAGGGCTTATCAGAGCCTGGATCATGATATGGTGCAGCTCTGTGCACAGTGCAATGTCTAAAATTCAGCAATAAAGGGATTGTAATCTCACAATTTCTCCTGTTTACTTTTGTCTAGAACAGTTTATTATAACATGCTGCTTTTTACAACAGACATTCGCCAGATACTCTCAAACATGCCTTGGTGTGACTCCATGTCCCTCAATTAGCCGCTTAAGGGGGTAATACCCTAAGTATATTATTATTACTATAAAGGATTTATATAGAGCCAACAGTTTGCACAGTGCTTTACAACATGAGGGCAGACAATACAATTCAATACAGGAGGAATCAAAGGGCCCTGCTCTTTAGAGCTTACAATCTAAAAATGTGATACAAAAGGTAATACCTGTGGAGGATGAGCTCATGGAAAGAACAAATGTACGGTTGTTAGGTGGAGGCAGGAGAGGCTTCTCTATAGAGAAGGGTTTTCAGAGATCAGGTAAAAGTGGAGAGAGTAGGAGAAAGTTGGACAGATTGGGATATGGAGTTCCGGAGGATGGGAGAGGCTTGGGAGAAGTCTTGGAGGCAGACATGGGAGGAAGTGACAAAGGAGCTAGAGGGCAGGAGGTCTTGGGAGGAATGAAGAGAACAATTTGGTTGGTATTTTGAGACAAGGTTAGTGATGTAGCTGGGGGACGAGTTGTGGATGTATATTGCTTACACATACCCTCTAAACAGATATAAATGGTTTCCAAGTAATCCTTTATACCTTTAATTTCAAAGCCCATCTCCACCTAGCTTTGTATAACACAGAGAAGGGTTAGGACTTCCTCTGTTAGATTTTAGGAAGACGAATGGGCTGAACAAGAGAGATTACTTGACTCCTCCATCCACGCTTAAGTGATACTAAAGTCTCGTTTTTCTTTCTTTAAAAATAACAAACATGTTATACTTACCTGCTCTGTGCAGTGGTTTTGCACAGAGCAGTCCCGATCCTCCTCTTCTCGGGTCCCTCTTCAGCGCTCCTGGCCTCTCCTTCCTGTTGAGTGCCCCCAGAGCAAGCAGCTTGCTATGATAGCACCCAAGCCAAGCCACAGCTCCCTGTGTACATTCAGACACTAAGCTGTGGTTTGGCCCCACCCTCTCTCTCCTGATTGGTTAACTGACTTTGATTGACAGCAATGGGAGCCAATGGCGCCGCTGCTGTGTCTTAGCCAATTAGGAGGGAGAGATGGCTGAGGCATTCGTGTACATAACTGGATTTAAATGGGGCACAGGTAAGTATTAAGGGGGCTGAGGGGGGCTGCTACACACAGAAGGAAAAAAACCTTCTACCTTTAGGTCTCATGCACACAGGATGTTTTTGGACGTTTTTACAGCTGCTGTTTTTTGCTACAGGCGTTTTTTCCTACAGTCAATAAACTCCCCATGTTATCCTATGTGTTCATGAACACATAGGCTGTTATCAACTGTTTTTAGCTGGGGTGTTTTTGAGCTGTAAAAAAAAAAAAAAGACTAGTGGGTTCTGAGAGACATATTTCAGCTGTAAAAACTCTCAAAAATGCCGCTCACCAACATTTTGGACGTTTTAGATCCATTGAGGAAAAAAGACGCTCAAAAACGCTGCTCGTCGTATTTGGACATTTTTGGGCCATTGAAAAAAAAAAATGCTACTGCTCAAAAACGCTAGTGCAAAACGCTGAAAAGAAGCTAGACACAAAAAGGCTTCTTCACAGTAACAGCTGTGAAAATGTGGAATCGACTCCCTCAAGAACTAGTTCTGGCCAGCTCAGTAGATTGTTTTTAAGAAAACGAGCTGGATGCATTTCTAAATGCACAACATATAAGTGGATACTAACATTTATAGGTAATAACCAGGGGTAGCAGATCCAGGAAATATAGAATTGCCTCCTGGGGGATCAGGAAGGAATTTTTTTCCCCTACTGGAGCATATTGGATCATGCTTTATTGTGTTTTTTTTTGTCTTCCTCTGGATCAACTGTGGGTACAGGTTTGTTTATATGGAGGTTTTCTTTTTGCTTGCTTTTTTCTTTTGGTTGAACTACATGGATTCGTGTCTTATTTTCACCTATGTGACATAGAACGTCTATGAATGATGTGATTTTGCAATGTAAATAAAGTGTTTGTATTAACAAGCTATCGTATATGTCTTGCAGAACGGTCTTGTGCCAATCGTGGAACCTGAAATTCTGTCCGATGGATCACATGACCTCCAAAGATGCCAGTATGAAACAGAAAAGGTGAGAAGGCATGCAGATTTGCTAGGTCCAAAGTGATATTTCAGTCATAAGTGGAGTCTGCAAAACATTAACCACCCTACTGCTATTATCCATGTGTTCACACACTCTTATACTGTGTGGCAGAAGCGCATACATTAGTGCTCCTGATTCCCTGTGCTGATTGGTACTATTTGTCTATTTAAAGGTACCTTGCCCTGTTATTGGTGCCTGCTGGAGTCTGTTTCTTCTAGTTGCAGTCTCGCCTTGCTAGTTCCTGGATTTTTGATCCACCTCTGCCACACATGACCTAGGCTTCATCTGCATACATTTTCTTGTTTCTTTTTGGCTCTCATGTTCTGGTTCTGACCACCCAGAGCCTGAGCTCTGGCCTGTCACCAACTATCCTCTTGCCTAATCCTTAAGCACTCTGCTGTGGTTAAATCTACTGGTTCACCAGTATCATAAACATCCTGGGGATACCCGGGTACCAGAGCATGCGTATAAAGCTTCCTGAAAAAAGTGCTGATTGAGTGTATGGTTTGTGATTTTTAATTAGTATGCTTCTCATATTTTTTTGAAACCCTAATTGACAAAAATGTCCCTTTCATTGCTTTCAATCTGGTTTCTACCAACCTCAGAGTCTTTTGACACTTGCTACAACAGGAGTGTTGCCACTCTTCCTAGTAATTCTCCAATGAAACTAAATTAACACTCTCCCATGCCCATGCAATGCAAAATGAAAGGTTCACTATGCTCCCTTCCTTCAACCCAGGTATAGGTGAGCATGTGAATCACCATCCCTCTCTCTTGCGACAATACTGAAATACGGAAAGGTTTCTTCACAGTAAGAGCTGTGAAAATGTGGAATAGACTCCCTCCAGAGGTGGTTTTGGCCAGCACAGTTGATTGCTTTAAAAAAGGCCTGGATTCTTTCCTTAATGTAAATAATATAACTGGGTACTAACATTTTTAGGTAAAGTTGATCCAGGGTGAATCCGATTGCCTCTCGGGGAATCAGGAAGGAATTTTTTCCCCCGTTATAGCAAATTGGATCCATGCTTTGCTGGGGTTTTTTGCCTTCCTCTGGATCAACTGTGGGTGAAGGATTGTATATGGGATTATTTGGTTGTGTGTATGTGTATATGTGTGTATATATATGTATATGTATGTGTGTGTGTGTGTGTGTATATATATATATATATATATATATATATGTATATATGTATGTGTATATATATATATATATATATATATATATATATATATAAAAATGTTTTTTTTTTTTTTTGGTTGAACTGGATGGTCTTGTGTCTTTTTTCAACCCGACTAACTATGTAACTATGTAACTCCTGAGTGGCCAAGCACTGTCACAAGGGAGTCCATATGGTGATGATAGCCCTTTCTGAGAACTAAGTCAGGTTGCAGGTTACATAGTGCTTTGGGGCAGTGGCCTATTTGGAGCCCGGGCTGAGGCTGACATACACCTTTTCACAGGGTTTTGCTGTAATGTGCAACTTTTAGGACTTCCTTTCCCTGCTATAGTTCTTTAGGTCATGATGGAACTTGTAGTTTGCCAGCAGCTGTAGAGTCCCTTGTTTCCCACACCCTTGTTGAATATTAACCTTTGTTTTTTTTGCATTGATGGTTATTGGAGAAGTCTGGGAATGTTGCCAGATGGAGTTTGAACCAGGCCCTGCTGACCTGAAGATACTGGTTAGTTTTGCTCAATCAGCGAATAGTGTGTATAGTTTGCCCACTATACATGCCTCCCTTTGTTGTGCAAATTCAAATTCTGGGTTTGCATCTGCCTAAAGCAAACCTTCTGGCTATTTTCACATTTTAAAGTGAAAATGCTGCTTGTTTTTATTGGCCAAGAAGGCCTCCCTAGTGCAGTTATTCACGCTAGTTTTATTTCGTTAATAGGCCTGAATTCCCTGACCTCAGTACTGTATTAAGTCCCACCAGTTTCCAATGACAGTGCTCCTGATGGTCACTGATGCACTCTCAGTGGTCAGGGGATGGTGGTTTGTATAGTATATATAGTATAGAAGCCTGTCATGAAAGGCAAGTTGCCTTGCTGTTGTGTTGACTTTCTGACTTCAAAACTTTGGGTCACTGACTGAAAATAAAACATGCAGATAAGGACTTCCAAGTTTTTCACAACTATACTAATTTGTGTTCTGGTTCAGTCACTTAATGTGTTGAAGCCAGTGCATGGGCATAATGGGTCAAGGAAATGCTATTTTTAGAGGAAAGTCAGTAATGACGGCCCCCAAAAAGCACTCAAGTTTGTTATAAGGGGAAACCACACTTTTATCTCCATTTCCCATAGTTCTTCATCTACAATAGCAATAAAATACTTCCCATATGGATATAAAATGTCCAGATTTTTGGTGAATGACAAAAAATGAAACGTAAAACAAATGCAATGCAAAATGTGATTATTCTTTCTCTGGAGCCCACTTACCAGATAGTATTGCATTACAAAGCAGAGTATAATAATGCCATGTACCTACATTATATAAATGTGTGCCCCTCGTATTGCAGGTCCTGTCTGCAGTGTACCATGCTCTTGTCCAGCATCATGTGTATCTTGAAGGCACCCTCTTAAAGCCAAACATGGTGACAGGAGGGCAATCATGCTCTCAAGAATTTACACCTGAGCAAGTCGCTATGTCAACTGTTACTGCCCTGAGACGAACGGTTCCTTCTGCAGTCCCAGGTAAGTAAGGTAATTAATCTGTTATGATAGAGATATGGGGCTGCCATCATTGACCCACTTCGAATCGTAGAGGTGCCATGAGTGTCAGTCTGATCCTGGCATCTTTACCTATTGGGACACTAATGCCAGATATTGAAGCCAGGATCAGAATGACAGCGCTGGAGTTTGCATCATTAAAAACCAAATCAGCAATGGCAACTTCCAGAATGAAAGCATTAAAGCACAAAATTGATAGTTTGGTTTTATATGTACAATTAAAAGTTGAGATACCTGCCTATAAGTTTAGAGATTCCATTGGTGAAACCTCTGCCCATAGTTCCCAGTTCTGCCAAATTCAGGAAGAAGTACAGATGATGGATACAGGAACTCCTGTGGGAAGATCTTGCTCAGCCCTACCAGGTTCCGTTGGTATAGATATTGAAATCAGATCCTTGTGGGAATTTTTAATATATACGTCTTCACTTGCTTATTCAAGTTTGTATCCCCAAAGAAATGCATGTAGGAAACCTGGAACAAGCCATGCCTTAGCTTGGCCAAAGTTACCCAAATCTTAGTATGTGCAAACCATTCTTAAGTCCATCACCCCCTCACCCCCCATGAAAGGGGCTGTAATGATCTTGTCCCAGAAAAATATTGAACGTGGTTAAAAGATAGTTCTTGCAAAACTGATAAATCAATTTTGGGTGAGTGTTGGTCTTTTGGATAACCTACGGTACATACTCTTTTTATATCTAGTGATTTCAGCAGTGAGACTGCTACACCTTAGTTCTCAGTTCCATCCAACTGCCATTGGTCAAAAACCAAGACTCAAACACTGTGGTATCCAAACGTGTATGATTCTAAACCCATTGAAACCGGTTCGATTCCGTAC
>BLSH010275778.1:255907-266789 GCA_018402905.1 Glandirana rugosa | reverse complement strand
GTATAGGCGTGGTTAGCGCCGCCTGAGAGGGCGTTTTTCTGTTGGGTACAGTTGTTATGATTTTGCCCACCCCTCTTGATTGGCACAGCTTTGGGACGTCCCCATGTGTCATAAGAATGTTGCGTCTGTCAGTGAACGGAAGAGAAAAAGGGATTTTTTGTATAACTTACCGTAAAATCCTTTTCTCTGAGTTCACTGACAGACGCAGCACCCACCCCTCTGCGTTGGTTTTGTACGGCTTGTTACGAACTGATGTGCTGTACAGAGCAGGGGGATTATATGCTAAGGTGAGGACGGCCCCCTGGGAGGGGCCAACCTACACTTTTGATTGTTTTGCCTAGGCTACTCCTAGTAGGATGAGCATAACCCCATGTGTCATAAGAATGCTGCGTCTGTCAGTGAACTCAGAGAAAAGGATTTTACGGTAAGTTATACAAAAAATCCCTTTTTTTTATTGGTATTAGAAGTAAAAGTATTGTCTCTACTTATCTGTAAAACCTCTTTATCACCCATGTTGTGATTGTTAAGCTGGGCACACAGAGTTAATTTTTTTTCCATTCAACATGTGGGCTGAACAAAAAAAAACAAACAGATTCCTGCATCCAGACAAGCAAGGTGGATGCAGGAATAACCCCCTGATGCTATTGTATTCATAGGTATATAATGCACAAGGGAAATGATTCTGTGTACAAACTGCGCTTGCTGAAAATACAGTGATGTGAATTGTGCAGGGGGACTCTCCACAGAAAAATCCCTCGCTATAAAATTATATATGTGTATACACAAATAACATACATAGCTAAGTGCAAAACATCATAAATCAACATCTATAACACATCCATAAGTGCAATACATATAGTGAAGAAGAAAAGTTCCAAACAAAAAGTTCATATTGACATCTAATATAGGAAATTTCTCCTGCGTGAATCAGACGGTGGCTCCAATAATGGACCCCCAAAGAAGAGTGAATACCATGTGTGGATAATAAGTAGGGTTGCACTGATACCGATACTAGAATATGTATTGGCGCCGATACCGAGCATTTGTCCGAGTATAGCCTGCTCCGATGCTTGACCCAATACTTGGATAGTCAGGGGTGATCGGTGCGGAAGTTACAATCGCTAATCTCCCTGTACAGATTTCAGTAAAGCAGCTGACAGCCGCTTCTCCTCCTCTCCCTCCCCGCAACTTTCAGCTGCTTTATTGAAATCTATACAGGGAGATCGGTGATTGTAACTTCACCACCACACCGATAATTACTGACTGTCCTCGTATCCTCCTCTGGTCCCCTCTGTGTGCTCTTCAGTCCCACTCTGTGCTCCTCTGGTCCCCTTCCGTGATCCTGTGGTCCCTCTCCATGCTCCTCCGCCCCCTCTGTCCTGGATTTGTCAGGATGGAGAGCGGAGGAAGGAGTTGGTAAATCCGTCATTCACCGGTACTTCCATTCATAACTGACAGGGCTAATAAAAATAACAATTATAAAAAAAATGAAGAATTGTAATAAATATTTAAAAGGTTAAATTGTAAAAAAAAACACTGAAATTGCCCCCCCCCCCCCCAAAAAAAAGAAAGCACTTAAAAAAAAAATTGTAAAATAATAAATTGTAAAAAAAAATAAAATTGTGAAAAATAAATAAAAAACTAAGCGAGTACTTGAAAAAGGTATCAGTACTTGTACTCAGCCTTAAAAAAATGGTATCGGTGCAACCCTAATAAGAAGGTATAGGTCCGCACTCACCAGACATTGTTGATCCCCTTGTCTTTATGACAAGAAGGATCAGAAAGGCTTTATGGGTCTCAAAGACCTCCTAATATCCTCTGGCCGGTTCCTCAGGGATCCTCCTCCTAGTAGCCAGATAACGCTCCAATACGAGATGCCACCAGCAGCAACAGGGAAAGAAAAGAGAGGGCAGACTCCTCATAGTGTCAGAATGTTGAGGTAGTTTTATTAAAAGCTTCAAGGGTTATGCAATACAAAAAGAGGTAAAATGTTACGTTTTTAAAAACCTCCTGTGCGAGCAACCGCACTATGCAGTGGAGGCAATAGGAACAGCGAGACCCACACCGGAGTCAGTGCGTGTTCCACCTGTGCATGACGTAGCGCAATGTGCGTTCCAGTCTTACACGTTTCGTTATCAGCATGACGTCTATTCATACACTAATCAGTGCTACAGCCGCTTGGTTGCAAGCAGCCGATCCAAGGAGGTTTTGTTGCAGGGCCATTTGGCAGAAGAGGATGTAATGATCGGCTACACACAGATCAGAAGGTGGTCGGTCTCTGCTGAACTGGCTGATCTTCAGTTTGCGTGTACCCAGCTTTCCAGCCTTAGTAAATACCTTGTTGATCCTGCCATTTCAGCAGACATCACTGTTCAGAGTGGCAATAAAAGCAGTCTACCCTAGGTATTCTCTTTTGCCACTTGGTAGCGCCCCCATTGCGACTAGACTCAAGATGACTGTATGAACCTGAATTGTTTTTTGTTGTCTGTAGCAATCAGTAAGCTTTTCCTTTTTATGTCTTTATGATGGTATAGGATAGTCTGATCAGTTCTTATGTCCAGTAACAACAGATTTTTCTTCCTCCACTGATGAGGCCGACAGTTACTAAAATAATAGACATAATTATAGAAGAATTACATGGAACCTGTTCTGCTTGCGCATAGGGTGATAGTCTTCAAAAGATTAATTGTTTGCCAATTGCCATTGTATATTGCAGATCAACGGTTTGGCATCCCTTGGAAGGTATGAACCCTCTGGATCTTCAGACTCCGCCTCCTCCGAATCCCTCTTCCAACCCAGCTACACCTATTAAATGCTGCCCTCCACTGCTCCCTTGTGTTACATCTTTACATTCCTTTAGTGGTTACCTGAATTGTATTAATGCCCCATTCCTCATACACTGAGCCAGTCATATTGGTTGCTCCCAGGGCAACAATGCAGAGAGCAATATGCAATGTGCAGTAACCCATACCAACCAATCGGATGACATCTTTCACTGGTGTGATTGCAACAGACAGAAAACAGTTTTCTGTGGTTTGCTGTACTTTGCATGGCCTTAATAAGTAATTTTGCAGTAAAAGCACATTTTTGGAAGAGACAACTGGAATTTTATTGTTATCTGTAAGGAACATCACCATTTTCCCCACATTATAGCTGGACTAACTATAACAGGACCAAAATCCATCACATTTATTGTGTTCATGCCTCACCCCACCCAGAACGAAGATACATTTTAGGCGTAATAGGAGTCTGGAAGTTTTTGAATTACATGTACCTCTACCTCACTGTTCTTCAGTATCAGCACGGCCTAAATGTGGATTTCTGACCTCTCGTTATCGGTTTCTGAAATATCCTTTGATTGGTTAGTTTAATTCAGGTTGCGAACATCTGCTGTAGTTCAGATTCATGACGATTTCAGAGCTACCAATTCCCACTGATTTAACTGCTAGTTAAAGCTGACCATAGATAGATCGAAATTCGGCTGGTTCGGGATAGATTTGCAGAAATGAGAAAAAAATTAGGAAGATCAGACAGAAGCCATAAATAGAATAGAGGTATTTAGGGACACTGTAGGCCATGCAGGTAAGACAATCACTTCTATGCAAAGGGGTAACTCAGAAAATATATATATATATATATATATATATTTTTTCCAATAAAATACCGAAAAGGGTAAAAAATGCACAACTTGCATTAAACGGAAAGAATAATTCAATATTTCACCATCCTTAAAAAGTAAAGCACCTTGTGTATTCCAGTAAATGTGCCAAAACAACCCTACGCAATTAAATATTACTCAGCATACTTGTCCGAAAATAGCATTTTAGTTCTGGGCGGAGCTTCCCTTTAATTTGTGAAATATTTTTGCAATGCTGCTATATGATGTGCAACCAAAACACACCAGGAACATCATTCCAATAAAACCTTTTAAAAAAAAACGTATGTGTGTACTTTGTACTTATAGAAAATAGAGCTCAGTTTGTAGGCCCAGACTTGGAACACAGACTATGCAGTTCTGAGCCTACAACAATACAGTCCCAAAGGGGGGGTCTAGCCAACTAATATTTTGTTGACATAGCAGGAGGCTACCATGGCTGAACCTTTATAAAAAATCTGACCCTGTGAAATAAAGTGCAGCTATTATGTCTAGAATACACTACTACACAGGAGAATGCAAGGAATATGTCTCGATACCATAGCAGCTCATGATTACCACTTGTTGTTAGTATGCAACACCATCTACTAGTTAAATATGTATCTGCAGTTTCTTCATAGTTATAACTATACAATATATGAAATTTGTATTTTCAAAGAGAACTTCTTAGTCTCGATGTAAACATCAGTGCCACAAAGGAACCCCTTTATCCAGAGAAGAATAAAAAGAAAAACTCCAACCATGTAGCTAAAACACACATCCTATTATGTATAACAGAGGATGCCAGCACTATTGAGAGCTCACAGCCCTGCAATTGTCAGTGTTACCAACCCACCTCCATCCTGGGCAATAGCTTATACACCAATCAGTCATAACTTTAAGTGGTTAAGTGAATAACATTGATTATCGCATTACTATGTCATCTGGAAGTGGGTAGGATATATTAGGCAGCAAGTAAACATGTTGTCCCTGAAGTTGATGCATTGAAAGCAGAAAAAATGGGCATTAGTTGCTGTGTATGGTACAGTGTGTAGCCACCGACCGGTCAGGGTGTCCATGCTAATCCGTGTCCACAGCCAAAAGCACTTACAATGGACACGTGAGCATCAGAACTGGGTCAGGGAGCAATGGAAGAAATTGGCCTGGTCCGATGAATCACACTTTCTTTTACATCATGTGGCTGGCCGGGTGCATGTGTATCGCTTACCTGGGAAGGGGTGACACCAGGATGCAGTATGGGGAAAAAAGCAAACTGGCGGAAGCAGTGTGATGCTTTTGGGCAATGTTCTGCTGGGGAAACCTTGGTCCTGCCATTCATGTGGATTTTATTTTGATATGCATCACCTACCTAAACATTGTTGGTCACCAAGCGCAGCCTTCATGGAACCAGTATTCCCTGATGGCAATGGCCTCTTTCAATAGGATAAAGCACCCTTCCACACTACAAAATGGTTCAAGAATGGTTTGTGGAACATCAACGAGTTTTAGTTGTTGAATTGGCCTCCGAATTGTCCAGATCTCAATCCCTTGAGCACCTGTGGGATGTGCTGGAAAAACAAGTCTTAAGGTCACACCTCACAATTTACAGGACTTAAAGGATCTGCTACTGATGGCTTGGTGCCAGATACCACAACATACTGTACCTTCAGCGGTCTAGTGACCATGCCACAATGGGTCAGGAGTGTTTTGGTAGCATAAGGAGGACCTACTCAATATTAGGTGGGTGGTCATAAAGTTATGGCTGATCAGCGTAAATTCACTTTGCTGGACTGGGGAGGTCTTTTGTGCTGTCTCTATACTTCCTCCAGACACCAGTGCCTGAAATATGTGAAGATGACAATACTGGGCTGTACACTCGTACTTGATTGATTTACAGCTCTGGAACTCCAAATCCTAGCTTGACTTCTTGCAGGCAGGAAATTGCAGGAAAATAGTAATTGTTGGTAGTTTTACTAAAAGTGATAAACGTATATTTAAACTCCAGCCAAAACATTTTATTTTGTTTCAGATACAGCTGAGAAGTGTTAGGCTGGATTCACACCTGTCCGGTGCGAATTTCAGCCTGTCTGCTGCTGGGAACGGGTGGAGCCACCGTTCGGCGGTATCTGTCCGTTCCCACAGCGCATCAGCTGCGGGGGGGGGGGGGGGGAGAGATGGGGAGGGGCCGCGAGCAGGGAAAATATCCCTGTTCAGTGCGGAGTGCATCTCCCCGTTAGATGCGCTCCCATTGAACTCGACGGGCTGGGAATTCGCACCGCACTGCACTGAAAAAGCACACTTTTTTTGTGCAATGCGGAGTGCAAATGCACCGCACATATGTGAACCGGACACATTAAAAACAATGTGTTTTCAAGTGTCCTGCGAATTGAATGCGGTTTAAGCCGCATCCAATTGGCATAGGTGTGAACCCAGCCTTAGGGTTTCTTTTGGCTTCTTATTGCTGTCTATGTCCCAATTGGAGAATTTCCATTAGTTTCTTGTCAACAAAATAGGGAGTGATGGGAAAGCCAGAGGCAAAAACAAATATACATTTTTAGTAGTGTGAGGAAGATCTAGAGCGGCTGACAAAGGTTTTTATTGCATGACTCTGCATTCCTATGATGACTGCAACCTCCATTTTTCATTTGGGCGTCAGAAAAGCAGGAAGCAAAGTAAAATCTGCCTAAAACTCATAACTTACTAGTGGTCTAATCCCCCATTTTGTCATGAAAAAAATAAAATAAAGGAAAAAATGATCATGGTGCTGAGGGTACCCTACTAAAAAAATAATTAGTGGTTGCTAGGGGTGATAACTTGTAATAGCAACTGCAGACCCCTTGAAAACAGTATATATGCAATATTGTATATGTAAAAAGCATAGTAAAAATAAACTTTTTTAGATTCCCTGTTGTTACCGTAAAGATTAGATGAAATAGTAATACAGTACATCTTATTGCATGTGTCTATATAGAGCAGCCTTTCTCAATGTGTTTAATGCAGAGGAACCCTTAAAATAACCTTCAGGTCTCAGGGAACCCTTAATAATAATTACTATATTTACAGCTCACGGCACATTAGCATTATGGTTAGAGGGCAGAATACGCCTTACATTTGTGGTCAATGGAAACAATCCCATTACAGAGAACTAAAAAGATCCTTGGTGCTAGTGGTAGCTTATCTGAGAGGCATAAATGGCTTGTAAACCTCAAGGTTTTTCACCTTAGTGCACCAGCACCCCAGAGTCCCCCTTTTACTTACATGAACCCAGTCTTTCCAGCACCGGGGATGAGCACACCCTCTCCTGCCAGGGTCTCGGGTCCTGATTGGATAGATTGATAGCGCCGCTGTCAATTAAATCAAATGACGTGGGAGCTGGGGGATGGGGCCGAGTCCTGCTGTGTCAATGGACGCAGCAGCAGGACACGGGTGCCCCGAGGGAAATCGCTTCTCCGTCTGGGTGCTTGATGTGGGGAGGAGACTGGAGCGCCACTGAGGGACCCCAGAAGAGGAGGATCGGGCCCACTCTGTGCAAAACTGCTGCACAGAGGAGGGAAGTATAACATGTTTGTTATTTAAAAGAGACAAAAAAAACAACCTTTACAACCCCTTTAATGCTCAAGGAACCCCAAGCAGCCTCTAGAGCACAGGTGTCAAACTTGACACCCCTGCTCTAGAGGAACCCTGGTTGAGAAAGACTAATATAGAATATATCCACAATGGTAAGCAATGGAAAAAAATAACAATGTACTCTCCTCTCCACCTCTAGAGACAATATTTGATCATCTGAGGTGTGTTCGTATTTAAAGTCATAAGAAGCAAGCCAAAATATACACTGCTCAAAAAATTAAAGGAGCAGTTTGAAAACACATCAGATCTCAATGGGGAAAAATATCATGCTGGATACTGATATGGACTGGGTAATGTGTTAGGAATGAAAGGATGTCACATTGTTTGATGGAAGTGAAAATTATCAACCTACAGAGGGCTGAATTCAAAAGACACCCTGAAAATCAAAGTGAAAAAATGCTGCAGCGGGCTAGTCCATTTTTGATTAAATTTCATTGGAGCAACTCAAAATGGTACTCAATAGTTTGTATGGCATCCACTTGCTTGTATGCATACCTGACAATGTCGGGGCATGCTCCTAATGAGACGATGGATGGTGTCCTGGGGTATTTCCTCCCAGATCTGGACCAGGGCATCACTGTGCTCCTGAACAGAATGAGGTGCAACCTGGCGGCATCGGATGGAATGAAACATAATGTCCCAGAGGTGTTCTATTGGCGAGCGTGGGGGCCATTCAATGGTATCAATTCCTTCATCCTCTAGGAACTGGCTGCATAGTCTCTCCACATGAGGCCAGGGCATTGTCGTGCACCAGGAGGAACCCAGGACCCACTGCACCAGCGTAGGGTCTGACAATGGGTCCAAGGATTTCATCCTGATTCCTAATGTCTAGCCTGTAGAGGTCTGTGCGTCCCTTCATGGATATACCTCCCCAGAGCATCACTGACCCACCACCAAACCAGTCATACCGAACAATGTTACAGGTAGCATAACGTTCTTCACAGCTTCTCCAGACCCTTTCATGCCTGTCACGTGCTCAGAGTGAATCTGCTCTCATCTGTTGGCGGGCCTGCCAATTCTGGTGTTCAATGGCAAATGCCAATCGAGCTCCACAGTGTCAGGCAGTGACCACAGGGCCCACTAGAGGATGTCCGGCCTTCAGGCCATCCTCATGAAGTCTGTTTCTGATTGTTTGGTCAGAGACATTCACACCAATGGCCTGCTGGAGGTCATTTTGTAGGGCTCATCCTGTTCCTCCTTGTACAAAGGAGCAGATACCTGTCCTGCTAAGGGGTTATGGACTTTATACAGCCCTGTCCAGCTCTTCTAGAGTAACTGCCTGTCTCCTGGAATCTCCTCCATGCTCCTGAGACTGTGCTGGGAGACACAACAAACCTTCTGGCAATGGCACATATTGATGTGCCATCCTGGAGGAGTTGGACTGCCTGTGCAACCTCTATAGGGTCCAGGTATAGCCTCTTGTTACAAGTAGTGACACTGACCCTAGCCAAATGCAAAGCTAGTGAAAAACAGTCAGAAAAAGATGAGAAGGGAAAAAAAATGTAAGTGGCCACCACCTGTAAAACCATTCCCGTTTTGGAGGTCATCTCATTGTTGCCCATCTAATGCACCTGTTGTAAATTTCATTAACACCAAAGCAGCTGAAACTGATAAACAACCCCCTCTGCTACTTAACTGACCGGATCAATAACCCAGGAGTTTAATTGACTTGATGCTATACTCTGATTAAAGTGTTCCTTTAATTTTTTCGAGCAGTGTAGTTTGAATGGTGAATATCAAGGTGTTAAGCATACAATATCTGATGCTGGGAACAGTGTTAATTTAGTCAACAAAAACAATTTTTTTTCAGTGACAAAAACGAAATGAAAAGTACTCAACATTTTCATCCACTGACGAAAACTAGGATGAACATCAATTCTGTTTTCGTTCCGAACGAAAACAAAATGAAAATGTGAGGCAGGGACGTTTACCTTCCTGAACTTCTGGTTTCCATGGAGCTCTGCCTGCTTCTGCTCCTAGCAAGCAAGCGAGTGTCCGTAGCGTGCTTCGCTTAGCAGCAGTTGCAGCACTGTGCATCCAGCATTACAGGCTCCAGGTCCTCAGACGTCCGTCCAGAGTAGCACTGTGCATTACAGGCCTCCCTACGAGAGTCCCACTCCTAACGACGACTGTCCAGAGCAGAAAGCACTGTTAGGCTCGATTCACATCTATGCATGTTGCTTTTGAGCGTTTCTGCAGTGCTTTTTGCTGTGCTTTCTGCATTTTTTACGGCAATTTGCGTTCGTTTATTATTTTATTTTTTGGGGGAAATATTTGTTGCTGGACAGATTTAAAAACGCAAAATCGTGGTAAAAATGCATCAGAAACGCAGGACTTGCGCTGTTCTTGCATTCCGATTGAAGACTATTACACGCAAAACGCTGCATTTTTAGGGGGAAAAAAGTCCCCGGCCCTTTCCAAAAATGG
The DNA here is from genome assembly GCA_018402905.1 of Glandirana rugosa. NCBI lineage: Eukaryota > Metazoa > Chordata > Amphibia > Anura > Ranidae > Glandirana > Glandirana rugosa. The sequence continues at coordinate 257,101 of BLSH010275778.1, read as the reverse complement.
TTCAAAAATGCATCGATGTGAATGTGTTCCATAGGAACCAATGTTAAAAAATAACCTGCATTTCTACAAAATGCATCAAAAACGGATTAGTGTGGACCGAGCCTAAGTGTGTACATTAGAATTACAGGCCTGAGGCCTCCCCTCAGACCACCGTCCATCCAGAGAAATGTGTGTGCATTACAGGTCTCCTCCGACCACCAGCATCCAGAGCACTGTGAATTACATGCCTCCCCTCTGACCTGAGACCACCATCCAGCACTGTGCAGCATTACAGGCCTCTCAGAGTTGAATCACCATCCCAGAGCACTGTGCATTACAGGCCTCCTCTCAGACCACCATCCAGAGCACTGTGCGCATTACATACCTCTCATACCACCATCCAGAGCACTGTGCGGCATTACAGGCCTCTCATACCACCATCCAGAGCACTGTGCGGCATTACAGGCCTCTCATACCACTATCCAGAACAATGTGCAGCATTACAGGCCTCCTCAGACCCCGTTGAGAGCACGTTGTAGCATTACAGCCATCATCCAGAGCACTGTGCAGCATTACAGACCTATTAGACCACCGTCCAGAGCATTGTGCAGCATTACAGGCCTTCTCAGACAGACCACCGTCCAGAGAACTGTGCAGCATTGCAGGCCTCCTCAGACCGTCCAGAGTGGCTAAATCTGTATCTGTGAGTTTGTTCAAAACCCAATACCATAAATAGTAACATGATATTAGATTATTTTACTTCAGGAGTATACACTGTGTGCAGAATTATTAGGCAAATTAGTATTTTGACTACATCATCCTCTTTATGCATGTTGTCTTACTCCAAGCTGTATAGGCTCGAAAGCCTACTACCAATTAAGCATATTAGGTGATGTGCATCTCAGTAATGAACCATAACCCAAAACTTGTTTGAGTGTCTATGTCTAAATCGGTGAGACCTGCCAGACTCCTCCGGACGTTACGACGTGTCAAGAGACCTGCCACCAGACAGACTCTTCCGGACATTACGACGTGTTACGAGACCTGCCACCAGATTATCCAGACATTACGACGTGTCACGAGACCTACTACCGACATTACGATGTTGCACGAGAGTTGCCCCAGACTCCTCCGGACATTACGACGTGTAACAAGACCTATCACCATACTCTCCGGACATTACGGCGTGTCACGAGACCTACCACCATACTCTCC
>BLSH010275778.1:152367-194156 GCA_018402905.1 Glandirana rugosa | reverse complement strand
TGATTAGCTACAGTACAGCTTCTCCTGTGTTATTTATTTATTTATTTTTCTTCCTGCCAAAGGAGAAAACTGTAAGTAAAGTGTGTTATGCCCCTTTCACATGGGGTGGGCTCCATTGGAGTCCGCCTGCTCAACGGGGATTCTGTCCGCTGATCCCCGCTGAGCAGGCAGATGGCTTGTCCATGTCCGCTCCATTTATACAGAGCAGACACAGCCTGCTCTCATTTATGGGCAGTCGGATATAAACGGACAGACAGCCTTTTCGTTTACACCCGCCTGCCATCCGATCTGCCAGACAATCTGCTCCATCCATCTGTTTTTAGTGGATCAGATTGGATGGGATGTCGGCGGCTGTCAACAGACACATTTCCGTTGACACTCACCGCTCCATAGCAGAGACAGGAGGGTCCGATCGGGTCATAGTTACATAGTTAGCCAGGTTGAAAAAAGACACATCCATCTGGTTCAACCAAAAAAAAAAAAAAAAATATATATATATATATATATATATATATATATATATATAGCACTACAATCCCATATACACAATCCTTCACCCACCTGAAAAACTGACTGGCGTACCATATAGGTCAGCTAGTGTGAAAGGGGCCTTTAAAAAAATAAATAAATAAATAATAATAATAAAGATAAAATAGCTAGTTCAGGGTTTAATCTAGATTAGGGTCAAAGGTCAGGATTGGTGTATTTTTAGGTAGGTTTTTTAGGCATAAAAAAAAAAAAGGATAAGATTAAGTTAAGATTAAAAAAACAAACAAAAAAACAATGTGTACCATTATTTCTGGGCCCCACTAGGGGCACAAGCAACAAATAACATTTGTGGTATTGCTGCAATCGTCAGGAGCAGAATTTTGTTTTGAGTTCTTCTTTGGTAGGTTATGGTAATAGCAAGACATATACAGCTAAATTTAAAAAAAATAGATTTTTTTATTTTGGGTGACTTTACCTTTGGTACAAAAAAAGAAATAATTCCGGAAAGATTGATTACCATTTACCACTAGAGTTGAGCGAACACCTGGACATTCGGGTTCGGAGGGTCCGAATGAACTTTGGAAAAAAAGTCCGGGTTCGGCACCGAACGTTGCCCGAACTTTATCCCTAACCCCGAACCCCATTGAAGCCAATGGGGACCCGAACTTTTAGGCACAAAAATGGCTGTAACAAAGTCCTGGCAAGTGCTAGAGGGCTGCAAAAGGAAGTAAAATGGGGGTAAGAGTAGGGAAAATAAATTAAAATAAAAAAAAATGGGAAGGGGGGGTGGATGTGGAGTAGGAGCCTAGAGGTTGACTAGGCTGTGACCATGGCAGTGTAGGTGGAAGTGGCGGTGGTCGAGGAGGAGGTAGCCAACACTGTATTTTTTTTGTTTGTTTATAATTGGGATAGCCCCCAAAATATTGAGACCTATTCAAAAAAACAAGTATACGAATGGCTGTGTGAGTCCGGTCTAAATGTTTATTCTGCACAAGGTACAGACAAGTCTTGTGGGATCCATGCCTGGTTCATTTTAATGAAGGTTAGCTTGTCCACGTTGACTGTGGGCAAACGGCTGCGCTTGTCTGTGATAACGCCTCCTGCCATGCTAAACACAGGTTCAGACAATACACTGGCTGCAGGGCAGGCCAGCACCTCCAAGGCATAAACGGCAAGCTCAGGCCATGTGGCCAATTTGGAGACCCAGAAGTTGAATGGGGCAGACCCATCAGTCAGTACGTGTAGGCGTTTGCACACATACTCTTGCACCATGTTGCTGAAATGCTGCCTCCTGCTAAGACGTTGTCTATCGGCTGGTGGTGCTGTTTGTTGTGGCGGGCTGCTGACAAAGCTTTGCCACATTTCGGCCATGCTAACCCTGCCTCCTGAGGTGCTGGCGGTGGCACAGCTGCGTTGGTGGCCTCTTCCTCCTCCTCTGCCTTCGCCTTGTGCTTCCGCTGAGCCCCCGGTGTCATTCCCAAATGACACCGGGGGCTCAGCGGAAGCACAAGGCGAAGGCAGAGGAGGAGGAAGAGGCCACCAACGCAGCTGTGCCACCGCCAGCACCTCAGAAGGCAGGGTTAGCATGGCCGAAATGTGGCAAAGCTTTGTCAGCAGCCCGCCACAACAAACAGCACCACCAGCCGATAGACAACGTCTTAGCAGGAGGCAGCATTTCAGCAACATGGTGCAAGAGTATGTGTGCACACGCCTACACGTACTGACTGATGGGTCTGCCCCATTCAACTTCTGGGTCTCCAAATTGGCCACATGGCCTGAGCTTGCCGTTTATGCCTTGGAGGTGCTGGCCTGCCCTGCAGCCAGTGTATTGTCTGAACCTGTGTTTAGCATGGCAGGAGGCGTTCTCACAGACAAGCACAGCCGTTTGCCCACAGTCAACGTGGACAAGCTAACCTTTATTAAAATGAACCAAACATGGATCCCACAAGACTTGTCTGTACCTTGTGGAGAATAAACATTTAGACCGGACTCACACAGCCATTCGTATACTTGTTTTTTTGAATAGGTCTCAATATTTTGGGGGCTATCCCAATTATAAACAAACAAAAAAAATACAGTGTTGGCTACCTCCTCCTCCTCCTCCTCGACCACCGCCACTTCCACCTACACTGCCATGGTCACGGCCTAGTCAACCTCTAGGCTCCTACTCCACATCCACCCCCCCTTCCCATTTTTTTTTAATTTTAATTTATTTTCCCTACTCTACCACTGTGCGCTTGTAGTCGCGCATCTTCCTCTCACACTCCAGTGAGGGAATTAAGGACGGCACGTTGTCCTTGTAACGGGGATCCAGCAGGGTGGCCACCCAGTAATCAGAAGTAGTTACAATGTGGGCAACTTGGCTGTCGTTGCGCAGGCACTGCAGCATGTAGTCTGCCATGTGTGCCAGGCTGCCCAGAGGCAAAGACAAGCTGTCCTCTGTGGGAGGTATATCATCTGTGTCCTCTGTATCCCCCCAGCCACGCTCCAGTGATGCCCACGAGCTGCGTTGGGTGCCACCTTGCTGCGATTCCTCCACCTCATCTTCCTCGTCCTCCAGAACTGTGCCCTGGCTTGAATATTTTTGACCTGGCCTATGCTGGTGCAGGAACCCACCCTCCAAGCCACTTGCGAATGACTGGTCTGATAACGGTGGAAATGACCCCTCTTCCTCCTCCTCCATCCTCCTGTGCCACATCCTCTTCCATCATGGCCCGAAGTGGTTTTTTAAGGAGACATAGAAGTGGGATAGTAACGCTGAGAACATGTTGGTGGAGTACTCAAAACACCGCAATACGGTACACAGGTCTCGCATGGAGGCCCACTCGTTGGTGGTGAAATGTTGCTGTTCCGCAGAGCAACTGACCCGTGCGTGCTGCAGCTGAAACTCCACTATTGCCTGCTGCTGCTTGCACAGTCTCTCCAGCGTGTGCAAGGTGGAGTTCCACCTTGTGGGCACGTCGCATATGAGGCGGTGAGCGGCAAAGCCGAAGTTCCGCTGCAGCGCAGACAGGCGAGCAGCAGCAGGGTGAGAACGCCGAAAGTGCGCACAGACGGCCCGCACTTTATGCAGCAGCTCTGACATATCCGGGTAGTTTTTTTAGAAAATTCTGTACCACCAAATTCAGCACATGCCCCAGGCAAGGGATGTGCGTCAAACCGGCTCGGCCCAGAGCCGCTACAAGATTTCGGCCATTGTCGCACACCACCAGGCCGGGCTTCAGGCTCAGTGGCAACAACCACTCATTGGTCTGTTGTTCAATGCCCATCCACAGCTCCTGCGCAGTGTGGGGTTTATCCCCCAAACATATCAGTTTTAAAACAGCCTGCTGTCGTTTCCCCCTGGATGTGCTGATGTTCGTGGTGAAGGTGTTACGCTGAGCGGATGAGTAGGTGGTCAAGGAGGAGGAAGCGCAGTAGGAGGAGGCAACAGGAGGCAAAGAGAAATGCCCTGCAATCCTCGGTGGTGGAAGCACATGCGCCAAATGGCTAGCCGGCTCAGGCCCACCCGCCACTACATTTGCCTAGTGTGCAGTTAGCGAGATATAGCGTCCCTGCCCGTGCTTACTGGTCCATGTATCAGTGGTTATGTGGACCTTTGCACAGATGGCGTTGCAGAGTGCACACTTGATCTTGTCCCCGACTTATTTGTGCAGGGAAGGGATGGCTCGCCTGGAAAAGTAGTGGCGGCTGGGAACCACGCACTGTGGGACAGCCACCGCCATCAGGTTTTTGAAACTGTCCGTGTCCACCAGACGGAATGACAGCATTTCAAAGGCCAGGAATTTTGAAATGCTGGCATTCAGGGCCAGGGATCACGGGTGGGTAGGGGGGTACTTCCTCTTTCTCTCCAGTGTTTGGGAGATGGAGAGCTGTAAGCTTCCATGGGACCATGTGGAAATGCTTGGGGACGGTGGCGGACATGGTGGCGTTGCTGTCATATCGTCTGTTTGCTGGGTGGCAGGTGACCCTGTCACTGTAGAGGTGGAGGAAGAGGCCGAGGCGGCAGCAGCAGAAGAGGAAGCAGGAGGAGGCCGAGACCTTTCCTGGATTTTGAGGTAATTATTCCAATGCAGCTTGTGCCTTGAATTTAGATGCCTGGTCATGGGGGTTGTGCTCAGGTTGAGAACATTTATGCCCCGGCTCAGGCTATCATTGCACAGCTTGCAAACCACTCTTGTCTTGTCATCAGCACATTGTCTGAAGAACTGCCACGCGGGGGAACGCCTTTGAGCTGCCTATGGTGTGCTAGGTCCCTGGGTGCGGTGGGAAGTAGCAGGCATACTGTCTAGGGGACGCTTGCTCCGCTTTTGCAACCTGCTTCCTCTTTTGCTGTGCTGGTGCCTCTGTGCGACCACCACCTCTTCCTCCAAACTCCACACGTCACTCGCATGACCCTCATTCCATGTGGGGTCTAGGACCTCATCATCCTCCACATCATCTTCCACCCACCCTTCACCACTGCCCTCCTTGTCAGTCTGCACACTGAGGCAAGCTGCAGCAGTTGGCACCAGTGTTTCATCATCATCAGAAATGTGCTGCGCTGGTGTTTCCATGTCCTCATCCTGCAACAAAAGTGGTTGGGCATCGGTGCACTCAATGTCTTCCACTTCTGGGGCAGCGCTATGTGGATGGCCCACGGAAAGCACACCAGGAGAGTCATCAAAAAGCATAAGAGTCTCTTGCAGGACTTGGGGCTCAGACTGCTTGGCTAATTTACAAGGGGCTGAAGTGAAAGACAGATGGCCATGGGGTTCAGGTGCCAACTCTGAGCTTTCATCAAGGGATGGGAGGGAGACAATGTGAAGGAACTGGAGGCATTGTCAGCCACCCAATCTACTATCGCCTGTACTTGTTCTGGCCTCACCAATCATTGAGGGGCATTTGAGCCTACCATATACCGGTGAAGGTTCTGTTGGCTACCTGAGGAAGGTGTTTCCTTTGTGCGTGTAGCTGGCACACCTCGACCACGTCCTCTCCTTCCAACAGGAGGTTCACCAACACCAGCAGCACCATGACCACGTCCCTTATTTGCTCTCCTCATTGGGCCCACAAATGTACTATGTAGCCCTATGTAAGTATTTATTAATACCAATTAATACCCTTCTTATTTTGGTGCAAGAAATGCACAGCTCACACCAACAGCTGAAAGCTCTCCCTTTAGAACTAGGAGATGATTTTTGAACAATAATGTGTCACTTACAGCAACAGCTGGCCCTATAGGAGTAGGCAATGAATTTTGAACAATAATCTGTCCCTCTAAGCAGAAGCCTCTACCTAGTGCAGTCAGATCGTTGTGTAATGCAGGGTTTGATCTGCAATCTGTCACTCAAAGCAGCAGTATGCAAAATCTCAAATTACTCCCACAATCTGATCGTTGTGTACGATCCCACAATCTGATCGTTGTGTACGATCGTAACGATCCTTGTGTTATGCAGAGTTTGATCTGCAATCTGTCACTCAAAGCAGCAGTATGTGAAATCTCAAATTTCTGCAATCTGTCCCTCAGAGCAACAGCAGTAGTAATCTCAGGATGCAGGATCAGATGTTAAAATGTCTGCAATCTCTCCCTCACAAAAACGCCGGCAGCATCCTCTCCCTACACTAACCCAAGAGCATGTGACATGCAGCACTGTGACTCCAGCTTATAAAGAGGCTGGGTCACATTATGCACTGGCCAATCACAGCCATGCCATTAGTAGGCATGGCTGTGATGGCTTCTAAGGGCAAACCAGTGAAACGCTTGTTTATTAGCTGCCCTTCAGCTATTCAACATGCTTGATCAACTACCAGAACCCGAATGTTTTTTGAAATGTCCGGGTACCGGACACCCGAAAGTTCAGTACGGACCCGAACGTTACAGTCCGGGTTCACCCAACACTATTTTCCACCAAATGAAAGATAAATTTGTCACGTATAAAAAAAAATAAAAGTATAATTTAACCTGGATACATTAAAGCGGCGTTCCATCCAAAAGTGGAACTTCCGCTTTAAGGACTGCTGACATGTAATTTTTTTTGGGGGTGGAGCGGGTACCTAGTTTTGACAGGTACCCAGCCCGTATGGCCTCGGTGCCACGAGCGGAAGTTCTACTCTCTAACCCCCCCCCCCCCCCGGAATCTTCTGGGGCGCTTCACAGCCGTGTGCCCACACTTTCAATGCTGGCGCTGCGGAGAGGAGAGGGAGAGAAGTGAGGCTTCAGGGCGGTCGCATCACTGGATCGTGGGACAGGAGAGTGTGTGTTTATTAAAAGTCAGCAGCTACACTTTTTGTAGCTGCTGACTTTCAATAAACAGAAACGACTGTAGCTCCTCTTTAAGTAGTTGTGGTGATATGTACAGTTTTATTAACTTGTTACAGTTGCAAAACTTTAGGAATTAGAATATGTTTTTATCCTCCTCATGAAGGGGTTAAATTGTAACTAATATTGTTAAAGATTTTATTACCTATTGCAAAGTTACATACTGTGATAAAAAGGAGAAGAATTTGACACTCCGGGTGCGTCAGATTCTTTTTTTTCCAGCGGCCCTCTGCTGCTCCTTCCCCAGCCACTTTTTCAGGTACAATTGACAACTGAGGCTGCGTGCCGGAGACACTACACAAAAACTGCCCCAGCATATGTAAGGCTGATCGTTTGCCACTTTCTATCTCAGAGCCACTATGTAGTAAAATGACAGTGGAGCCTTTTTTTTTTTTTTTTTTTTCTTATTTGAGAACTGCTCCCAATCACAACCTGAACACTGTTTACATATGCCGGGACTATAATCGGAAGCAGTTCTTTAAACCTAAGCTTAAGCTGGCCATAGATTGATTTAGATGGAGCCGTTCCTGTTCGAAAGAAGTATATCTAACTCCGCTGAATGGGATTGTTGAAAAACGTTTGTTCTATGGCTGCAGTCACTTATCAATGTATTGTAACAGTGGAGGATTCCTGTTGTCAGAATGCAATATCCCCGTGTGGGAGGGTTCCTCTATCCACCTAGCTCATGTGGATTTGTAGATTAGCAACTATTGGGAGCAAGTACTTTTTTTGCAATGACTAGGTCTCCCTTTGCAATAAACGTTTAAATAAGCCATCCAGACAGGGATTGCATTTTTTTAATGAGTTGGCCCATTCATTCAGTGTATTTTGGACAGGAGCAGTATAGCAGAATATTTCTGTACCACTGCAAAGCAGGATGAGCCAACTGTATACACGATGTGCAAAAATGGCTGCATCTGTGTTATGAATATGACTAACAATTTGAATAAATATACACAGAAACATGTTTTTTTACATTTTTTTTTTTTTTTTTTTTTTAAATTTGCTCTAAAGTTGTTGTTCACATCAAGCTGATATCTTTGACATGTTTATTTAAAGAAAAGACTGAAAGACTATGCACTACATTTAAATAGCTCAATAGGTAAGCAAGTAGTAATATACTAATATTTTTAGCAGAATAAACTTTTGATTATCCTTGATCTGAGTTTTTTATGTAATCGCGGAGTCAGATTTAACAAGCTGGGCATAGCAACCTCCCTGCACAGAAGAAGACTGCAGTGAGAGCTCCTCAGAACTGTGATTTGTGGCATTAATATCAGGGTCATCCATAATTACTTTTTGACCACCTGATTCATCTTCTGGTAATTGATGGGTATTGGTTGGTTACCTCAGTCCCTCTTGGTATTGACTTTGGTAGATGGGTGTAGCTGGGGGAAACCAGATGCAAGTTATCCCTCTACAAATGTGATTTTTGAATGTAGAATAAATATATGAAACATGTAGGTGACTGAGCCACTGGCATTTTATCCAAAACTGGTATATGTTTTTTTGATAGACTGACTCCAGTCTGGTCAGTCTCCACTGCCAAAGCTGTATAGATCATGTATGTTTTGTCCTCTTTCAGTTTGATGAGAACATTCGAATCCTCTTGGGACGTTATGACTTGGACCAGGATCTGGGGGAATTTCTTGCAGAACGCAAAGCTTTAATTATTCCAGAACCAGAACCAGACTCTGACAGTAACTCTGAACGCAAAGACAGTGAGAGAGGTGATTGTTTACATCATATGTGCTAAGCCTCTGTAGATCGGCTGCAGTTATTAGAAAGGGTCTTCTCTTTATTAAAGTGTTACTGAACCCACAACAATAAAAAAACATTTTTTCTTGGTAGAGTGCATGTGATCAGCTCAGGGCCAATCGGCACTGTCCAGACAGAGAGTCAGGGGCCTTTCAGTCTTAGGGCAGTCAGAAAACTCCTCCTACAAGCTTTTACCAGTGCTTGGCTGGACATTGCTAAAAGTCACAAGACTGCTCTAACTGCTGATTTAGAAAAGGTATTTGGCAGTTTATATTTACTAAAATAATTGCATTTTTATGTTCTGTGTACGGTGGGAGACCAGATATAGTGAATGCAGGGTCCTGGGTTTAGTGACACTGAAAGTTATCTTTCTTAAAGAGGAACTTCACTCCCCCATTTTTTTTTTTATTTTCAATCTCCCTCTTACCTGATGCTGAGCTGTCCTCATTTCAGACACTTACCCGCTCAGTGGATCCAGCTTTATCCTACTGTAGTAAGCACTATGCTGCTACTACTTAAGTTACGTGCCGCCATCTTCCTCTGTGAGGTCATTGGGAGGAGGTCTCCTCCAGGTTTAGACAGCCGTCTCCTGGTGACGAGCCCACCAGGCTCTTTCATCAATGGCAGCCAATGCATCCTGGGATATGACATGCATACCCCAGGAGGCTCTGGGATTACAGAACATCATTCTGGCCTAAACCAAAACGGAGGAGGGAGGGCTTTGACATTCTGGAACTCCACTACTATTTGAATTTTAACATAACGGATCACATCAAACTTTATTTCTCTCAAAAAAATAGGATATAAAAATCTGTGTTGCATAAAATTGCTCTAAATCTTGTTGGTGCCAAACTACCAACACCCGAACACCATTCTATCTAAAAACTATTCTAACTTTGTCCAAATACATGTGACTATCAGACAAAATTTGAGTGTTCTTTCTTTTATGGAAAGCAAGAATTCCTCTTAACAATTAAACACTTTCCAGTCAGATATCCTTTATTGTTATAAAGTTCCAAAAAGTCTGTAAATTGATATCTCAAATATCTGTACTGACACGCCAAGTGAGGACTGTTCTCTTGTATTCAGTATATCCGCTCTTTATTTTCTCCTCATTGATATCCCATTATATTCTTTTATGGGGTCCAAGAATGACAAAGTAAATTTGGTTGCCATAAAAGTGGCACTTTGATATTTGTATATAAAAGGGTTGTTCACAAATCTTCTCTATGCCTGTCCTGTGCCACTCACCTCTTCTTCTTGGTCCCTTCAATATGTAGGTGAAGGGCTTCCCGACCAGCCCCTCTCTTTCCTGGCTACTCTGGCAAGCAGCAGCAGTGAAGAGATCGAGTCTCAGCTGCAGGAACGTGTGGAGTCATCGCGCCGTGCTGTTGCCCGCATAGTGTCGGTGTATGACCGGCTGCACACGCGGCTAGACCAGCTTTCCTCCAAACTGGACAGTACAGGTAAGAATCTGCACAGATAACTGCTGAAGCAAATAACCAATCGGATATATGGAGCTTTTTCCAGTGGTGGCTAGAAATTTAAAAGGTGAAATCTGTACCACATGGTCTTTCAATCAGGTTTTTCTTTTTATTCGTCAACACCCCCTTCCTCCTTCATGTTTTCAGAGGGGCAGGGAATGAAAGAGAAAGAAAGGGGGAATTTCTCTCACTTCCTGTTCCCGTTACAACAGGGCAGTAGGGGAAAAATCCCAAAAAATCATTGTCAGAATTTTAATCTTTCCTCAGGCTGCATTCACATAGGGGCGACCCGACTTCAGTGTGACTTTGCTAGGCCATTTCAGCGTGACTTTCAGCGCAACTTCATGGCCTGTGGCCAATCACAAGTCGGATAGAAGTCGTGCCGGAACCTTTTCTAAAGTCGCTCCGACTTCAGTAGTGTACATTAAGACGGCTCCTATTAATTTCAGTGGAATTTCAAATGTCAAGCGACTTGGGGTGACTTGAGGCGCAAGTCACCCCTCTGTGAATGGGCACTTAGTGTTTTTGTCTGTCTCACACACAGGTTGAAGATTACCCATCACTTCCTGTCCTGACAAGAGATGAGGGGAAATCTCCCTAATACAAAAATAAGTGTTGCCATTTAGGATGGAATGCACACCAGGGAACCTTTTATGCTGTCAGCAGCCTTGACAACAGCACTTAGGTTTGGCCAGCCCATGACATTGCCATGCTTCCCTTCTAATGTCTTGTAGCATGAGATGCTCTAAGGCTATGAAAGTTTTTCTAGCTAGTACATACATACATTGCTGCTCTTTAGGAAATATTACCAAAGCTCAGTGATTATTGCTGTGCCTCTCCTTTGCAGGCAGAAAAAGCATTAGGTACTGATATTTTCATCCAAATAAAGAGAACCATTATAGAAAAAAACATGGAAACTACCAGTGCTGATTTCTCACTATGTAACTTTTTGGATTCCTTTTGGCTTTAAAGCTGAACTTCAGGCAAACGGCTAAATATACAGATGAATTCCATATTTGGAAGCTGTTTTATCTGCCAAAGAATTTAATTTCTATCCCTCCTGTCCTAAATTTAACACAGCTCTGCCACATAGCCCAGACCTGTCTTGCAGGGCAGGAGTCCTGAATTTTCTCTGCTGCAGTTGGGTAACAGGTTTTACAAGCTCTTGTCCCTCCTAGTGTGTTATACCCTGTCCCAGCGAGAGCTGTATTGTACAAAGGCTGCAAGAGGCTGATACCAAATCAAATTCAGGTGTTTGCATGGTTTACAAAAACCATTCAGGTCATGTCAGGCCCTGGCTGAAGGTTACTACACTCTGTCATTATTACAGTCATACTAGGGCCCATTTGGGTGGTCACTTCTGGACCGCCCGCCGTCATTATACGCCCGTACCTTGCTGTTGGGTATCATTGCTATGGTAGCAGATAGCTACCATAACCCCGGTATTTTTTAAAACTGCAGGCGGCCGGCTTTCAGATAAAAGTGGTCTCTGCAGCTGATTCGCTGCGAGATCACTTTTATCGGGGGCAGGAGAGGTGCCCACCCCCCTCCCGTCACTTTTCCGTCGTCTCCGCCACTTACCGGCCCCGCCGGTAGCAGCAGAGACTATCGTGTCCGCCCCCCCCCCCCCCACTGCCTGAGAGCGGAAAATGCCGCCCACTTGGCTCCATAGCATTGCAAGGCAGAGGCAATGTCAAAGGGTTGGTGAGACATTTATTTTTTTCCAAGTGTCATTTTTTAAATAAGAAAAAAAAAAATTAAAGCGCCTGTCCCGTCGAGCTTGTGCGAAGAAGCATACGCATATGTAAGTCCCGTCCGCATATGAAAGTGGTGTTCAAACCACACATGTGAGGTATTGCCGCGATCGTTAGAGCAAGAGAAAACATTTTAGCTCTAGACCTCTGTAACTCAAAACTGGTAACCTGTAGGAATTTTTAAACGTCGCCGATGGAGTTTTTTAAGTGGCACAGTTTGTCGCCATTCCACGGGCGGGCACAATTTTGAAGCACGCTGACTGCTCCCCCGCCCCCCTCTGGTATATAACTACGTTAGCCTGCTCAGGTTTCGTTTGTCCTCTGCGTGAAGAAGGGGCGCGGCTATCGCATCACCATAGCCGCCCGTCCACGAAATGCATCGCACGATAGTGACGTCATCCGCCCGTGCCTGGTCTCAGCTGCGCTCAAAGTCTCCTTCTGAGCTTCCTGGCCGGCCGCCCACCACTCAGAGCGGCTTCCATCAGGGACTGTAACCATTGCACAGCCTTCCCAGCAGCGATCCATCCGGGATGGATTATGATGTCCTTAGGACTCACCCTGATACAGGCTTACACGTGACTTTTATCCTGTGAGTGTTTTTAATCCTTTGCTTATAATAAATTGTGTCTATACTGCACTTAGAGGTGCCTCTGTCCTTGTTTTGCATTTTTGAAGCATGACGTGTTTGTTATCAATTTACTCGGCGTAACATTATCTTTCACAATATGGAAAAAAATTTGGCTAACTTTACTGTTGGAAAAGTTAACAGCGTTCCTTCTCCACTCAGTTAATACACGTTCATCCTTATTATTTTAATGTGCTAAATAATAATGCTGTATTTATGCAAATATTCCACTCAGTGAAGGTGAAAGTGCCACTATGTAAACAATTACAAAGGATAATTTATGGTGTGCAAAAATTGCTGACAGTGATAAATGAAAAAAAATTATAATGTAGTAAAAAATTAAAAAACAAACAATTTGTGCGCAAATAGCAACAGTTATTTAGGCAAAAAGATATTGTAATCAACTAAATGTGATAAAATATATAGTCCCAATAAAGTGCTCCAGTGCTCTGTGCTTCTTCAAACTGTGACTTATGTGATGCACATACCTTCAGCCCGCACTTACCAGATAGGTTGGACTCCTGTGCCGTACGACAGAAGGAGTCTTGAAGGCTTTTAGGCCATTTGTAAGGAGACCCTGGACCTTATGCGCAGTGTGGGTAACCTCCCATCGTTCCGGTCCTTGCACTGTGTATACACCTCTTGGGGTCCGTATGGTGCTTGTTAAAAGAAGACCTTACATGTGTAAAATCTTAAAAACTTTTTATTCAGCTTACAGAAAGGCCAATAGCCATAAAAGTATAGAAACTTAAACACCCTTGCAGTCTCTGGGGACAGTGTACACCTAATTTCCTCTGTGTGCGTTCCACTTCCCTGGGCAGGTATAATGTTTGGGAGCCAGAACAAAGGAAGGTTACCCACACCACGCATAAGGTCCAGGTCTCCTTACAAATGACCTAAATGCCTGCAAGACTCTTTCTGTTGTACGGCACAGGAGTCCAACCTAACTGGTGAGTGCGGGCTGATGGCATATGGATTACATAAGTCAGTTTGAAGAAGCACATAGAGCACTGGAGCACTTTATTGGGACTATATATTTTATAACATTCAGTTGATTACAATATCTTTTTTCCTAAATAACCATTGATATTTGGGCACAAATTGTTTGTTTTTAATTTTTTTCACTGCATTATCACTTTTTTTCATTTATTTATCACTGTCAGCAATTTTTGCACACCATAAATTCTCCTTTTGTAATTGTTTACATAGTGGCACTTTTCGCCTTCATTGAGTGGAATATTTGCATAAATATAGCATTATTATTTAGCACATTAAAATAATAATCAGGAATGTGTATTATCAACTGCAGGGAGGAGGAGCGCTGTAAACTTTTCCAACATTTTTTGCCCCCAGTTGGGGAGTAATCTATACAGCTGCACCACTAGTTGACTCCCAGATCTACTTCAAGGCGCAAGTGACATAACACAGGCAATTAACTTTGCTGTTGTCTTATTTTTTTAACTCTGAATTTTTTCCAAAAACTCACACTTGTAAGACCCCTGCACAAATACAGTATTGCAAAGACCGCCATTTTATTCTCTAGGGTGTTAGAAAAAAATATATAATGTTTGTAATTTTATAACAAAAAAAAATGATTTTAACTTGTAAACACCGACTCTCAAAAAGAGACTTGGTCCTTAAGTGGTTAACCCACCATAATATTTTTGGGCTGTGGTAGGAAGCTGAACCAAGAGACAAACACGGACACAGTGTTAAGAGGAAGTCTGTTTGACGAAAGCTGTACCCAGTATAGGTGCTGGATTCTTCTTCCTTTTTATTTATTTATCTTTTTAATGGAGTAATGTTTCCTACTGTTATTTGCAGAGCCATCTCAAATAGAAGAAGCTGTTAAGGAGATAGACTCTCTGTTGTCCAACGAAAATGTGCGTTTGCAGGAAGTATGCAGCCGCTTACAGGAGAAGCACCAAAATATGACTCAAGAGGTCAGCAGAGGCTGTTTATTTTTGTTACACATATTATTCATATTGTATTTGAATCAACCAGTCACTATATGTTTAAAGTGATTGTAAAGACTTGTTGTGTGTGTGTTTTTTTTTTTTTTTGGTTAAATATAACAAACATGCTATACTTGCCTGCTCTGTGTAATGGTTTTGCACAGAGCAGCCCAGATCCTCCTCTTCTCTGGCCCCTCCCTCCTGTTGAGTGCCCTCACGGCAAGCGGCTTGCTTTGGGGACACCTGAGCCGAGCCACAGCTCCCTGTGTCCATTCAGACACAGAGCCGCGGCCTGGCCCAGCCCCTTTTCTCTCCTCCTTGGCTGACTGACTTTGACAGCAGCTGGAGCCTATGGTGCCACACTGCTGTCTCAGCCAATGAGGAGAGGAGTTGCGGGCAGCTGAGGCACTTTCTACTATCTGGTGTGGTATACTTGCCCGATTACACACAATATTTTAATGACAAAGGTTCATGATAAATCCTGATTTTGTGGTAACGTCACCTCCCACAGTGTCAAAGTACGTTTGCTTGGCTAAAGCTAAGCAGGTGATTTACATTTGGCTGAAAAATACAGCATCTCACAAAAGTGAGTATACCCTCATATTTTTGTAAATCTTTTATTATATAACCATTTGACAACACCGAAGAAATTACAGTTTGCTAGAATGTAAAGTAGTGAGTATACAGCTTGTATAACAGTGTAAATTTGCTTTCCCCTCAAAATAACTCCACACACAGCCATTAATGTCTAAACCTCTGGCAACAAAAGTGAAAATGTCCAAATTGGGCCCAAAGTATCAATATTTTGTGTGACCACTATTATTTTCCAGCACTGCCTTAACCCTCTTGGGCATTAAGTTCACCAGAGCTTCACAGGTTGCCACTGGAGTCCTCTTCCACTCCTCCATGACGACATCACGTTGCTGGTGGATGTTAGAGATCTTGCACTCCACCTTCCATTTTGAGGATGCCCTACAGATGCTCAATAGGGTTTAGGTCGTTATGTTGGAATACTGCCCCAGTCTCCGAAGGGAGGGGATCATGCTCCTTCAGTATGTCACGGTTCCCTCAATGAACTGTAGCTCCCCTGTGTCGGCAGCCCCAGACCATGACACTCCCACCATCATGCTTGAATGTAGGCAAGACACGGTAGTCTTTGTACTCCTCACCTGATTGCCGCCGCACGCGCTTGACACCATCTGAACCAAATATGTTTATCTTCGTCACATCAGACCAGAGAACGTGGTTCCAGTAATCCATGTCCTTATTCTGCTTGTCTTCAGCGAACAGTTTGCAGGCTTTCTTGTGCATCATCCTTAGAAGAGGCTTCCTTCTGGGATGACAGCCATGCAGACCAATTTGATGCAGTGTGCGGCGTATGGTCTGACAGGCTGACCCCCCACCCCTTCAACCTCTGCAGCAATGCTGGCGGCATTCATACGTCTATTTCCCAAAGACAACCTCTGGATATGATGCTGAGCATGTGCACTCCACCTCTTTGGTTGACCATGGCGAGGCCTGTTCTGAGTGGAACTTGCCCTGTTAAACTGCTGTATGGTCTTGGTCACCGTGCTGCAGCTCAGTTTCAGGGTCTTGGCAATCTTCTTACAGCTTAGGCCATCTTTATGTAGAGCAACAATTCTTTTTTTCAGATACTCAGGGAGCTCTTTGCCATGAGGTACCATGTTGAACTTTCAGTGACCAGTATGAGAGAGTGAGAGTGATAATACCAACTCTAACACAGAAAAACAAAAATGGGCTGCTCTGGACAATGGTGATAACCCAAAATGTGAATGTGAGATTATGTAAGAACTCTATAGATTAGGGTCCATATAAATAAACCCTATGGGTAAAGGTTCATGCAAACTGCATAAATACACATTATCACCTGTGAAGTGATATACATGAATGATACAAATTAAAGTGAAAGTTCATAAAAATATAAAGTGCTCAGATGTAAACAACTGTTTGAAATGACAATAGCAGTTTGAGGTTATCGCCCAGTTTTTCACACACAAAAATCCATTAAAAACTGAAGTAAACAGGTAAATAAAGTCCATAAACATATAAGGTGTTCAGATGTAAACAGTTGTTGGAGGAAGTAATAGCGAGTTCAAGTTCTCACCCAGTGCTTCGCACACATCACATCTAAGTGCCTCTACCTTTATAAGATATCTGCTTACCAAAGGCAAGCTGGGATGGAGCTTGAGACTTAACCCCGTCAGGGTCCCACTAGGGAAAAAGCTTGTACAGGTAGTCACTAGTGTCCTCCAGTCATAAATGGGTGATCGTCCTGGGGACTCCAGAGTTTTCTCCCACAATGGTGCCAAGAAAGAAATCTCACAATAGCGTAATATTGTTAAGCTAATTAATTAGATAAAGTATTGCACTTACATATAGATGAGGACCTTTACCCATAGGGTTTATTTTTTTGGACCCTAATCTATAGAGTCCTTACCTAATCTCACATTCACAGTTTGTGTTTATCACAATTGTCCAGCGCGGCCCATTTTTGTTTTTCAGTTTCTGGTTTGGATATGTGTATTTATAGGCTGCTGCTTTTTTTAGGGGCCTTTGACATTAGCGCAGTATTATAAACTTTTTTCTTTTCTACCAAATCTAACACACCGGCTCCCCATTCAAACCTGAGAACTTGTAACACTGAGTCACATGACACTGGGCAGGGAAAATGGCTAATTGGGCCCAATTTTGACATTTTTGCTACAATGTAAAGTAGTGAGTGTGCAGGCTGTACAACTCACTACTTTACATTGTAGCAAAGTGTCATTTCTTCAGTGTTGCCACATGAAAAGATAGAATTGAATATTTACAAAAATGTGAGGGGTGTACTCACTTTTGTGAGAACCTGTATAGGATACATGATAAGAGAATACAATTAGTGAAAATTAGGAGTCAAAAGGTTCAGTAGTTCCAGAAAAAGCAAAAGCTTAAATTAAATGCAGTGAGGCTGCCATTCCCATAAAACGTCAACAAGAAAATAAAGTGGGGTAAAACCAAGATTTTTACGGGAAAAGTCAGGATTGCTTACAGTGCACCCGGAAAGTATTCACAGCGCTTCACTTTTTTCACATTGTGTTATGTTACAGCCTTATTTCGAAATGGATTCAATTTGTTATTTTCCTCCAAAATTCTGCAAACAATACCCCATAATGACAATGTGAAAGAAGTTTGTTTGAAATATTTGCAAGTTTATTAGAAATAAAATAATGAAAAAAAATCACATGCATGCAAGTATTCAGTCTTTGCTCAATACTTTGTTACAAAGTAAGGGTCCTTTCACACATATGGACCATTCATCAGTTCCGTCACATCAAAACGGATGAAGTATTCATCCGTTTTTTCATCCATGGTCATCGTTTTTTTTTTTTTTTACATCCACTACCAATGCAAAAATGGACGAAAAACTGACCATTAGTCAGTTTACATCCTTTTTTTGTCCGATCCGTTTCTTTGATGGATGAAAAATAGGGCTTTCATCCGTTCAAAAAAAACTAAAAATGAATGATCATCTGTTGTCATCCGTTTTTCTATAGAGTTGCATTGATGTCCGTTTTTCATCTGTCAACAGATGGATGAAAAACGGACAAACGGTCCATATGTGTGAAAGGGGCCTTAGTTTTGACGGGCTCCGCGACTCAGCGGGGATCCAACCGTTTATCCCCGCTGAGCCGGCGGATGACAGGACAGTCTCTGCACGGGTGCAGAGACTGACCTGTCACAGCTCCGTTCTCCTCTATGGGGGGATTGGATGAACACGGACCATCTGTCCATGTTCTTCCGACCCGCTAGGTGGATGGAGAATAGGGTTTCCATCCCTCTGTTTTTGGCGGATCGGAGTGGATTGGATGAAAGCGGACATGTCACCGCTGACATCTGTTGCTCCATAGAGGACAATGGAGCGTCCGTTCGGGTCCGCCTGAAAAAGGTGGATTCGAACAATCCGCTCGTGTGAAAGGACCCTTAGGCCCCTTTCACACGAGCAGAGCCCGTTTTGACGGGCTCAGCGGGGATCTCCGTGCAGAGACTGTCCTGTCACAGCTCCATTCTCCTCTATGGGGGATCGGATGAACATGGACCGCCTGTCCGTGTTCATCCGATCTGCCAGGCGGATGGAAAATAGGGTTTCCATCCGTCTGTTTTTGGCGGATCGGGTGTCAGCGGACATGTCACCGCTGACATCCGTCGCTCCATAGAGAACAATGGAACGTCCGTTCGGGTCCACCTGAAAAACTCACAGGCAGACCCGAACCATCTGCTCCTGTGAAAGAGCCCTAAGGGTCCTTTTCACACATACGGACTGTTCATTTCATCACGTCAAAACGGATGAAGTATTCATCAGTTTTTCATCAGTGCTCATCAGTTTTTCTTTTACATCCACTACCAATGCAAAAATGGATGAAAAACTGACCATTCGTCAGTTTACATCCGTTTTTCGTCCGATCCGTCTTTTTGACGGATGAATAATAGGGCTTTCATCCATTCAAAAAAAGGATGTTGACGGAAGCGGATGCAAATGGATGGTCATCCGTTGTCATCCGTTTTTCCATAGAGATTCAATGTCCGATTTTCATCTGTCAACTGATGGATGAAAAACGGACAAACGGTCCATATATGTGAAAGGGGCTTTAGTCAGGTTGACAAAGAGACACAAGTCCATCTAGTTCTACCTATAAAAGGTAAAAAAAAAAAAAATACAATCCCATATACACAATCCTATATCCACAGTTGATCCAGAGGAAAGCAAAAAATCCCAGAAAAGCATGATCCAATTTGCTCCAGCAGGGGAAAAAAATTCCTTCCTGATCCCCCGAGAGGCGATCGGATATTCCCTGGATCAACTTTACCTATGAGCCCGGGTTCACACTGTAGACATCGCATGTGATTCCACCCGCACTGCGGTGTTGATCACATGCGATGTCTGTGCAATGCGAGTTTGTATGGTTGAACTCGCATTGGATTCGTACAAAAAAGGTGCAGGGACTTTTTTTTTCGCGCAGTGGAATAGGATGGTATGGGTATTCTTACCCATGCCATCCGATTCCTGTCTGAATCCACAGTTCACACTGCGATCTGTGAACCGATCTTGGGGTGTCTTTAAGATTGTATTGACACCCACAGCGGTTAACAGAGGGCTGTGTGAACTGCCTACGGGAGACATGCGATGCAGGAACCGGCACTGGAATTGTGCTGGTTCCCGCATCGCTACAGTGTGATCCCAGGTTCAATGTTAGTATCCAGTTATATTATGGACATTTAGGAAAGAATCCAGGCCTTTTTTTAAAACGATCTACTGAGCTGGCCAGAGCCAGCCCTTGAGGAAGTCTATTCCACATTTTCACAGCTCCTTTCCGTATTTGGAGATTAAATCTCTTTACCTCCAGACGTAAAGAGTGCCTCCTTGTCCTCTTTGATGACCTTAAAGTGAATAATGCAACACCAAATTCACTATATGGACCACTTATGTATTTATATTTATTTATTTATCCATTTACAAACTGATCTTTACAGACCTGTAGACTTGACAATATCGTGTGGGCTACATATAGTTACATAGTTAGTCAGGTTGAAAAAAGACACAAGTCCATCCAGTTCAACCAAAAAAAAAACTATATATATATATATATATATATATATATATATATATATATATACCATACATATACAACCAAATAATCCCATATACAATCCTTCACCCACAGTTGATCCAGAGGAAGGCAAAAAACCCCAGCAAAGCGTGATCCAATTTGCTATAACGGGGTAAAAAATTCCTTCCTGATTCCCCGAGAGGCAATCGGATTCACCCTGGATCAACTTTACCTAAAAATGTTAGTACCCAGTTATATTATTTACATTAAGGAAAGAATCCAGGCCTTTTTTAAAGCAATCAACCGTGCTGGCCAAAACCACCTCTGGAGGGAGTCTATTCCACATTTTCACAGCTCTTACTATGAAGAAACCTTTCCGTATTTGTAGATGAAATCTTTTTTCCTCTAGACGTAAAGAGTGCCCCCTTGTCCTTTGTGATGACCTTAAAGTAAATAACTCAACACCAAGTTCACTATATGGACCACTTATATACTTGTACATGTTGATCATATCCCCCCTTAATCTCCTCTTCTCAAGAGAGAATAAATTCAGATCCTCTAATCTTTCCTCATAGCTGAGCTCCTCCATGCCTCTTATTAGTTTGGTTGCCCTTCTCTGCACTTTCTCCAGTTCCCCGATATCCTTTTTGAGAACTGGTGGCCAAAACTGAACTGCATATTCCAGTTGAGGTCTTATTAATGATTTGTACAGGGGCAAAATAATGTCTCTATCTCTGGAGTCCATACGTCTCTTAATAAAAGAAAGGATTTTGCTTGCTTTGGAAACCGCAGCTTGGCATTGAATGCCATTATTAAGCTTATGATCTACCAAAACCCCCAGATCCTTCTCCACTATGGATTTCCCCAGTTGTCCTCCCGATAGTATGTACGATGCATGCATATTCTTAGCCCCCAAGTGCTTAACTTTACATTTATCAACATTAAACCTCATTTGCCACATAGTCGCCCAATTATACAGTGCATTAAGGTCGGCTTGTAAGTTGGAGACATCCTGCAAGGACATTATTCCACTGCATAACTTGGTGTCATCTGCAAACACTGAAATGGTACTTTTAATCCCAGACCCAATATCATTTATAAATATATTGAAAAGTAAGGGTCCCAACACTGAACCTTGGGGTACACCACTGATCACCTTAGACCATTCAGAATAAGAATCATTAACCACTTCTCTCTGAATTCGGTCTTTTTGCCAGTTTTCTATCCATTTACAAATTGGTCTTTCCAAGCCTGTAGACTTTACCTTACACAGTAGCCGTGTGTGGGGAACTGCGTCAAACGCTTGTTGAAGCACCTTTGGCACCGATTACAGCCTCAAGTCTTTTTGAGTATGATGCTACAAGCTTGGCATGCCTATTTTTGGCAGTTTCTCAAATTCTTCTTTGCAGGACCTCTCAAGCTCCATCAGGTTGGATGGGGAGCGTCGGAGCATATCTCCAGATATGTTCAATCGGATTCAAGTCAGGGGTTTCTCAAAGACATTCACAGAGTTGTCCCATAGCCACTCCTTTGCTATCTTGGCAGTGTGCTTAGGGTCGTTGTCCTGTTGGAAGATGAACCTTCATCCCAGTCTGAGGTCCAGAGCGCTCTGGAGCAGGTTTTCATCAAGAATGTCTCTGCACATTGCTGCATTCATCTTTCCCTCGATCCTGACTAGTCTCCCAGTTCCTGCCGCTAAAAAACATCCCCGCAGCATGATGCTGCGACCACAATGCTTCACTGTAGGGATGGTATTGGCCACGTGATGAGCCTGGTTTCTTCCCGACATGACGCTTGGCATTCAGACCAAATAGTTCAATCTTTGTTTCATCAGACCAGAGAATTTTGTTTCCCATGGTCTGAGAGTCCTTCGGGTGACTTTTGGCCAAACCCAGACGGGCTGTCATCTGCCTTTTACAGAGGAGTGGCTATAGTCTGGCCACTCTACCATACAGGCCTGATTGGTGGAGTGCTGCAGAGATGGTTGTTCTTCTGGAAGGTTCTCCTCTCTCCACAGAGTAATGCTGGAGCTCTTTCAGAGTGACCATCGGGTTCTTGGTCACCTCCCTGACTAAGGCCCCCCCCATCGCTCAGTTTGGCCGGCGGCTGGCTCTGGGAATAATTCTGGTGGTTCCAAACGTCGTCCATTTACGGATGATGGAGGCCACTGTGCTTATTGGGAACTTCAATGCTGCAGAAATTTTTCTGTACCCTTCCCCAGATCTGTGCTTCAATACTGTCTCAGAGGTCTACAGACAATTTTTGGGCTTCATGGCTTGTTTGTGCTCTGATGTGCTTTAACTATGTGACCTTGTATAGACAGTAGTGCGCCTTTCCAAATCATGTCCAATCAAGCTGTAGAAATATCTCAAGGATAATCAGTGAAAACAGGATGCACCTGAGCTAAATTTGAGTGTCATGGCAAACGCTGTGAATACTTATGTACATGTGATATTTATTTATTTAAAATAAATTTGCAAAGATTTCAAACAAACTTCTTTCACGCTGTCAATTCATGTAGAATTTTGAGGAAAATAATCAATTTAATCAATTTTGGAGTAAGGCTGTAACGTAACAAAATGTGGAAAAAGTGAAGCACTGTGAATACTATCTGGATGCACTGTATATCTTCATCTTTTGGATCCGCTCATTATTTGAAAATACGTTTTTTACTGGCCTGCCCATGTATATTTTCATAATCTGTCCAGTTAAAGTTTTTTATTTTTAGACTATCACTACATATAAAGTGAAATAAACAAAGTGTAGTGCTTAAACATATGATACGATGTATACAAACAGTTTAAGCACTATACTTTGTTAATTTCACTGTTAATGTGCCTAGTATCTGGGTTATAGTGTTTAGCTGAGAATTCTGGATTCTTAGCGCAGCTAAACCGTCGTTTTTGTTCCCTGTTTTCTACTTCTACTGTGTTTCATACAGAGCAGTATTGAGCTTGTATGAGTCTGCTGCAATACCTGATCTCACCAACAGGTAAAAAAAATCTCTAACTTAGAGCCCTTTCACACTGGGGCCACCTGAGCGTCAGCGGTAAAGCACTGCTAGTTTAGCGGCGCTTTGGCGCCACTATTCGGGCAGCAGCGGGGCTCTTTTAACCCCTAAGCTGCTTCGGAATCGTTGTCCATTCATTTCAATGGGCAGGGGCGGTGGAGGAGCGGTGTATACATCGCTCCAGCGCTGCCCCAAAAATGCTGCTTGCAGGATTTTTTTTTTCCTCTCCTGCAAGCGCACTGCCCCAGTGTGAAAGGACACACTGACTTTAATTAGGAGGCGCTTTACAGGTGCTAATTTTATCTAAATCACACCTGTAAAGTGCCTCAGTGTGAAAGGGGTCAACCTTTTTTCAGTCAGGACACCCTCTAAAATTATGCACAATCTCAAGGCACTCAATTCTGAAATGTAAAAAACTAAACAAATAGTTTTTCAGAACACAGCAACATCTGCACATGTAGGACACCCAATGTGATTTATTCTTCCAAAGCAATTTTCACACTGGTACTGGCTAGTATTGTAATGTTTCTCTTCCTCACTCGGCTAATGTGACCCCAGTGCTGATGGAGAGGAGCAAACAAGGATGCTATGCAAGCACCCGTCCTCTTTATCAACCGATGATGCCATTGGTTGTTAGGATGCCAGCGACAGGAAGGTTGTAATGGTGCACAATGAAAACCTGTGATTTTTTGTAACTAAAAGGCAGGCTTGAACCACCAGCTGCCTTGTATACAATTTTTTGGCAAGTTGTAGGCATTTTGCCAAGGCACTCCTGAAGAAATCTAAAGGCACCCTGCTTGACAAATACAACAATAAATTGCTGTACTACATCACTACACCCTTCACTTGTGTATCTATAAATAATACGCTCTTATTCAAAATAAAACATATGTGATAAATAATCAATTCATTTAACGTGAAAAGTATCCAATAAAAAAACTGTAAAAGTGATATCAAAGTCTATCCAATGTGGTCTTTACACTTAAATTATGTAACCACAGATAAATGTCTCTAACAAATCCAGTGTTTCTTCTTCTAAATCTCAATATATGCTCCAGAAAACTGTGCATAGTGGACTACAAAACCCCCCCCTTCCCAAAACACAAATCCCGTGCTTTTGGTGCTCGCACACAAATTTGTGCAGTTTTTCACCCTGGTTGAAAATGGCTGCTGGAACTGATGACCATTGTCCTAGAATAAAGCAGTTCAGGTGTTGTAGCTTTCCTGAATAATTTGTGTTTTAATTTGCTGACTGAAAGTTCAAAATCTGACTTGCAATTGTTGCTGCTGCTTGTAAGCTGATGGGTGTGAGAGCAGAGTAATATAGGAAGGATAACAGGAGTGACAGGACTTGGGGAAGATATTATCATTATTAGGAGGTATCTGTTTTTCCACTTGGATTGTGCATAACTACAGGTTACCCTCCTGCTGGAATGCAGCTATATAGCACAGCATTTCAGACTCGTGCTTAAACTATATCTGCTTCCTTTTCATTTGTTCAGTTCACTCAGCTGCAGTCCCGGTTGGAAAATGCAGAATCCCGCGTCTCACACCTGGATGGCCTCATTGAAGATCTACAGTGGGACATCGACAAGGTCCGCAAAAGAGAGCAGCGCCTGAACAGACACTTGTCTGAGGTCCTTGAGAGGGTAAGATGCACAGACTTGTGTAGTTGGTGACAGGCCCCCGTTTCATCAAAGCTTCTGTAATTACAGCAGTCTGTCTTCTTGCTGGGGGGCAAAAAACACGAACCACTCGTCATTTTTCTTTTACAGCACTTTTAAATTTTTTGTAAGTGGCAAACGTGGTGTTTACAGCATGACTTGGACCGATGAGTTTCTCCAGAGGCTTTGGTAAATGAAGTCCAGTATGTCCTTTTCAATGATCAGGTGCCTCAAGGTTTTTCTGTGTCTCCCTTAGGTGAATTCGAAAGGCTACAAAGTGTATGGTGCTGGCAGCAGCTTGTATGGAGGAACAATTACCATCAACTCAAAGAAGGTAAAGCAAAGCATAAAAGCTATGGTGAAAAAATTATACTATCTTAGTGTGACCCCCCCCCCTTTTTTTGTCCTCCAGATTGTGGGCCTGTAGAGCTCAGTGCTTCAGATTAACTACAGGGTTCCGTCTTTAATCGTTTTTTGACCAGTGGTCATTGCAACCCAGACTAAATTTAGCAGCGTCTGTCAACTTGACACAACTATTTGACTACTCATTTCTACCCTATTTTAAAGATCTACAAGTTTTTTTATGTGGCACATGGTCTTTGTAAACCTGATAAAAAAAAAAAACCCTTTTAGACAAAAGCATAATGAGCTATTATGCACCGTATACTAGCGCAATATGAAATGCTTCCCTTTAGAACAAAGCCCTGCAGCGGCACCCGCACATCGCTGAGAGGGCTGACTTCTTCCCCGGTGTTTCTTCCGGGTTCGGGGGACCCGGCGCTGTGATTGGCTGGAGCCATGATTACGTCACTACCACGCATCCACCGGTCACAGCACAGGTCCCTGAAGAAACGGCACAGGCAACCGTTCAGAAATGTGCGCCTATGGCGGCATATATAGTAAATATCTCCTAAACCGTGCAAGATTAGGAGATATTTACAGTACCTACAGGTAAGCCTTATTATGTACAATTAAACAAGAATGCTTTACTTTTTTTAACCTGTTGCAGACTGCCCACTGTACATGTAAATCTTCCAGAAGCTGCTCCTGTGTGCACAGTCCTGTGACTGCGCTGTGATTGGACACGGATGATCTCAGCTGAGGTTTTTACTTCTGTTGTGTAAGCTTGTACGACCCAAATTACCCATCTATTTACTGACTGATCCCAGAGGCCACTACCGTGCACCTGAACCCTCTCCTGCAGGTCCTATATTTGACTTGCCCACATTCTTAACAGCTATCGACCACAAAGACTCCTATTTTTAGGCCTTGACTGATGAGCTGGCCCCTGAAGAGTTGCAGTCTACTACCACCTACTCTTATTCATGAAGTGTGTACTACTCTATAACTACAGGATCGGCCTATTGCTTCTGCTACTGCTGTTTCCAGTCTTGGGTCATTTTAAAACTCTTATGGCCAGAAGGACTTTTCCTTTGCACCCTCTTTTCCAACTCTTTCTCCTTAGAGAATGGAAACCTCCTGACAAACTGCTTGCTCACCCTAAATGTGTATTAACCTTGTGTCTGTTTTGTAAGAACTTTGTGCAGAAGTGGGCAATCTCCACTGTTGTTTTGGCAGCATCCTATCTTAACAAGGGGCTTACTATTCCGATCAAGGACATGCCCATCTTTAAGAACTCAATCGATAAGCAGTTGGAAGCCCTTTCTAGTGCTTTGTTCTTTCCTATCAGGCCAAATGAGTACAATTACACTTTTAAACTGCACAGTATTTGCCTTTGGTAAATCAGCCCCAGCATCTTGCATCCATTTATGGAATTTGTCTTTTAGCTCAGAACAGATTTCTGGGAAAAGCAGAGAACCAATCGCACAAGCGGAAATTTCGATTTCTGGGATATTGGTGAACTACTCTTAGGCTTAATGTACACGGGACGCTTTTTCAATCTCTCCTGAGCGATTTTTTTTTTTCTGACAGCTAGAAACCGACGCTTAAAAACGGCCGTTTAGCCGTGTTTTACATGCCGTGTTTTGCCGCGTTCGCGTCTAGAAGCGTTTTTTTTTTTTTTTTAATGACCAACGGCTCTAAACGAAATGCTGCTAAACACGAATTACCGCATTTAGGCACATTTACAAGCTGTTACAGACATTTGGCGTTTTAAATGCCTCTGAACTTCCCTCTGTACGCATTTTTTGCTTTCCAAGAAAGGCCTCTAAACTCAACTGGCTAGAAACAAATGTAAAGGACCCTGTGTACATGAACTATTAAGATAACATAGAGGAGCGTTCGGGAACAGCTGAAAAAACACCCAACTGCTCTTAAACGTCCGTTTACCAGCAGCAGTGTGCATATGAGGTCTTAGCATAACATGTCCACGGTGGAGACTATTATATTAGTTATCTAAGCCTGGGGCAATGATGGAAGTACTACCTTACTGTTGCAAAGCATGCTCCGTCTTTGTTGACAAAAGATGGGGGTATGTGATGTTAGGCGCACAGACTGGGGGTGTAAATTTGGCTTGTGATTGGCCATGCCCCCTCAGATCCATGCACCTGATAACTCATGTGCCTGTTATCCAAGCAATCTGAATGCCATTAACAGAAGACTTTCTGCCTCTCTCAGGGTTCTTTCAATTGTGGTACCTAAGACTTGTTCAGTAGGGTATGATTTGTTTTTGATTTCTGCAGTTTGAAGAAATGACCAATGAAGTTGACATGAATAAAGAGCTGGCCGTGAACCGTCTTCAAGAACTGGAGAAGCTCAAGCAAGACTTGCATGAAGTGACTTCAGAGAACAAGGACTTGCAGGTTAATTCTTTAGTTCCTCTTCCTTCCCCAATGACTTCTTTGCCTTCGTAGTTTGGAACTATCAGTAATTGACGTTTTTCTTGAATGTTCAATCGCCACTTTTCTAAAATGTGAAAAAAGTAAACTAATAGTTTTACATATTGCAGCAACATCCACACACGTGGGCCACCCAACATTAGAGGTGATTTATTTTTTCAAACGAATACACCTTTGCACACTGGTACTGACTTGTATGCCAGTGTTTCTCTTGCTCACGTGGCCAGTATGACCCCGGTGCTGACCAAGAGGCACAGGGGAGGGGCAAACAAGGATGCTGTTCGTCATTGGTTGTTGGGACGCCGCCGGCGGGAAGGTTGTAATGGTACACAATGAATATCTGTGGCTTTGTGTAAGTAAAAGGCAGGTTTGATCCACCTGCTGGCTTATATAAAATGTTTGGGCAAATTTTAGGCATTTTGTCAAAGCACCCCTGAAAAAACCTGAAGGCACCATAGTTGAAAATTTTTGTTATAGGGTATAATTTCTGTGTCTAAGAGGTTGGACACTAAACTAAAGCACAAGGATGGTGCTCTTCCCTGCTTGCGCTAGGCAGTCTAGGTACACAGAAACAATTAGGGGAGCGGAGCAGTGCAGCTTTGCTGGTGTAAATGAAGTGTTTGTAATATGTTTTCATTATGCGGCTGTAGGAAGTTGCTGTATTGTAAGTTAGTGGCTTTCAACTCTGACCATTTTTTTCCCCCATGCTGTCCAGGAGCAACTGTCAAGAGCAGTAGAGGACAACGTGCGGGTGTCTCCAGAATACCGCTGCATGCAGTCACAATTCTCTGTCCTGTACAATGAGTCTCTGCAGTTAAAAGCGCAGTTGGATGAGGCTCGTTCTCTACTGCATGGGACACGTGGCAATCACCAGCGTCAGCTAGAGCTCATTGAAGTGAGTATACCACTACCCCTTTTAAATTATCCCTTAAAGTAAAATTCCTGATTTCACAGGAGAAAATGCAACAAAAAAATTGCATATGTAGTATGTGCAACTACACTCAAAGTTTATACAAAGTCATTTTTTTTTTTATGGCTTTGAATGGTTAAAACCTCCTATCAGTTTTTTTATTTTATTTTTTTTTTGTGCCTTTTGGGGAGGTTTTTCTTCACTTCTAGTCTTGAGACACCATATAAAGTGAAATTTGAAATCAATCCAAAGGGACAAAAAATTAAACACGTGTCACTGGAACCATTGTTCCCATTGGAAGAACTCCCTAATACTCCAATTATTTTTAGCCAAGCCAATTCAAACCAATTGGGAACAAGCCTTTAATATCGTGCAGGTCCAAAGGAATGTATATATGCTTTGTTTGACACTTAGGGCCCACTCACACCTGAACGTTTTGTAGCTTAAAGCCTGGAGCTGAAAAACGCTGGAGGGGAAAAAAAATCAATGATTCTCTATGGAGATGGTTCACATCTCCACTCAAACGCCTGAAGCCAAAAGTCTGAAAACGCCTGAAGCTCAAACACGTTCTGGAAGTATTTTTTCAGGCAGATTTGGGCGTTTTTCTGCTTTTTACATTGGTGACTTTTTGACCTATAGAAAATTGTGGTAAAATCGATTGAGTTTCAATCACTAGGCTAACATGTAGGCAGAGGTGGGTGAGAGTAATGTTCATTTGGTGCATTGAATGATGTGAGTTGTACTAGTTTCTCCACAGGAGCCTGGATAGTCAGTGATAATTTAAGCAGCCACAATTTTGGTTGATTTTAGCAACAGAATTAACTTAGCAAATCATGGCAAAATCTGTGCAAAAATGTTTATAATTTATATTGCTAATTTAATGAGTGTGCAAGGCTCCTTTATAATATTGATATTTAAAGTGTAAGTCCACCCTAAAACTAAAATCACTGCATCTACAGACATCCATGATCTAACACTAACCTATCTAGCCCGCTAAAGAAGAAATCAATATACATACCTTTTTTTGAAGCCGATCCGGTCCGGTCTCCAGCAGCGGAAGCGCTGTAGAGGACACAGCCAACAACGGCTATGACATGAATGGAAAGTGACGTCACCCATAGACTTACTATGGGGCTTCCTTTGTCTGCTGTGTCCTCTGAACCCGCCTCCACAGCGAAGCCAAAGCTGACAGCTCAGCATGGGATCGGGTCGAATCCGCTTCAAAAAAGATATGTATACTGATTTCTTATTTACAGGGCTAGATAGGTTAGTATTAGATCATGGATGTCTGTAGATACAGGGATTTTAGTATTCGGGTGGACCTCTACTTTAAAATAATGTTGCAGTTGTACTTAAACGTAAACAAAGGGCTGGACCTTTAAGGGCCGGTTCACACCTAGGCGATTTGTGATCCGACTTGTGTCGCCCCAATTCGCCTCAAATCGCCTGAGATCAGAAATCCCATTGGAATGAATGGAGCCGTCTTAATATGCGCTACTCAAGTCGCTCCGGCTCCAAGGCGATTTCAAAAAAGGTTCCTGTACTATTTCAAAGGGACTTCTAGGCGATTTGAGCCCATAAAAGTCAATGGAAGTCACTTCCAAGTCGGATCACCGTCTATGAAGAAGCGACTTTACAGCAAAAAGAAAATAATTTTTTAAGGCAGCTCCCCCCTCCCTCTCTTCTCTGATTGGCCGCAGGCAAAGTCGCCTGGCATGGAGGTCGCTTCAGGTCGGGTTGTAATGCCCTAAGTAGCTCTGAAGTCTCTTTCAAATCGCCTAGCAAAGTCTGATTGCCTAGGTGTGAACCGAGCCTTAGGGGATCTATCCAAAAAGAGAAAAACAATGGAAAATAGCAAATATGTTTGTAAGCCTCCATTTGCCTGCATATATTTAAGGAGCTGTATTTTCAAGTGTGCATTTACAGCTTTAGGCCTCATGCACACTGGACGTTTTGCAGCTGCTTTTTTTGGCCTAAGGCATTTTTTTTCTGCAACCATTAAACTCCCCAGCAGTTATCCTATGTGTCCATGCACACACAGACTTATCAGCGTTTTTTGGCAGGGGCATTTTCTGGCTGGATAAAACCCCCAGAACTAGTGGATATTGAGAGAAGTTTTTCAGCTGTAAAAACGCTCCGAAAAACACTAAAAAACGTAGCTATTCTGCATTTATGCAGGTTTTTGAGCCATAAGCTTTTGTGGGAGTATAGTTTTGCAAAAAAAAAAAATAAAAGCTAAAAAAAGCTATTGCAAAAACACTTTCTACAGCTACAGGCTTCTACAGCTAATACTACTGGCATTTGTATAACGTCCAGTATGCATGAGGCCTTAAATATCAGTTTAAGGCCCTCCTGTCCATTTCATGTGGTCCTTGCACCTCTCCTGCAGCTGCAGCACCCCCCTTTCCGCCCTGCCTTGTCTCAGCAATTGGCAGCAGAGAGGAGGGAGGACAGAGCTCCTCCACCACATTATGTGCAGCTGTGGAGAAAGGGAGCCCCCCCCCCCCCAACGCAGCAGAGAGGAGGACAGAATTCCTACAGATCCTACACCTTTCCGTGCAGCTGCAGCACTTCATTGTCTTCTACTCTCCTGATCTTGGCATTCAGCAGGCTCAGGCAGCTGATGGCTCCAGCCCTCCTCTGGTCCCCCTACAGACTATACACTTTCTGATTCCCAGCTCTGCCCTCCTGCCTTTTTCCCAGCAGCAGCACAAGGTAAGAGGGATGCAGTGTGATGTAAGAGAGGGTGGGGGACTCGACTTCTGATGGTAGGGGGGCTCTTGACATCTGATGTAAAGGGGGGGGGGGGTGGTTTTGAACATATGCTTATGATTATTACTAAAACCAGTAATAATCAAAAGCAGAGGCAGTTATTATGATAAAGACTTAATACATGTACAGTATCTCACAAAAGTGACTACACCCCTCAAATTTTTTGTAAATATTTTATTATATCTTCACATGTGACAACAATGAAGAAATGACACTTTGCTACAATGTAAAGTAGTGAGTGTACAGCTTTTAGAACAGTGTAAATTTGTTGGCCCCTCAAAATAACTCAACACACAGCCATTAATTTCTAAACCTCTGGCAGCAAAAGTGTGTACACTATGTGAAAATGTCCAAATTGGGCCCAAAGTGTCAATATTGTGTGTGGCCACCATTATTTTCCAGCACTGCCTTAACCCTCTTGGGTATTGAGTTCACCAGAGCTTCACAGGTTGCCACTGGAGTCCTCTTCCACTCCTCCATGATGATATCACAGAGCTGGTGGTTGTTAGAGACCTTGCTACATGCCAAACTGTGCTGCATTCAAAATAGTGAAAAAAAACTCCAATAGGTTCATCAGCATTTCATATGTAAGTGCAAATGTCCATAATAGTCTATAGATGATTATAAAAATAGATAAAAAAAAACTTATAAACTCTGTAAAAAATTATAAAAAAAATTGTAAAAATTCATGTGCATAATTTATAAAAGTTCATTTTAATAATTCAGTGAAAAAGTGCAAACTATGTGCAAAAACAGGTTCCGTTCTTCAAAGTAACTTGTGCAATATTCACATTAATTTTGTGTAGAAAAAAACTGTGGGTCCACACGTGCTCCCCCAATGTGTCCTCACCAGAGAACGGCACCCCTGCAAGGGTAAACCGCATTTATACAGCCTCCCAGGTATCCTAGTCTCCAATATGGATCGCTACTCAGCTCCAGTTTAATTCTCCATGTGGAAGGTGCATATGAATGCTCATAGCGTGGTCCAGTTTCCAATAGATTTTATTTAGTTAAATCCAAGAGTTAAAAACAAACTTTCAAAACAATCAGACCTGCGTGCCGTTCAAGCGTCTAGGTTAACTGCATTTACATCTGGACGCTTTGCATTCCACAAACAGTATAATTGTGGACCGGAAGTGACGTAGCGGCGTACCAGAAGCCCCGGCTTACGCATTTTGTCAATTTTATTTATTTATTTTTTTTTATAATTTTTTTAGAGTTTATACGTTTTGTTTTTTTTTTTAATCTATTTTTAGAATCATGTATAGAATATTATGGACATTTGCACTTATATGAAATGTTGATGAACCTATTGGAGTTTTTTTCTCTATTTTGAATGCAGCACAGTTCGGCACGTAGCACTTTATAGAGTTTATAGACATTTATCTTAATTGATTATAGTATGTTTCTGTAATAGTAATCATAGACAGCGCCATTTATCCCTGTTTTTCTAAAATATATATATAACCACATACTCCGCCTAGTGGAGGTTCTAGGGAAGGCAGCAGTCTTATATAATTTATCTTTCGTTTTGCATATATTTACATATCCTAATCCTAAGCGCGGAAAAAAGCTATTCCAGTTAGAGACCTTGCGCTCCTCCATCTTCCGTATGAGGATGTCCCACAGATGCTCAATAGGGTTTAGGTCTGGAAACATGCTTGGCCAGTCCTTCGCCTTTACCCTCAGCTTCTTTAGCAAGGCAGTGGTCGTCTTGGAGGTGTGTCTGGGGTCGTTATCAAGTTGGAATACTGCCCTGCGGCCCAGTCTCCAAAGGGAGGGGATTATGCTCTGCTTCGGTACATCACAGTACATGTTGGCATTTATGGTTCCCTCAGTGACCTGTAGCTCCCCAGTGCCGGCAGCACTCGTGCAGCCCCAGACCATGACACTCCCACCACCATGCTTGACTGTAAGCAAGACACACTTGTCTTTGTATTCCTCACCTGCTTGCCGCCATACACGCTTGACACCATCTGAACCAAATAAGTTTATCTTGGTCTCATCAGACCACAGAACAAGGTTCCAGTAATCCATGTCCTTAGTCTGCTTGTCTTCAGACAACTGTTTGGGGGCTTTCTTGTGCATCATCTTTAGAAGAAGTTTCCTTCTGGGAAGACAGCCACGCAGACCAGTTTGATGCGGTGTGCGGCGTATGGTCTGAGCACTGATAGGCTGACCTTCAACCTCTGCAGCAATGCTGTCAGCACTCATATGTCTATTTCCCAAAGACAACCTCTAGATATGATGCTGAGCATGTGCACTCGACTTCTTTGGTGGACCATGGCGAGGCCTTTTCTGAGTGGAACCTGTCCTGTTAAACTGCTGTATGGTCTTGGCCACCATGCTGCAGCTCGGTTTCAGAGTCTTGGCAATCTTCTTATAGCCTAGGCCATCTTTGTGTAGAGCAACAAGAGAGTGAGAGCCATAACCCAAAATTTAACACACCTGCTCCCCATTCACACTTGAGACCTTGTAACACTAACGAGTCACATGACACCAAGGAAGGAAAATGGCCAATTGGGCCCAAGTGTACTCACTTTTGTTGCCAGCGGTTTAGACATTAATGGCTGTGTGTTGAGTTATTTTGAGGGGACAGAAAAATTACACAGTTATACAAGCTGTACACTCACTACTTTACATTGTAGAAAAGTGTAATTTCTTCAGTGTTGTCACATGAAAAGATATAATAAAATATTTACAAAAATGTGAGGGGTGTACTCACTTTTGTGAGATACTGTGTATATAGTCTTACCGATATAATCGGCCTATTTGAGAGCAACCATAATGCTAATGCGTATCACGATGAAATTGAGTTTGACGTCCCTGCTCTAAGCAAATTTCTATGGTTTTTTCCTCTTTTGACTATTGGCATCTTGCATTGAAATTTTCTCCTTCTTCCATTGTCTTAGCGGGATGAGGTGGCTCTTCAAAAAAAAGTGCGCACTGAGGTGATACAACTGGAGGACACACTTGCACAAGTGCGAAAGGAGTATGAGATGCTGAGGATTGAGTTTGAGCAGACGCTCGCTGCCAATGAACAAGCAGGTATGTTAAAATAAATTTTATTTGTAGCACATTTTTCCAAAGCTGAAATTGGCTCTCAGAGTAGACTGACTTCAGCTCTGAAAGGTTCATCCCCTTCATGACCAGGCCATTTTTTGCGATACGGCACTGCATTACTTTAACTGACAATTGCGCAGTCATGAGACCTTGTACACAAAATCAATTCCCTTTTTTTTTTTTTCTCATAGTTTTCTTTTGGTGGTATTTAATCACCTCTGCGGTTTTTATTTTTTGCACTATAAACAAAACAAGACCGACAATATTTTTTACTTTATGCTATAAAACATATCCAATAAAAAAATGTAAAACATCTAATTTCTTCATCAATTTAGGCCAATATGTATTCTGCTACATATTTTTGGTTAAAAAAAATCCCAATAAGTATATATTGATTGGTTATAGCGTCTACAAACTATGAGATATTTTGTATGGGTTTTTTTTTTTTATATATATTTTTTTACTAGATTTCTAGTGGGACTGCAACATTGTGGCGGACAAATCGCACACGAAGTGACACTTGATACTTTTTTTGACACCAATACAGTGATGAGTGCTAAAAAAATGCACTGTCACTGTACTAATGACACTGTCAGGGAAGGGGTTAACATCAGGGGCGATCAAAGGAATTAAATGTGTTCCTAGGGAGTGCTTTGTAACTATGTGGGGGTGCTTTAACTGTGGGAAGACAGAGATTTGTGTTCCTGCTTAGCAGAAACACGATCTCTGTCTTCCCTACTAACAGTACGGCGATCTGCTTTGTTTGCATAGGCAGACCGCCATTCTGCCTCTGTAGGGAACGATCGGGTCCGCCAGACCCGCTGATTGGCTCCCGCTGTGTACAATCACAGCGGGAGCAGGTCACTGCTGGCTGCAGACCCGGAAGTGCAAAATCGCATACCTGTACATGATTTTGCGCAGAGGAGCCGCTGCCCCGCAGTACATGTACGTGGGGCAGTCAGCAAGAGGTTAAAGAACAGTACAGAAATGGGAATGCTTCAAATCGATTGTATGCAAACACACTGCAAAATATATTCCTATGGGCAATAAATTTAAAAGGCTAAAAAGTCTATGTGGCTAATGTCTAATGTTGAAATGGCTATAAATAATAAGAAAAGGAGCATTCAGCAATATAAAAATGAAGAAACACGATCATCATTTAAGAGTTACAAAGAATATAACAGAATATGTAAAAAGGAAGTCAAGGCTACAAAAATAGAAGGTGAACGACAGATTGCAAAAGAGTAAGTAGGACAAACCCAAAAATATTCTTCAAATATATGTTTCTCCTATCGTTCACTGACAGACGCAGCTCATCATGACGTGTGGGGTTTATGCTCTTCCCACTAGGAGTTAACTATGCAGGGAAAAGAAACAGCTGACCCCTCCCATGGGGGCCGTCCTCTCTGCCTACATAAACCCCCTCATAGCATAGCTCTTCAGTTTCAATGCCTAGTTTGCAAGGAGTTGACCTGGCTTCCCTTCAGGGGAATTGTGGTCCTGTTTGTGACCATTTTTTATTTAATTTTCTTTTACTTATTTGTCTTCCATCAAGCAATTGATCTGCTATCAAGAAGCCGGTCGGGGCATAGAG
The DNA here is from genome assembly GCA_018402905.1 of Glandirana rugosa. Lineage (NCBI taxonomy): Eukaryota > Metazoa > Chordata > Amphibia > Anura > Ranidae > Glandirana > Glandirana rugosa. The sequence goes on along the minus strand of BLSH010275778.1, from coordinate 158,373 downwards.
AGTCCTTGGGCTCTGTACTTTCCTCGACTTGGCCAACCGATGCGAGCCAGTCCCGACGTATGTGGACCCGCCGCATCGTGCCCGTTCCGTGCGGTCGGCCGGGGGTGACCCCCCCCCTTGCGCCCACTCCTGGATGCGATTCGGGAAGGGCGATTTTCTGGCCCGCAGCATACCGCCTAAGAGGGGGCGGAAGGTCTGCGACTGGGTGGCTACCCGCAGCGTTCGTTGGAGTGGTGAGTGAGAGTTCCTGCCTTCCCCCCTTTTTAGGGGCGGAAAGGGGGACCGACGGCCGCAAAAAAAAAAAAAAAAATTTTTCTTGCTGGGTAGCCGCTGGTGGGACGCGTGGAGCTCCCGTTCAGCCCCGCACCCTCCCCTCCCCCGCACCGCACAGATCGGCTGGGCGTTCGTATCGATTTTTCGGCATTTTGAGGTGGACCACCGCCATTTTGCCGTAGCCGCAGACATTTTGGGCCTATGGGGCTTTCCCTCTAGCGCTCAGAGCAGCCATTTGCAGTACTGCACGTTCCCTGAAGGTGTGTTTTGGCCTCTAGTGTTTAGCGGCGGCCATTTTGACTGCATGTTCGGCAAATACACGTGTCTGCAGCATCTCCCTTCTCTGTGGAACGGTGGTGATCTGACGGCGCAGCTCCTCTGATGATCCATCCAAAAACAGGCAGCGGAACAGCAAGTATAGCTGGGCTCCCTGTGGGTGGTGGTGGGTGCAGTCCTCCTGGGTTCCCTGGTGCACTGTGGGGTGTTGGTGTGCGGCAGTGTGGGGGTGCCTCATTCTCCTTAGTCTCCCTGTGTCACTAAGAGCCTTTTCTGGGAAGAAAGCAATGGCATATTACACTGCTGAACCTGCTGAGGAAGCGCAATCTGCGCAAGGAGCATTTTTGGACCAGCTGCGGGCGGTGTTTAGCGAATTTCTCCCCCGGGCGGAGGTCGCCTAACAGGTCCCCAAGAAGCGTCCCCCTCCTCCTCATTATTCATCAGGGGAGGATTCTGAGCCGGAAGTGGCCTCAGGGGTCTCAAGGACCCCAGCAGACTTATCCAATGGGGAACTGGGTCCATCAGACAGAGAGGGGGATCAGGGGGCGGCGGCTGTGTGCGAAAAAGCATTGGTGGTTACCATTATCGCTGGCATTCGCTCTAAGCTGCAGCTGGATCAGGATGGCGAATCGCGGTCTGCTGCGTATATGTGTGTGGGTCCTCTAGGCCCCCTAGGGCCCCCAAGGCTTATCCCTACAATGACTTTTTTGATCATTTTCTTTATCGTGAATGGCAGCGTCCACAGCACTCTTCTTCGCTGTCAAAACGGTTCGCTGCTCGCTATCCCTTTGAGGAAAGCTTTTTTAAAAAATGGGAATCGCCTGTGGTGGACCCACCGGTAGCACGCCTTAATAAGGCAACGACCATTCCTCTGGAAGGGACTTCTTTTAAGGATCCCGCTGATAGAAAAACAGAGGCGCTTTTAAAGTCGCTGTTCCTGGTGGCAGGTTCCGCTGTGCGACCAGCCTTGGCGTCCGCCATGGCTGCACAACATTTATCCGAGTTTATGGAAGAGCTCCTGAAGGACCTGGAAGACGGTCGCCTGATGGATGCGCCGCAGAAGGCTAAGTTTTTACTTCAAGGGTTCAAGTACCTTTGTGATGCGGCCGTTGATTTACTGCCGATGTTGTCCAGAATAACTCTATTTGCCGTCATTCTTAGACGGATACTTTGGTTGCGTTCTTGGTCCGGTGACCACGCTTCCAAAAAAGGTCTGGCTGACCTCCCTTTTCAAGGTGGACGTCTATTTGGCCCACGTTTGGATGAGATTATTAAGGACTTCACGGGAGGTAAGAGTACCTTCCTTCCAGAGCCCCGCAGGCGTGAGTCTCGCCGTAGACAGGGGCCCCCTCCTTCGGGACAGAAGAAGTTTTTTCGTGCCCCGGGCGCAACAGGTAAAGGGACCCGCTCCGGTAAGGTTGCTGCAGGGGCCGGAAGACGGCAGTGGCAGCGCAAAACCGAAAAGGCGGAGGACAAGTCCTCAGCCTGATGGGTTGCCCCCACCCGGGTTTCGGGTGGGGGGACGTCTTCTGGGGTTCGCAGACCGGTGGCTGGCTCACATTTCCGACCGCTGGGTCCGGGAAGTGGTGTCCACCAGGTACAGGATAGAGTTCATATCTCTACCCCCAGACAGGTTCTTCCCATCAAATTTAGGGCTCCCGCAGTAATGCCGGGAGGCCCTCCTTGGGGCTGTACAAGCGCTCTCAGACCAGGGGGTGATCGTACCAGTGCCCCCAGAAGAGAGGTTTCGAGGGTTCTACTCGAATCTTTTCCTGGTTCCCAAAAAAGGGGGGGGGGGGGGTTCGGCCCATACTGGACCTGAAAGCCCTGAACCGGTATGTCAGGGTGTGGAAATTCCGGATGGAATCTGTCCGCTCGGTCGTGGCCGCCCTTCATCAGGGGGAATTTTTGGCATCCCTGGACATCAGGGATGCGTACCTCCATGTACCCATTCATCCACGCCATCAGCGCTTCCTGCGCTTTGTGGTGGGAGACCTCCATTTTCAATTTGTGGCACCCCCCTTCGGCCTGGCCTCAGCACCTCGAGTCTTCACAAAATTGCTAGCCCCGGTGTTGGCATTGCTATGACAGAGAGGCATTGCGGTAGTGGCATACCTGGACGATCTGCTCCTGCGGGCGGAGTCCGCCTCGGCTCTGGAGGAGAATGTGGGTATCACAATGATCTCACTGCTGGACTTCGGCTGGTTACTGAACCTACAGAAGTCATCAGTGTCTCCATCACGTCGCCTGGAGTATCTGGGTCTAATTCTGGACACAGAGCAGGCGAAGGTTTTCCTCCCTCCGGCCAAGTTGCTGTGTCTGCAGTCAGCAGTGCGCACCCTTTTATCGCACCGTCAATCTTCATTACGGTTCTGTATGCGGGTGCTGGGACTCATGGTCTTGACGTTCGAGGCGATACCTTTCGCCCAGAGTCACACCCGTCTCCCTCAGCGAGCGATTCTGGCTCGGTGGGACAGGTCCCCTCTGTCGTTGGAACTTCTGATCCGTCTGAACTCCCAGACCAGGGCGTCTGACCTGGTGGCTTCGGGACTTGGCCCTAACTCAGGGGAAGACGTTCCTGCCTCTTCAGTGGGTGATCATCACCACGGATGCCAGTCTTTTGGGCTGGGGAGGGATCCTGGGGCATCTATCTGCCCAGGGTCGTTGGTCGGCACAGGAAGCCCGCCTCCCCATCAACGTTCTGGAGCTGAGGGCAATCAGATTGTGCCTTTTCCACTGGACAGTGAGATTGCAGGGTCGTCTGATTCAAATTCAATCGAAAAATGCCACAGCAGTGGCGTATGTGAACCATCAGGGCGGCACAAGGAGTTCAGCAGCTGCAGTGGAGGCAGCTCTGATACTGCGTTGGGCGGAACTTCACGTTCCAGCGATCTCAGCCATTTACATTCCAGGGGTGGAGAACTGGCAGGCAGTCTTTCTCAGTCGCCAGACGCTGGACCAGGGAGAGTGGTCCCTCCACCCGGAGGTGTTCAAGCAAATTTGCCGCAGATGGGGGACGCCGGACGTGGATCTCATGGCGTCTCGGTTCAATCACAAGGTGGAGACCTTTGTGTCCAGAACGAAGGATCCGTTGGCAGTGGCCACGGACGCTCTGGTGGCCCCCTGGAGCCGTTATCGTCTTCTGTACGCCATCCCTCCGATAAGACTGCTTCCGCGATTGATACGCAGAATAGTGGCGGAGGAGATACCAATTATCCTGGTGGCTCCAGATTGGCCTCAGCTCACTTGGTACGCCGATGTGGTGCAAATGGTGGCAGACGCCCCTTGGCGGCTCCCGCTGCGAGACGATCTTCTGTCTCAGGGGCCCATCTTGCACCCTGCTTTACCCTCGCTGGCTTTGACGGCTTGGCTATTGAGTCCCAGGTGCTAAGGGACAGGGGAGTCGCCGACTCCGTAATCCCTACTTTGTTAAAAGCTCGCAAGTGTACTTCTCGCAAGATTTATCACCGCACCTGGAAGGCTTACATAGCTTGGTGCGAGGCGGAGGGTCATAACCCTCGCTCTTATGTCGTGTCTAGGGTCCTGACTTTTTTGCAACAGGGCCTGAACAAAAAACTGGCTTTGAGTACTTTCAAGGGCCATATATCGGCTCTGGCGATTCTCTTTCAGAGACCTTTAGCTTCGCACTCGTTGATTCGTACCTTTTGTGCAAGGTGTGCGACATGTGGCGCCTCGGGTGAGGACTCCGATTGCTCCGTGGGATCTGAATTTGGTGCTTTCTGTTCTTCAGAAACCACCTTATGAGAATATCAGGGAGATTTCCTTACAACTGCTGTCGCAGAAGGTGGCCTTTTTAGTTGCCATCACTTCCACCAGACCGGTGTCGGAATTAGCAGCACTATCGTGCACGTCTCCCTACTTAGTCATGCATAAGGATAAGGCGGTCTTGCGACCCTCTCCTTCCTTCCTTCCGAAGGTTGTTTCTTCTTTTCACATTAATGAAGATATTGTTCGGCCTTCATTGTGCCCTCGCCCATCGCACTCAAAGGAGTTTGAGTTGCATGCTTTGGATGTGGTGAGGGCCTTACGGGTGTACTTGGCTGCTACAGCTTCTTTTCGAAAAGCTGATGCCTTGTTTGTACTGCCAGAGGGCCCGTGCAAGGGATTGGCGGCCTCGTCGGCTACGATTTCTCATTGGATTAGAAAAACCGTGACCCATGCGTATTCTGTTCGGGGCAAGGTTCCCCCTTTTCCAGTCATGGCTTATTCTACCCAGGCTGTTAGCACTTCCTGGGCTTTCAGACACCAGGCCTCGGTGTCACAGGTGTGCAAGGCGGCCACTTGGGCCTTGGTTCACACTTTCACTAAGTTTTATAAGGTTGATGTGTTTGCATCTTCGGATGCTGCTTTTGGCCGCAAAGTTTTGCAGGAGGCTGTGTAGGCGCGTCTGGCGCCTCCTTAGAGGTTCAGTTGGGTACTGTTGTTAGCATTTACCCACCCCTCTTTTTGACACAGCTTGGGGACGTCCCCACACGTCATGATGAGCTGCGTCTGTCAGTGAACGATAGGAGAAAAAGGGATTTTATTAAAACTTACCGTAAAATCCTTTTCTCCGAGTTCACTGACAGACGCAGCACCCACCCCTCTGTGCTCTGTTCTTGTACGGCTTGTGTACGAACTGAAGAGCTATGCTATGAGGGGTTTATGTAGGAAGAGAGGACGGTCCCCATGGGAGGGGCCAGCTGTTTCTTTTCCCTGCCTAGTTAACTCCTAGTGGGATGAGCATAAACCCCACACGTCATGATGAGCTGCGTCTGTCATTGAACTTGGAGAAAAGGATTTTACGGTAAGTTTTAATAAAATCCCTTTTTTTCAGTTAAAAGGTCAGGTCTGAATATGTAGGCCCCTTGCTAGATAATTTTGAGTTGGTGACTGGGGACAAATAGAAGTTAAATGTATTAAATACCTTCTTCAGCTTTGTGTATACAAAGGAAAATGGGAAAGCTCAAGTCCTTAACCACGTCTGCCCCCGCTAACGTACATATACGTCGTGGGGTTGAAGTGGTTATACCAGGATGATGCCTGCAACTACAGGCATCATTGCTGTATCTTTGTTTACAGCCAGTGATACTAATTAGTGCTGAATCGCTTTTACAGGGTACTCCTTCCGCTGCTTTCCCAGGCTCTCGCGTCTCACCAGGGAGTGCGAGGATGTAGCTGGTGGTTCTATAGGCTGACCATGAAGATGATCAAGGACCGGAATGTCCCCGATCATCTCTATGGTCTAAGTCATGGGACATTTTCGCTAAGTCGTGATTAATCATAGTGACCGACATTTGTTTCTATGTCGTTACTACGGACATCAACGTCCGTAGTAGGACCATATTGGTGAAGTTGGGGTGCTGCATATACATGCAATCGCCCCCGTCTGCACCAATTCCTGAACTCGAAAGGGTAAAAGGAAACATATGTGTTTCGACTTCTTCCATAAATTAT
>BLSH010275778.1:128051-145387 GCA_018402905.1 Glandirana rugosa | reverse complement strand
CAGCACTCCCTTAACCCTCTTGGGCATGGAGTTCACCAGAGCTTCACAGGTTGCCACTGGAGTCCTCTTCCACTCCTCCATGATGACATCATGGAGCTGGTGGATGTTAGAGACCTTGCGCCACTCCACCTTCCATTTGAGGATGCCCCACAGGTGCTCAATAGGGTTTAGGTCTGGAGACATGCTTGGCCATCCCATCACCTTTTACCTTCAGCTTCTTTAGCAAGGCAGTGGTCATCATGGAGGTGTGTTTGGGGTCGTTATCATGTTGGAATACTGCCCTGCGGCCCAGTCTGCAAAGGGAAGGGATCATGCTTTGCTTCACTATGTCACAGTACATGTTGGCATTCATGGTTCCCTCAGTAAACTGTATCGCCCCAGATCATGACACTCTCACCACCATGCTTGACTGTAGGCAAGACACACTTGTCTTTGTACTCCTCACCTGGTTGCCATCACACACGCTTCACACAATTTGAACCAAATAAGTTTACCTTGGTCTCATCAGATCACATGACATGGTTTCAGTAATCCATGTCCTTAGTCTGCTTGTCTTCAGCAAACTGTTTGCGGGCATTCTTGTGCATCATCTTTCGAAGAGGCTTCCTTCTGGAATGAAAGCCATGCAGACCAATCTGATGCAGTGTGCAGTGTATGGTCTGAGCACTGATAGGCTGATCCCCCACACCTTCAACCTCTGCAACTATGCTGGCAACACTCATACGTCTATTTCCAAAAGACAACCTCTGGATATGATGCTGCGCACGTGCACTCAACTTCTTTGGTTGACCATGGCGAGGTCTGTTCTGAGTGGAACCTGTCCTGTTAAACCGCTGTATGGTCTTGGCCACCATGCTGCAGCTCAGTTTCAGGGTCTTGGCAATCTTCTTATAGCCTAGGCCATCTTTATGTAGAACAAAAAAAACATTTTTTCAGATCCTCATAGAATTCTTTGCCATGAGGTGCCATGTTGAACTTCCAGTGACCAATATGAGAGAGTTAGCCCCAAATTCAACACACCTGCTCCCCATTCACATTTGAGACCTTGTAACACTAACAAGTCACATGACACCAGTCTGGAAAATGGCTAATTGGGCCCAATATGGACATTTTCACTTAGGGGTTTCAGTTTTGTGAAATACTGTACATAACACATTGATTTTTTTTTTTCATTTAGACCTTAGTTCTTTAACCACTTGCTGGCCAGCTGTGGCAGGTTGGCTCTCCTGCACAAATCGCTGTAGCTGTACGGCGGTCCCTGCACAGGAGATATCGTGTGCCCAGCGGACTTTATGTCCGCTGGCGACCCGCGATCGCCTTCCACAGAGGCAGAACGGGAATCTGCCAATGTAAACAAGGTAGATCCCCATTTTGTCAGGGGAGATGACAGTGATCTACTGTTCTCAGTCATCGGTTACAGAGAGATCTGTCATGTCCCTGCCAGCCCAGCCCCCACACAGTTAGAACACACATAGGGAACATAGTTAACCCCTTGATCGCACCCTAGAGTTTAACTCCTTCCCTGCTAGTGACATTTATATAGTAATCAGTGGCTTTTTTTTTAGCGCTGATCGCTGTATAAATGTCATTGGTCCCAAAAAAGTGTCAAAAGTTTCCGATCTGTTTGCTGCAATGTTGGTCCCGATAAAAATCATATTGCCGCCATTACTAGTAAAGAAAAATAATAAAAATGCCATAAATCTATTCCCTATTTTGTAGATGCGATAACTTTTGCGCAACCCAATTAATATACACCTGTTGCGATTTTATTTACCAAAAATATGTAGAAGAATATATATCGGCCTAAACTGATGGATACTTTTTTTTTTTTTTTTAACTTTTTTTTTTTTTACTTTTTTTTTTTTTGGATATGTATTCTAGCAAAAAGTAAAAAAAAAATTTTTTTTTTCTTCAAAATTGTCGCTCTTGGTTTATAGCGCAAACAATAAAAACTGCAGAGGTGATCAAATACCACCAAAAGAAAGCGCTGTTTGTGGGGGAAAAAAAGGCGTCAATTTTGTTTGGGTACAGTGTCGCACAACCGCGCAATTGTCAGTTAAAGCGTCGCAGAGCCGTTTCACAAAAAGTGCTTTGGTCAGGAAGTGGGTAAATCCTTCCGGGGCTGATGTGGTTAATTTTCACCTTGTGCTCCAGCCAGTAAATATGGTATTTTTAAACTTCTTTTTTTCACAGACCAAGCTGTCCAGAAAAAGTGGCAATTGGAGGGTTGTGACAAACCATTTAACACTGACAGGGATACTTACAATCGTCTGTTTTTTTTTTTTCATTTATGTAAAACCTTTATCCCAAAAAAAGGAGAAAACTTTTGCTGGTTTAAAAGTGTTGGGTCCCTTTCACACTTGTGCGACCTGAAAGTCGCGCAATTTTGCCATGACTTTGACGCAACTTTGACATGACTTGAAGCAATGCCTGTGTAATCTTGAGGTCTATGGATCTCAAGTCGCAATTTGGACCAAAGTAAGGCAGGGGCTGCGGTGAAGTCACTGCGACTTGAAATCGCACAGATATGAACTATACTCATTGGAAATCATGTGGTACGACTTGTCATGCGACACTGCAGTCCCAAGTCGCACAAGTATGAAAGGGGCCTTAGCAGCAGTTCAGCTTTAATTTGTTAGACCGCTCCAACTAAGTTAGTTGAATCAAACACTACCCTCTTCCTAGATTACTAAGGCTGCTATCCAATGGTGTGTCCACTGCTCCTCCATCCAGGGTGGAGACATCGTAGGGTGGGAAGTGTTAATGGCCGGATCACCAGGTGAAAATAAAAAGAAAAGCATTAAAAAGGAAACTAATGTAGCTATCTGATTTAAGAATTGGGTAAGCTGCATTATAATGTTGTTGTTATTATTATTATGTCAGTTCTTGTTCAGTGTTTAATAGATGACATCCTGGATTTTTATACCCCAACCATGGAGTCTCAGTCCTTTGGTTACATCAGTAAGAGTAGTCTCAACCCGCCATTACAGTTTGCTAAATAGAAATTTAGAAAAATAGAAGTTTTGATCACATGTTCAGAAATCTCTTGAACCAACCATTTGTTGTTTTATCGTTTCCTTGAAGTTGCTGCCTTTTTGTCTTCAGCCAGCTCTCCCCACATTCAGTCATCCTGTATCTTTGTTTTGTGCTAGGAGAGTGCAAGAGTCTTTAAGAGACATGAAGCTCCTCTTGGACATGTATCGTTCTGCTCCCAAGGAACAGAGAGACAAGGTTCAGCTAATGGCAGCTGAGAGAAAAAGCAAAGCAGAGGTATGGTTGGCTCTGTTAAAAAGTTTCACCTCCTTTTTCTTGCAGAACAATTGACCTTTTCACTGTGTTTCACTTTTATCAGCTGGAAGAACTACGACAGCGGCTTCGAGAGTTGGAGGAAAGGGAACGGAGGGACAGCAAGAAAATGGCAGATGAGGACGCCCTACGAAGGATGAGAGCAGCAGAAGAACAAACCGAAGCCCTGCAGAAAAGACTGTCTGTAGCTAAACAGGTCACTGAGGATAATATACCACATGTGCTTTAGCAACAAATTCAGTTTAATTCTTACCACTTGTACATCAATCACTTACCCTCCCTTCGCTCCCCTGCCACTCCACCACTGGAAGTGAAGAGAAATACCCAGTTTGGGTATAGGAGAATATGCAAATCCTCTTTCATGTGACAGTGGTGGTGCTCTTAAAGCTATTTGCTAAGGCACCAGGGGAGTGGGGTGAGAGTCCTCAGCCCTGTGTTGAGCTAAAACTAGAATTGACTTGGAACTTAAAATGGGGCATCTTCTTACTCATAGTAGCGAGTGCATAAGAAAAAGTGATCAATATTATTTGCTAAAAGGAACTTTTTATTTGCCTGCTACTTTGCCCTGCATAACCCAAAAACTTTTTTTTAAAAATCCAGGCAAAAGATTTTGTGATGCCACCACACAAAAACAGTTTCTGAAATCAATTTAAATCAAAAAGCATGTGTTAAAGACACTTTTGGTGTTTATGTACTAAAGGCAAATCCACTGTGCACTACAACTGCACTTGGAAGTGCAGTTGCTGTAGATCTGAGGGGGACTTGCAAGGAAAATAAAAAACAGCATTTTTTCTTGCACATTTGTAGCACCCTGGTATTAGGCAGGGTTGCTAGTAAATTTAGTCTACTGGGTGGTAACTAGCTTGGCTGATTGTTATGGAGATCTACTGCCTTTGTCACGTACCTGGTGGTAGAGTCTGGCTTATGCACTAGGCAACCTCTTACGGCCCTGGTTCCAGAACCCCTGATAGACCAGACAGGGAGCGCTGGAGCATGAGGGCTGGATTGGACACAGGTGATGGTAAGACGTTGTCCGATAGTGCGTGCTAGACTGAAGAGTAGTGATACAGGCCTAGTCAATAACTTGCGGGCAAAGCAGTACAGGAGGAGCAGGCAATCGGGTGGTCAGGTGCAGGCAGGGTCGTTAACAGGCAGGCAGGTAGAGGAACACAAGGAATAGACAGAAGAGTGGTCGTAGGAAAGCCAGGGGTCGGTGCGGGCAGTGTTCAATCAAATGTGGATTCAGGCCGGGTCACAGGCAACAGGAAGCTTAGAACGGGTCGCTCAAGAACACAGTAACGCTGTAGAACGGACAGCACTGACAGGTGGGTGTGGAGAGACTAAATAGAGCTGTTTGGCGCCATTTCAGGCACGCACACGGGCGCGCGCGAACGTGCACAAGCGCTAAAGACAGCTGGAGACATAGTTCTTCTCCTAACACTTTCTTTTCCCTAAAGCCTGTATTTGGTGCATCTGTTAGCAGCTGTCAGGGTCAGCAGCAGAAGGTTAGGCCTGAAGTCTGAGGCCTAGCCACGTGTGTAGAGGCTCAGCCCGAGGGGAGCCTGATCATTGCAGAGGTTCTGCCTGAGGGGGAACTTGATCGTTGCAAGGGTTCTGCCGGCTGGAGAACCCAGCTTTGCCAGAGGCAAGAGGACAGAGTTGCTAACGGAGGACAACCATTCCTGTCACCAGAGGCAAAAGGGTGAACCAGGGTCAGAGGTAAAGGAGAAACTGTCAGCCTCAAGGGAAAACGCTCCTGTTATCAGAGGCCAGAGTTCAGAGTCTGAGAAAGTACCATGGCAGCCTTTTTCACTAACCGGGGACGGTGAAGAAGTTGAGAAATTCTCCCCGGAATTCAAGCAAGGAACCCAGCAGGATAGTGGGGGTGATGCTTGCAGGAGAGTTCAGCAGTTGGGCTTTAAGAGCTGAGGTAAGGGACACAGCAAGTCAGCGTGGGGGCGCATGGAAGATACAGCAGTTGGCTGTGTGAATTTCAAGGGACTCAGTGGCAGTGGGAGTCCAAAGAGTCTTTTAAGAGACTGTGAGCTTAAGTTCATGAAGCTGCAGCAGCGGGAGGCTGCGAGATGGAGAGCAGGTCTACACAACAGGGATACCAAGCTTGGTATGTGTACAGATTTGTGTTGAAATCCAAGTACCAGCTGGGTTGCTAAAGGAAATGGCTCTTTTAGGCGCAGTTCATCTTTAAGGCGTCCGGAGCTATACAACCACCATAATGTTCTATTTTTGTGCGTCTCAGAGTCTGCTGCGTGTTTTGCACCTGCTACATGTCCTGGCCCTAACCCTCTCTCCCGAGTTCTTTAAGAGAAAATAAATCTCTTTTGTTCTGCATCATCAAAGTGTCTGGTGCCCAACTTAATCTACACTACTTCGCACCCACAATGCCTAGTGACCCACACTGTGAGAATGGATGTCATCTCTCTCTGACCCTGAAGTTCACTATTAGCTCTTCAGAGATCGGGCCATGGCTACATATAATTGGATGTTAGCAATCAGCAGAGCTTCCCCTCATTTCAGACCTTTCCCTCAGATCTATAATGACTAAACTTCTAAGTGCAATTGCAGTGCACAGTGTATTTGCCTTTAGTAAATCAACCCCTTTGTATTTGCCTGTTCTGATGTCTGTCTGTTCATAGAACATTTTGCTGCTGAGGAAAGGTGCCTGAAGTATATTTTTCGTATATGATACACTTTAACGTGTCAGATGTCAGGGTCCCCCTCCGTGCTTCATTCACTGGACCTTATGCCATTACAGGACATAGTAGGGAAGTAGCGACCAGTGGCAGGAACCACAACACAGTGGGGAGTCCCTGGCATCTGACACACCAAGAAGTGTGACAGATATACAGAACCTTTGGGGACTGCATTTGCACAGTAGCAGAGTAGATACTGAGAACGAGCAGCACAACGGGTAAAAGGTACCTTCTTATGCACATGCTTTTGGCTTTATTTTTTATTTCTGAAATAGAGCTGTTTTTAAGCTTACCTGTACAACTCTTTGTGGAAGCACCTAAAGGCTCTTGCTGTTAGGCACTTGTTTTCTTGACAGGATGGTTTTAGGGCAAAACCTCTCCATACCAAACACATGTTGGTGACCATATTTCATTGCTGTTTCCCCGCCTAGGAGGAAGAGGCTCTGCTGTCGGAGATGGACGTCACTGGCCAGGCATTTGAAGACATGCAGGAGCAGAATATCCGTCTAATGCAGCAGCTGCGGGAGAAGGATGATGCCAATTTCAAACTTATGTCTGAGAGAATCAAATCCAACCAGATCCACAAACTTCTCAAAGAGGAGAAGGAGGAACTGGCGGACCAGCTGCTCACACTGCGCACACAGGTGGGGTTTGACACCACCAGACAAGTAAATCTGTACTATCATAATGAACACACTGGAAAGTGTATTTTGGAATTGTTTAAAGTAGACCTGTTCAATAACTCCCTCATCCTGGCCTCTCTGCGCCACTATACTTTTAGATGGTAAAAACTGACATTGCTGACCTGTAAATACTAATTCCCTGTCTGTATCGATGCTGAGTCACTGAGCCAGAGCAGGCATGCAATTATCTCCTAATGGAAACATTGGATTAGCACGACAGCCTGGCAAGAAACATTAGAGGGGTCAGCAATGCAGCCTACACTTTTGACTGCTTTCCTATCCTAAAGAAAGTGCTGCTCTTGGATACTTCTTGGTTTTCCATGTGATCAAATACTTTACTATTGGTCACATAATCTAGGCTGAAGGGGGTGGATCATTGATCAGGGAGAGCTGCTAACATCACATGACCAGTTGTTTGGCATTTTCCACATGATTCACTGTACAAATATATATTTTGGCATTTGTTTTGAGATCAAAAAGTTTTTAAGCATCCTCTAACCCATGTAGTAGTATACTGGGACAAGACAGTTTTTATTAGACTGCAAGTTAGGTGAAGCTCACCAATCCAAGAAGTAAGTGTATATCTCTTTAAGGAGACAGAGATTGCAGTGAAAAAAAAAATATGTATAATAAACAAAACACGAACCCAGCACCAAACACAGGATTAACATCGGGTGACAGAATAAAAAATGCCAGTAAAACCCATCCAGTGGCTAATAAGGATGTTTTTTTTTTTTTTTTTTTTTTTTTTTTTTTTTTTTTTTTTTTTTTTTTTTTACAACACAAGCTTTATTTGTTAATGGAGAAGAGAATGGTTACACAACAGCGTTAACTGTGCATTTAGATATATGCATCATAAAAATTTGAACATGTACCAAATACATCCAATGACATGGCAGTCAATAGAGCAATTAGCATCCTAACAAAAACAAAATTTAGGATGAAACCTTTAGCCTTGACTAGGTTATAGCAATAACATCCTTAAGGGAGGTTGAGGTGGAAGGACACCCCACCAAGACCCACCAGGCCTGGGGGTAGCAGCCAGTCTAGCAACCATATAAATATACCATTAATCCTAAACCTCTGCGAGCACATCACAAGTATACGCTGACTCCAACCAAGCACCCCAAATTTTGTCGTACTTGGCAGGGCATCCCATGTGTTTGTATATTTCTTTTTTATAGGGCAGTGCATGATTAACTGCAGCTTTCCACTCATGTATAGTGGGGGGCACCGCACTCAGCCACTTATGGGCAATGAGTAATCTAGCTAGAAACAAAGATTCTTCCAGAAAAATATAATTTGTCGTGGTCAGGGTCTGGGAATATACCCAGAACACATTGTTTAGGGCAGAGTGTCAGGGGGAACCTCCTCTCGTCGTGAATAAATTTTACCACCTGTATCCAGTAGCCTTGTATCTCGGGGCATCGCCAGAGTAAATGAAAAAAAAGGTGCTTTCAGGATCCCCGCACCTGGGGCAGAGGGGGCTGTAGTTTTTTCTCTATACTTGACCATGCATATGGGGGTTAGGTAAGTTCTGTGAAGTATGTAGAGCTGGGTGAGACGATCAGAAGCTCCAGGTTAGACTTTTTTACAAGACTCTAGTGCCTCCTCCCATTCCTCGTCCTCCATATCCCCCACTTCCCCAGGGTGGGTTTCCACCAGCACCATAACATCAGCCCTTCATATAAGAAAGGGCAGCATTGCGTTTGGGTTTGGCCCATAGGCCCCTAGCGTTCCACATTAGAAATTTCAAGGTGGACATTTGAGAACACTATATAAATGCATCTCCGATCTAGTCCAACATGGCAGCCCAGGGGACATTGTCCCGCCTCCCCCACCCATCCGGAGGGCCGCAGACACATAGCAACCCCCCACGGTGGACAGGCGGGCAGGGCCAATCCCCACCACCCCCTCCCCATGTGAAACTTGTGTAAACCATAGATTGCAAAGGTACCAAATATGAGCAATACATGACACAATAACTTTCTTCTTATATAAACCTTGAGGAAATCGTGTTGTTAACTGAGAACTTGGTAACATGCAAGCTTGAACATAGACACTGACCCTGCTGGGGGGCTACCAGGGGGGACAACATCCGCCACCTACCTGACAGTCCCAGCCGGGACAGGGAAACATTACTTGAATTGCAATAGACTTTGACCAGTTAGAAATAAACCAAACATTAAAGGAATATAAAACCACTAAGAAGCTCTGCCGGAGAGTCTCCCTATCCATGCAGGCCTCCAGAACTAAGGCGACGAACACTCGCTGAAGATCGCTCTACAGCGCAGGGAGCTGGCCAGAGCCAAGAGTCCGCTCAATATAGTCTGTATGTCTTTGGCAAAATCCGGATACCGGGAAATAAAAAACGCCTGATGCTTATGTCCCACACAATCACCGGTTTTAAATCAAATGGAGGAGATGCGGTGTAGGAGAATACAGCGCACACAAAGTAACGACAAGGAGCCATCTAGGAGGGTGGGACGGGGCTGCAGCAAGGGAGTGTATGGGGAGAGAGGGGGCAACAGATGGAGCACACAAAGGAGCTGAGAGCCAGAGATCATGGGGGGAATTTTTACCTCACCCACGGACATCCGAGAGTCTTCATCCGGGAGGAGAAGACAGGGCGGATGACAGGTGCTTCCTGGCTGTCCATCCAATGGAGTGCCTCCTCAGGGGTGTTAAAAAAGTGAGCCTGATCTTCCCCCACTACCCGGAGCCTGGCCGGGAACAACATTGCGTTGGAGATGTGGCAATGGTGAAGTTGCCTCTTTACCTCCATGAACTGCGCCCTCTTCTTTTGGACTTCCGCCGAGAAGTCTGGGAATACCATGATCTTACCTCCATTGAAGGGAATGGTGCCTTTCTCTCTAGTGAGCTTTAGGATTGTATCGCGGTCCCTGTAGTTTAAGAGCTTGGCTATAAATGTACGTGGAGGAGCACCTTGCGGTGGAGGTCTGGCTGCCAGGTGGTGAGCCCTCTCCACCACAAAAGTTGCAGAGAATGCCGGCCTGCCATATGTGGAGATAAGGAGATTTTCAAGGAAAGTAGGGGGGTCGGAGCCCTCAGCCCCCTCAGGTAGACCCTCAAACTGACGTTACATCTCCTACTCCTATTCTCTGGGTCGTCTTGTTTCTACTGTATGGCGGCCATCTGGTGCTGCAGTCTCAGTGGCGGTCTGTAATGGCGGCATACTATCCTCCACGTGGCTGATTCTGTTTTCAGTCTCGGCTACCTGCTCTCGCACCTTCTGGCGGTCCTGCCGGATTAGGGATATGTTGATCTTCTTCCAGCTTGCCCGTCAATGTGCGGAAATCGCCTCCAGAACCCTGCCGGTCTCCGCTCCCGCAGGATCTGTAGGGGGGACGACATCGAGGCGCCATCCTCCCCCAGAGCTTCCCGCTCTTTAAGGCAGAATTTATCCAATTTGGCTATAGTGTCAGTCTTCGTTTTCGGTGGAGACATAGTGCAGGGTGATGAGGAAAGACACAGGCGGTGTGTGTGTATTTTCTGATAAATGGGTCATAGAAGATGAATTTCCAAATCTGACTGAATTATAATAATGTCAATATGGCACATCAATTAAACATAGAAAGCTCATGTCAATTAACCTTTACAATAGCAACTTAGAATGTGTGATCGTATCCCACCAAGCCACAATTTGCGGTGAATAAGATTTAGAAATAAAACCACTGTATATTGTTAATCCAGGGGAGCAAATTTGACCATGCTTTTATAAGGGTTTTTTTCCTTTCTCTGGATTAGCTTGCAGGTTTAGCATTCTGAGGATGCCGGTTTGTAAAGTGATTGTAAAGCTATACGACAGCTGTCTCAGCCTCTCGGCGAGCCACGGAGACTGAGATGGCCGCTCCCCATTCCTCCACAGCTCAGCCAGCGCTCCAGTGAGTATGGAGTTGCAGAGCGGAGGGCTTGCTGATTGACAGCCAGCAGCTCTCCACTCGGGGAGCTGTGAGAACGGAGGCATTGACAGTGTTTGATTCCCTGGTTCTCGGTGTAGAGACGCCGGGGGACAGATGCAGCATTGGATTAATGCTGCATCCACCTAGGTAAGTATAATTGGGGAATAAAAAGAAATCCTATACTTCTCGTTTAAAATAATGGACATGTCATACTTACCTGCTCTGTGCAATGCTTTTGCACAGAGCAGCTCCAATCTTCCTCTTCTGTGGTCCCCTGCCGGAGCTCCTGGCTCCTGCTGCTCTCGGCCAAGCCTACAAGACGGGAGAGCATAGAAGAGCTGCTGCAGACGTGCACAGCACTGGATTGGGAACGAGCTCGGGAGTATTTAGGGGGCAGCACTCTTAAAAGCTTTTTTACCTTACTGCAGAGAATGCATTAAGATAAAAAAAAACCTTTTACCTTTACAACCATTTTAATTTTATTTATTTTGATTATTGGTTGAACGAAGATGCCTCAGATCATTCACATTTCATTGAAGTTGATCTGCATTGTCTTGCTTCAAGATGCCTTTGCATTCCCAAAGACTTGTATAGGGAAAAAGCAGTTCTGGTGCAAATGAAAATCCATTAACTAATACCATAGCTTACTACATGTATGGCTTTCTGGGATGCAGTGGCTGCATGTTTCAATATGGAGGATCCCAAAAAGTCAGTCGTAGGCACAGATTAGAACCTGGACTATTTCTCTTACGTTCATTGACAGACGCACCCTCTATTCATGACATATGGGGTTTATGCACTACTTACCAGAAGTAAACTAGGCAGAACGAAAGTTCAGAAAAAGCAAAGCTGGCCCCTCCCAGGGGCATACAACCCCTCAGCCCTGCAGAGCACATCAGTTTTCTTCTGCCTAGTGCAAGGAGTAGACCTGGTTCCCTGCTGGGATCTGCGGTTCCCCGATTTTTTTTCTTTTCTTTTTGCTCAAGCCTTCTGATGAAGACTGCAATCAAGTAGCCGGCTGGGGCACATGCGGATATACTATCTTGGCATACCCCCAGCGCGGCCCATGGATGCGAGCTACCCTTAGCTTCTGCGGGGTCTGCCGCATTGTACCCGTTCCGTGGGGGGGGGTGGGGCGGTGGTTAAATGTTCCACCTGCGACCGAGCGATCGGGCAGAAGCTCGCATCCAGGGTCGCATGGCCAGCAGCATCCCTCCCATCCTGAGGAGGAAGGTCTGCCCGGGTGGCTACCTGCTATGCCCGTCTGGAGTGGTGAGTGACACCCCTCTCCCCCCATCCAGGGGTGCGGAGTGGGTACGGCTAGCGGGGCCCGTTCGGGGGGGGTACAGGTGTCCACCTTTCTGTTCTCGATCGTCTGTCTAACTGTCCCTAAGTCGCCCCTGCTGCTCAGCCCCAGAGAGGTATTGCTGCTTGCATGCGGCGATCGCCACCTTTTTCGTGTCTGCGGCCGCCATTTTGCTGTAGTCGCGGCCGGCCCATTTTGCCGTAGCCGCGGCCATTTTGGGGGCGGTTTTGGCCTCTTGTGGCCGTTCGGCGGCCATTTTTGGTTAGTCCCCCTGCACAAAGAACGTGCAAGTTGTCACCAACTGCTCCTCTTCCAGATCAGCGCCTGAGACAGCAGCAGCAGCGGTGGCCTTGTTATCAGGACACAAGCAGACAGTTTAGCAAACAGCAAGTATAGCTGGTTTTCCTCCCTGGGAGCGGGCGCGGTGGTTCTGGGTCCCTTGGGCAGTCTCTGAGCAGCTGTAAGGCACGGTGTGGGGGCGTCATGGTTGGTAAGCCATTTAAATGTCCTGGGAGTGGTGCCATGGCGGCTGAGTCTGCAGTATTTTCTACGGCGGAAGCGCAAGCTGTGCTGGGACCTCTGGTTCCCCTGGATCAATTGGCTTCAATATTAGAAGACTTTTTCGCCCCGGGGGAAACAAGCCGTGCTAGGGGGGTCCCCAAAAAAGCCTCCACCCCCACCTCCATCATCAGGGGAGGATTCGGAGCCGGAAGGGGGCTCGGTGGTCATGGGGACCCCCGTGGAGCTCTCAGACGGGGAGCTTGAGCCCTCGGATTGGGAGGGGGACCAGGGGGCCTCGGCGCGCGAAAAGGCGCTGGTGGCCTCCCTGGTTGCTGCCATTCGCAAGAAGCCATCCCGTGCTCCAAAAGTATTCCCCTATATTAAATACTTTGACCAGTTTGTCTATAAGGAGTGGCAGCGTCCACAAAATTCCTTTACCCCTCCAACATGTTTTTCAGTGCTCTATCCTTTTGAGGACAGCCTGTTGCAGAAATGGAAGTCCCCCATGGTGGATCCGCCGGTGGCCCGCCTGAATAAGGCGACTACCATTCCCATGGAGGGGTCGCCCTCTTTTAGAGATCCGGCCGATAGGCGGACAGAAGCAGTTTCCAAGGCTCTTTTCTTGAGGGGCAGCCATGAGACAGGCCCTGGCGTCGGTCATGGTGGCACAGTCGCTCACGGAGTGTGCGATGGAAATGCGCAATGATCTAGGCTGCGGGGATTCACCTGAGTCAGTGCAGCTAGCAGGTCACCTGGTGCAAGGTCTTCGTTACCTCTGCAACGCAGCACTAGATTTACTCCCTATGCTATCAAAAATGTCAGTTTTTTGCGGTCATTATTAGACGGCTGCTGTGGTTAAGGTGCTGGTCGGGCGACCATGCGTCTACGAAGGGCCTCACAGATCTACCTTTTCAAGGGGGTCGGCTTTTTAGGGCCCAGTTGGATGAAATCATTAAAGATTTCACGGAGGGGAAGAGTACTTTCCTCCCGGAACCCAAGCGGCATGCACATCGCCATAAACAGGGGCCTTCGTCCTCTGGACAGAAGCGTTTTTTTGTGCGCCCAGTTCGGAGGCTGCCTCTGGGACCGGTAAGCGGCCCTGGCAGCGCAAGTCCGAAAAGACGGAGGAAAAGTCCTCCACCGCATGATGGGTTGCCCCCGCCCGACTCTCGGGTGGGGGGCTGGCTTCTGGGGTTCGCGGACCGGTGGACAGCTCGCATCTCCGACCGGTGGGTGTGGGATGTGGTGTTCTTCGGGTACAAGATAGAGTTCACTACTCTACCCCCGGACAGGTGCTTTCCATCAAATTTAAGACTTCCTCCGGGGCGTCGGCAAGCTCTGCTAGAGGCTGTTCAGACGCTGTCCGAACAGGGGGTAATTTTGCCAGTCCCCACGGCGGAAAGGTTCCGCGGCTTTTACTCAAACCTCTTTGTGAAGCCAAAGAAGGGTGGGGTCAGGCCGGTTCTGTACCTGAAAGCGCTCAATCACTTTGTGAAGGCGTGGAAATTCAGGATGGAATCAGTCCGTTCGGTCGTGGCCGCCCTACACCAAGGGGATTTTTCTGGCGTCCCTGGACATCAGGGACGCTTATCTTCATGTTCCCATTTGTGTCCGGCATCAGCGCTTCCTGCGTTTTGCTGTGGGTGATCTCCATTATCAATTTGTGGCTCTTCCCTTCAGTCTAGCCTCGGCTCCGTGGGTCTTCACCAAGATACTGGCTCCGGTGCTGGCTCTGCTGAGACAGAGAGGTATTGCTGTGGTAGCATACTTGGACGATCTGCTCCTGCGAGCGGAGTCCGCTCCGGCTCTGAAGGGCAATGTTGCTATCACCCTGGCCTCACTGAGAGACTTCGGTTGGCTGATCAACCTACAGCAGTCGACACTGACTCCGTCCTGTCGCCTGGAATATCTGGGCCTGGTCTTGGACACTGAGCAGGCGAAGGTGCTTCTACCTCCGGCCAAGTTGTTGACGCTGCAAGCAGCTTTGCGAACCCTGCTGTCACGTCAGTGGTCCTCCTTATGGTTCTGTATGCGGGTGTTGGGGCTCGTGGTTTCGGCCTTTGAGGCGATACCATACGCCCAGAGTCACACCCGACTCCTGCAGCGAGCGATTCTGCTGCAGTGGGACAAGTCTCCCTTGTCTCTGGATCGGCTGATCAGATTGGATCATCAGACCAAGGGGTCGTTGACCTGGTGGCTTCGGTCCCCGGCATTGACCTTGGGAAAATCTTTCCTTCCCCTGGAGTGGTCGATAGTCACGACAGATGGCAGCCTATCGGGCTGGGGGGGGGGGGGGGTCCTGGGGCAGTTGCTTGCTCAGGGCCGTTTCTCGGTGAAGGAATCTCGCCTTCCGATCAATGTGCTGGAGCTGAGGGTGATCAGGCTCTGCCTCTCCCACTGGTCGGCCAGGCTGCACAGCCTCCCGGTTCGGGTTCAGTTGGACAACGCCACGGAAGTGGCGTACATGAACCATCAAGGCGGAACAGAAAGCTCGGCAGCGGCGGCACAGGCAGCCCACATTCTGAGGTGGGCAGAAATGCACGTGCCAGCAATCTCCGCCATCTACATTCCGGGCGTAGAAAATTGGCAGGCGGATTTTCTCAGTCGCCAGACGCTGGATCAGGGAGAATGGTCCCTGCATCCGGAGGTGTTCCGCCAGATATGCCGAAGGTGGGGCACGCCAGATGTGGATCTCCTGGCGTCCAGATTCAATCAGAAGGTACAGACCATCGTGTGCAGGACGAGATATCCGTTGGCGGTGACCCCGTGGTCTCGGTACCGGCTTCCAATATGCCTTTCCTCCTCTAAATTTCTACCGCGGCTGTTGCGCAGGATAGCAGTGGAGGGAATCCCAACAATCCTGGTGGCTCCGGATTGGCCTCGGCGTCCTCGGTACGCCAATGTGGTGCGGATGGTATCAGATGTTCCCTGGCGGCTCCCGCTTCGTGAAGATCTGCTGTCACAGGAATCCTGCACCCTGCTTTACACTCGCTGGCTTTGACGACCTGGCTATTGAGTCAAAGGTACTGAAGGATAGGGGTGTCTCTGGACCAGTGATCCCCACCATGCTTAAGGCGCGCAAGTGCACTTCGCGCAAGATTTATCATCTCACCTGGAAAGCTTATATTGCCTGGTGCGAGGCGGGGGGTTGGAACCCCCATTCTATTTCGGTGACTCGGGTGCTAGCCTTTCTCCAGCAGGGCCTGGATCACAAATTGTCACTGAGTACACTAAAGGGCCAGATTTCTGCTCTGGCAATCCTGTTTCAGCGTCTGTTCTTTGATTTGTACAGGGTGTACGTCATGTGGCTCCTCAGGTACGGTCGTCTTTGGCACCTTGGGATCTGAATTTGGTACTTTCGGTACTGCAGAATCCGCCATATGAGAAGATCAGGGATATTCCCTTACAACTGCTGTCACAAAAGGTGGCCTTTTTGGTGGCCATTACATCCGCCAGGCGGGTGTCTGAATTGGTGGCTTTGTCATGTAGGTCTCCCTATTTGGTCCTACATAAGGATAAGGCGGTGCTGCAACCTTCCCCTTCTTTTTTACCAAAGGTGGTTTCCTCTTTTCACATTAATGAGGACATTGTTCTTCCTTCATTGTGTCCGCATCCGTCACACCCTAAGGAGATTGCTTTGCACTCCCTGGATGGAGTGAGGGCCCTGGGGGTGTATTTGTCAGCCACAGCTCCTTTTCGGAGGTCGGATGCGCTGTTTGTACTGACGGAAGGCCCGCGCAAAGGTTTGGCGGCCTCGTCGGCTACTGTCTCCCGTTGGATCAGACAGACTGTGACCCATGCGTATGCTGTTCGGGGCCAAGAGCCCCCCTTTTTGGTCACGGCTCATTCCACCAGGGCGATTTAGTACTTCCTGGGCTTTCAGACACCAAGCATTGGTGTCTCGGGTGTGCATGGCGGCTACTTGGGCCTCGGTGCACACTTTTGTTAAATTTTAAAGTTGATGTGTCAGCATCTGCGGATGCTGCGTTTGGCCGCAAAGTTTTACAGGCGGTGGTGTAGGCGCGCCTGGCGCCTCCTGAGAAATTCTGTTGGGTACAGTTGTTATTGTTTACCCACCCCTCTTTATATGACACTGCTTTGTGAGGTCCCCATATATCATAAATAGAGGCTGTGTCTGTCAATGAACGTAAGAGAAAATAGGATTTTTAACTTGCCGTAAAATCCTTTTCTCTGAGTTCATTGACAGACGCAGCACCCACCCCTCTTTGTGATGTTTGTACGGCTTGTAACAAATTGATGTGCTCTTTCTGAACTTTCGTTCTGTCTAGTTTACTCCTGGTAAGTTGTGCATAAACCCCATATGTCATGAATAGAGGCTGCGTCTGTCAATGAACTCAGAGAAAAGGATTTTACGGTAAGTTAAAAAATCCTATTTTTTCGTTTAAAGGGTTCATGTTGCAGGTAGTGTAGGTGTACATAAGAGCCTTATCTGCCTCTCCTGGTATCTCCTTACAATGCCAGTTACCTGGCTGTCACATTAAAACTATAGAAACAGTAGGTTTTGTCACTATCCTAAAACAAGTCTTCACATATGAATTTCTGACTTGTTGCTTCTTCTGGGTCAGTAACTGAGAAAACGCTGAATCCGGTACAGCCAGGGAACTAACATTCTATGGAAGCCTGGCATATTTTGATTTGTACTTGTTTTGTTTAGCTGCCATAAAAACTGTGTTTTACTTGTCAAAGTGTGTAGAATTTGTGTGAAAAGGAACAGATATTACCAGTTTGCAGCACACTAACTTGTTTTATTCTTATTTTTTTCAAATCCATGCAAGGGATTGTAGTTAGATTCAATGAGAGGGTCCTATGACCTGGGGGGGGGGGGGGGGGGGGGGGGGGGGGGGGGGGGGGGGGGGGGGGGGGGGGGGGGGGGGGGGGGGGGGGG
>BLSH010275778.1:76972-125887 GCA_018402905.1 Glandirana rugosa | reverse complement strand
CATCTCCTTTTGATGCTGTGAAGTTCTCCTGTCCCCTTAGCAGCAAAACACCCCCAAAGCATAATATTTCCACCTCCATGTTTTGACGGTGGGGATGGTGTTCTTGGGGTAACATGCAGCATTTTTCCTCCTCCAAAAACTGCAAGTTGAGTTGATGCCAAAGTGTTGGTTTAATTTAATCGCAACACTTTCACCCAGTTCTCCTCTGAATCATTTAGATGTTCATTAGCAAACTTCAGACAGGCTTGTGCATGTGCTTTCTTAAACAGGGGGACCTTGCAGGCGCTGCAGGATTGCAGTCCTTCACAGTGTAGTGTGTTACCAATTGCTTTCTTGGTGACTATGGTCCCAGCTGCCTTGAGATCATTGACAAGATTCTCCCGTGTAGTTCTGGGCTGATTCCTCACCGTTCTCATCATTGGAACTCCACGAGGTGAGATCTTGCATGGAGCCCCAGACCGAGGGAGATTGACAGTTCTTTTTTGAAATGTGTTTTTCTGGATTTTTTTGTTTTGTCTCTCGCTGTTAAAATAAACCTACCATTAAAATTTATAGACTGATAATTTTTTTGTCACTGGGAAAAAGTGCAAAATCAGCAGGGGATCAAATACTTTTTTTCCCTCACTGTACATCCAAGCTAGACTTGCTTCACAATAGAGCAACATTTTTACATGGATTCTGCTGCCTATTACTACCAGAATGCACAGGGTTTTAAAAGTGCTTTTGCACTGGACTGTAGCCCTCTGGCAGGCAACCTTTTTCCTGAGATCTAGATCTCTTCACAACTAGTGCTTCCCAGAGACTTGGTGGGCCACTCTCACTCCATAACTGTGGGCATACAGAGTTCCCATAGAACTGCATGAGTTTGTTTTGACTCATTGTTGGGTTAATTTGCATTCCATCGTTTGCTTAATAAAAGTCTTAAGAAAATAGTCTCAGAATATGGTTATATTAATTTGTTGATAGGATTTGTCCTGCTATCTCTGTTGATCCTTCTCTTGTTTCCAGGCGATGGAGGCCTCTCAGCAGGCAGAAGAACTTAAGGGCCAATTGGAGATGTCGCAGAAGAAACTGCAGGACCTGCGGCAGGAGATTGTAGAGAACAGCGCTAGTCGGGAAAAGGATTCCTTCAACTATAAGAGAGCACAGGTAAAGTTGGCCGCTCTGGAACATGGAAGACGAGCAGTGGCAATGCCTTGGTGCATGGTGCGAGGATAGATGGCTGAACCCTAGGGAATATTATATCACTTTTATTTTGGGCTTTCTTCTGTCTGGTCTTGACCAGCGACTGGCCCTGAGTACACTCAAGGGACAAGTTTCTGCCTTATCCATCCTCTTCCAGAAACCTCTGGCCTCATCATCCCTATTAAAGGCTTTTCTACAGAGAGTTGCTTATATTGGGTGCAACCTCTTGTCATCTTCGGATCTTAACCTGATGCTCTTTGCACTTTGAAACCCCTCTTTGAACTGATTATAGACGTTCTTTTGGAAGACTTCCCCTGTAAGGTTGCATTCTTGATTGCCATCATGTCTGGTAGGTGTTTTGCTGAATTGTCAGCCCTTTCTTCAAAGAGTTTTTTTTGTTTTGAACAAGGGCAACATAGTTTTGAGAGAAAAACCTAATTTTTACCTAAGGTGGTCTTTTTCTCACCTCAATGAGGTCATTGTCCTCCCTTCCCCATGTCTTGCTCCAAGACATGACCAGGACATTGCCTTACACTGTTTTTAATGTGTTTAGGACTTTCATGATCTACTTGGTAGTAGTCCCCTTTTTTTTTTTTTTATTTTTTTTTTTACCTGGAGGTTCTTGTGGTTCTTGTAACGGACACCCTGCAACCCAGTTCACCATTGCCAGGTGGATCAGAGAATTAATTTCTAGGACCTATGCCTTTAAAGGGATTTCTCCCTTTCCCATCAGAGCCCATTCCACCAGGGCTGTTGATGTGTCTTGGGCTTTTCAGCATCTGTATCCCAGATTTGTAAGGCCACTACCTGGTCCTCAGTTCACATATTTTGCAAGTTCTGCCAGGTGGATGTTAAGGCCTCCGCTTCAGCCACAAGGTGGTTTCAAGCTGTTATCTGAGTTTGTTGTTTGGGTCCTTTAACCCCTTCTTGCTGCTGCCTCCTGACCCTTTAAGAACTTCTAAATGCCGGGAGACAGAGGCGGGCATTCGGGTCATGTGACAGCTGTGATTGGCTGTCACATGATTGAAAAGCTCCCGATCACAAGTATGAATCGGGCGCTTTCCAGTGCCCGCCAGTGACTGTGCTGGAAGCGTGCAGGGAGCGTGCTCTCAGCACAGAAAACTGTTTACAAAAGACTGCATATATGCGGCCTCTCGGCCTGAAAGCCCACCTGCCAAGAGGCTGCATATATGTGCCACGTCGGCAGGAAGAGATTAAACTTTTTCTTGTGGGCCTGTTTGACAGTTTTATGTTGCCCAACCCGTTTTATTGCTAGGGCACAACCCGTGGTCTAAAAATGCCTGCACTATGTTCTGTACTGTACTATTAAGGTAATGGGAATTTTGACTTGCCTGTAAAATCCTTATGTTGGCGTACAGCACAAGACACAGGTCATTCCCCTCTGTGTTTTTGATCACTCTTTCTTGCTTGCTAAAAAAATGGAGTCTGAGTGGGCCGGATTATATGGGTATGTTCTGCGACAGCTCAAGCAGGTTTTTAGACCGTGTCCATAAGCCTTCTCTTCTGTTTACTTCCTGGAAGGGTAATTCTTTGTATGTCCATGTCACTGCCTGTGTGAATTGGACACTATCTATTAGATGGCCACTGAAGTGGTCTTTTCAGGAGAGAGATGGGAAGAGACCTGGATGGGGCACTTAGGTGAGTATATCTGCCATTACCTGGTGAGGGAGAAAAAAGTCTGTCAGGAAGGGTTATAAAGGGTGGAAGGGAGGTGTGGGGAAAATTTTTTTTTTTCCTGGAGTGGGGCTTTAGCCTAGGTTCACACTAGTGCGATCTCAGACATTGTGATTTGCAACCACACCGGAGGTGCCGATCACATGCAATGTCTGAGCAATGCGAGTTTAGCCATACAGTTGTAGGTCATTCGATTTGCACAGAAAAAGGTGCAGGGACTATTTTTTCCCCGCACTGGAATCTGATCGCACGGCTGTTCTCCACAGTTCACACTGTGATCTGTGAACCGATCTGGGGATGTCATTAACATTGTATTGACACCCGCAGCGGTTCACAGAGGGCAGTGTGAACTGCCTGCCGGAGAGATACGATGCGGTGACTGGCGCTGGAATCTCATTGGTTCCCGCATCGCACAACTGTGAACCTGGGCTCCAAGCGGTGTTATTTTGAAAAATAAGAAGTCTTTCATTTTCACTAACTGGTAATCCTTTCTTCAATCCTATCTAAACCCCAAACCTTTTATTGTTGCCTGGTAATCCTCAAATTAACACTTTTGTCCTATGGTGGCTAGGCTCTCTCCCTGTACGGTGTTTGTGTTGGGAGCCATGGATGTCATTAGACTGTTCTCCCAATTTCAACTACTGACATGTCTTCCTCTCCATGTCCATTATGTTGGTGGTAGAGGGAATTTCTAGTTTACAGAATATAACTTGGCAAGTAAGATTATATTGTTTGTAATTTCAGTTAAATTTACAAAGTTACAAGGACACTGCATTTCTTGTTTGCACGAAAGACTTGATTCCCCCATCCACACATTTCAATGTGGATGGGGGGAATCTTTCTGCTGCACTATTGTATTCTGACAGTGAGATTACCTCCCCACTGTCAGAATACACTAAATCATCACTGCCTGCTATAACCAGTGGCGCAGATCGAGGGAAAATTCTCCAACAGGCTGTTTGTACACAAGTCAAGATCGACTTGTGTACAACCAGCCTGCCCTTACATGCATCGAAATTCAGCCAATCCCTGCCGAACCATCTGAATTTCGATACATGTAGCTTAAGGCACACGCAGTGCAGATTTTGGTTCATTTTTAGTGTTAGTACCTTGCAATTGATGCGTGTTTTTATTGTGCTTTTAGGAGGACATTTCCCGCCTACGTAAAAAGCTGGAATCCACCAAGAAACCTGATATGGTGCCCACCTGCGATAAAATCTTAATGGAGGAGATCAAAGAGTTCAAGGTAACTTTCCTGCTAAGCGCTCTCACAGCATCTTGCCATCCAGACTCACTGAAGCCTGCAATAGTGCTCAAAGCACAAGTGCACCTAAATAAGTCGTATTGCTTATTTTGTTTTCATATAAGATAAGATACGTTATTGTCATTATATACAAGATACGACAATTCGTTTTGCAGCCAATCACTCCAAGTTACATAGTTGGTCTGGCTGAAAAAAGACAAAGTCCATCCAGTTCAACCAATAAAAAGGGGAAAATAAAACCATTTTTTTTTTTTTTTTTTACAATCCTGTGTATAGTATCTCACAAACGTGAGATATTTTGAGGCATTTTCCCAGCCAAGAAACATGAAAGTGGTTGTCAACCCGTGACAACCACTTTAACCTACAGGTAAGCCTATAATAAGGCTTACCTGTAGGTGCCCTGCATATCTCCGTGCCGTTTCTTAACGGAGATCGTGCCGCGACTAGCGGCGCAGGAGTGACGTCGTGCGACTCCGGCCAGTCACAGAGTCGGAGTCGCAGCCCCAGAAGGAAGAGGGGCTGAATAAAGATGGACAATGCCTGCACAGGTGACATCGCAGGCTTCGTTTGCAAGTAAGTGACACATAATGGGCTACTATGCGATGCATAGTAGCCCATTATGCTTCTACTTTTCAGGGGAATATAGAGGAAGTAAACCCCATCAGGGTTTACTTCCTCTTGAAGTGGGCTGTATAAGGTATTTACTGGCAGAAAAGAAAAAGTTTTACTATCCAAAGTTAAAACAACAAGGGCAGAGGATTTAATAGATGGAAAGATGAAAAAATGACTGAAGTTTCACTTTAAGCTTATGATCTACCAGAACACCCAGATCCTTCTCCACTATGGATTCCCCCAGTTGTACTCCCCCCTAGTATGTATGATGCATGCATATTCTTAGCCCCTATGTGCATAACTTTACATTTATCAACATTAAACCTCATCTGCCACATAGTCGCCCAAATAAACAGTGCATTAAGGACCGCTTTTAAGTTGGAGACGTCCTATAAGTACTGGTAAATCGAATCCGAATCAACTCAACCCTAAAATATCACACACAATAGCAAATATTGCACTATCCTACCTCATATTAAATCCTTCACAAATAATAACTTGGATTTGATTGTTTACAGACAACACACACACAGAAAAATATTTCTTATCCTATTGGTCCTAGAAAGAAAGAGCCTTAACCTACCAGGGAGGATAGCAAACAAAGGCTACCTGGGAAGAATACTATTGATCTCAGAGGCTTGTTGATAAAGAGATCCCAAATGTT
Organism: Glandirana rugosa; assembly: GCA_018402905.1. Classification (NCBI taxonomy): domain Eukaryota; kingdom Metazoa; phylum Chordata; class Amphibia; order Anura; family Ranidae; genus Glandirana; species Glandirana rugosa. The sequence goes on along the minus strand of BLSH010275778.1, from coordinate 120,467 downwards.
TCTCTCAGATTTGGAAAATAAGCCAGTAATACACTCCACCATTTTAACTACATGCCTCATGTCATTGCTGTTTTCCATGGTTCAATTTTAATACCAAACTGTGCATCAATACGACAAATACAGTATTTTATTATGGAAAATATTCACCAACAGATTTTGAGGGTGACCATTTGGCCCTTTAGAACCGCAGGGGAAAAGTGGGCTGCTGAGCTGCCTTAATCAATTATGATGTATTTGGGTGGGCTTCATGTCAGCTCCTCAGGACCCTCAAAAACCTGAAACGGGCAACCTGCCAGATTTGTTTTGTTTTCTTTATATTCCAATGCAGAAAATTACCCCTATACCATATGGGCAACACCTTAACCTCCTCTTTTGTTTGTCTCCTTATCTTCATATATCAAAACCACTATAGTGATGTCATCTGCAATCTTGAAAGAATTGGAACTATAGATGGCAGTGCAGTCATGAGTAAGCCGAGAATAAAAAAAGTGGACTAAGAAGCAACAATAGTGTTAAATATAGTAATGGATGTGAAACTCTAGATCTGTGGATTAAAGATTTTTTTTATCCAATAGATCAAAGTCCAAACCCAAATCCAATATCTAAGTTAGTAACCAGTTTTTTAGGATTTATAGAATTTTGAACTAAAGTCCACAGACAACATTCTGATAGAAGTTTTTAGGTTCTCTAAATGGGTAAAAACAGTATGAAGTGTCATTAAAATTGTGTGATTTGTAAATCTACTGACCACTTATGCAAACTGACATCACCAAACTGATAAAGGAAGGATAATCCCGACAGCTGTACTCCGATAATAAAACCACTTTTATTGCAGTAAATCCTTAAAATGAAACACATTCACACCGATAGCAATGGGGGATTGAAGGTTGACACATTTCATGCCTGTCTCAGTGCTTAATCATCACCTCATTTTAAGAATTTCCTGCAATAAATGGTTTTCTCATCAGAATTCAGCCTGTGCATATTTATCTTTCTTTTGTCTACAAGCTGTTTTGCGGGCTGGGCTGGCACCTGTACCGAAGGAGAGTGTGTGGGAGGTTATATGATAGGGCACCATTCTCTTTGTATGTGTCGCCAAACTGAGGCTGGAGAAAAGAAGTTTAATCCCCACGTACGTAAAAGCTTCTTCACAGTAAGAGCTATGAAAATTAAATAGACTTCCTAGACTTCCTCAAGACCTAGTTCTGGCCAGCTCCGTAGATTGTTTTAGAAAAGCTGGATGCATTCCTAAATGCACAAAATATAATTAACAACATTTATAGGTAATAACACCTGGAATAGTTGATCCAGGGAATGTCTCATTACATCCTTTCGGATGAGGAAGGATCCCCCCACCTAAATAAAGATCATGCTTTTATAGCAGTTTTTTCTTGCCTCCCTCTTGATCTACTGTGGGTGTAGGATTGTGTTTATGGAGGTTTTCTATTTATTTGTTGTTTCTGTTGGTTGAATTAGATGGTCCTTCTTTTTTTTTTTTTTTTTTTTTTCAACCTATGTAAAGATTAGGTGGTGAACTTCAGCCTGATCCTGCTGCTGGACTTGCTATACAAGTCCTGTGGTATTGCTTACCTGCTTCACCTGCTTTGTTTGCAAGGTGCATGCAGGATTAGAATATATAATATTGTAGTAGAGTGAAAGGTTGTCTCGCATAGTTGCTTTTGTTATTTTAACTTTTCATTGCCTGTCATGTACTGTATTGCCTTCCTGTTTCAAGAGTCCTGACAAAGCAAATACAGAACATTTTACTGTAACAAATAAGTCACTTATGCGGGAGGAACGGAGTCTTGGCATATCCCTGTAGTCCTCATTCTTTATAAAAGGGATGCATGTACTGTCCAAGCATCAATAGCATAAAGCGGGAGTGTAGAAGGAAGTCTTTGTTATAACATAGGTGTATTGTACAAGGACCCATTTGGGCAGTTTATAAGATTAAAGAACAGATTTTGTCTACCCTCTATCTCACTACAACTCTGCTATACATTTTATAATAAAGAATATTTTACAGCTGCGCCTGCTGTGTCATCCCTCTTTACCCCATCTGTTATTCAATGTCTTAAATTATTTCTACCCATTTTTTTTTTTTTTTTTTTTTTAATCGCAAAACACTCATAAGCTGTACTTTTGTAAGGAGCCTGGAGTATAGCTTAAAAATGGTTGTAGGACTGCAGATTTAATTTTTTCATGTTATCACTCCCTTGAAGCAATGCCCATCCCATTCCACCTCCAGAACATGTTCATTGCTGTTGGACAGATAGACTGTTCCAAGCATCTCATGCAGCAGCCTACTTGAGATTCTAACATCTTCCTGATGTTAAAGCTGACCTGCACCTTAGTACAGCTGACCCCCATCATAACTATTCTGCTCCCTTAAAGCTGTACTCTTAACTCTGTTGCACCCTTCTCCAGTGCTCCTCCAGCAGTATTTTATGCATTTTTTTTACTTACCATCTTCTGCTCAGTTATGATGTGCTGGGTCCTTTTCTAGCATTGTGCCGTCACAGTTGGTGCAGAAGCAGTGCTGACATGATGACATCAGTGCCAATCTACCTTAATACACTGAATGCAGGGCATTGTGCTCAGGTGGTGGGACCATGGTGCCCTGCACTCAGTCTTTATTTAATCTTCTGGGTTGAATGAACATTTAAAAAAAAAAAAAAAAAAAAAAAAAAAAAAGAGTTGCGTTTTTAACAACATAAATACATATCTTGGTGCTGCCCACATTATGATGTTCTGGCTGCCAGTGACCTTGTATACCTTCCACTATCTGTTTCCACTCCTGATTATTTTGCTTTTTTCCCTCAGTCTCGACTCACCTGCCCGTGCTGCAACTCTCGCAAGATGGATGCCGTCTTGACCAAGTGTTTCCACGTCTTCTGCTTCGAGTGCGTCAAGACCAGATATGACACCCGGCAGCGCAAGTGCCCCAAATGCAATGCAGCCTTTGGTGCTAACGACTTCCACCGCATTTACATTGGATGAGTGGGGAACTTCTGTAAACTTTGCCAAGCCTCCCATCGATGCTGCTTAACATGAATTCTCTATAGACCTGAAACAGAGTTGTGACCCTTCTTTGCCCACTGCCGATTCCCACAAAAAAAAAATGGACCTTTTAGGTCTTTTACAGCCTGAAGAATTCTTATTTTTATTGTGCGAAAATGAACTGTATTTATAAGATCCTTGGGAAACATCTTTTGGGGTCACTGTATGGAGAATAATCTTGTGGTTGTATGTATATATTTATTGTACTGGTAGAATGTGATGTATCATCCTAAGATGGTCACACTAATGAAATACATTCCCATGTGATATTTCTTTTTAATAAGGATCTATTTTCATTTGCTGTACATAGAAAACTGCTTTTCTGACTTCCCTCTGAAAATGCTAGCTGGGTACGACATTTTGAGTCATTGACCCAGAACAAGAATGCAGCAAAAGCGAAGTCTGAAATCTACTTGCTATGGGTCAGCGACTTAAAACGTGCTTAAGCCAGAGAATGATAATATCTGGCTATAAACTAAAATCCAAGAGATAGTGTTGGCCCCCACAAAGGCTTTTCGGTCAGTCAGCAAGCCACATTTATATCAGCGGCACAGAGTTCAGGAGCTGCCCCTCATCAAAGGTAAAAGTTTACTCCTGGCATAGCAAAGCTGTCAACCAATTAGGAGGAAGAAAAAAAAAAAGATCCCTGTGTAGTAATTTATTAAAATACACAATAAAACAAAGTATTACGTACCATTAAACTCTCAATGATCTACCGGCATGATACACTTAGGCAAATGTTTTTCTTTGATGAAGGGCAGCAACTAGAGAGTTCAGTGCTATGAATGAGGCTTGCTCACTAATTGGCGGTAAAAAGGTGGTGGGTGTACTGTGCTTTCTGGATAGTGAAGGATGACTCAAGAAATGCATACTGATCTTACTTTATAGTTTTGCACATCTATCTGGTGAGTGTACTCCCTGTGGAAGAAAGATTTGTATAGGGCAAGAGATTACATTGTTTATATCTTAAAGTGTTTGTTAAGCCACTTGTAAAAATAGTTCCCATCTGCTCTGTATTATAACAAGAAGTAGCCCCGTGTCTGTGTTATAACATATATATAGTTCTCTGTATAGATAACACTCCTTACTATGATCAGTTGTTTCTGTGCTTTTCTCTCTCAACCTAGAGTTCCTGAGGCTGGGGCTGAGCACTGCTGCTGACGTCAGCTGGAGAAAGAGCCGTCAGCTGGAGAAAGAGCCGTGCTGTGTTATCTATATAGATAAGAATATTTCTGATCTAACACTGACACAAGGAACTTATTCTTCTAAGACAGAGGAAATAGCTTTTAGAGTTAATTATGAGAGCAGAGAGGAGAAGCTAGGAGAGGAAGATGGAGGGGGGGTTGAAGACAGGCACACAGGAGATAGGAGAGCTAGGAGTGACATAGCCTGCATAGACCACGGGGGTCTCAAGATAAGCTATATACAGAGGGAGTCGGCACTCTGGGAGAAGTCATGACCCGGCATTATAAAACAGGTATTTTAGGGGATACAGATGGATCATTTAAAAAGCAAAAGCACCATGCTGTTAATTGTACATTAAAGAGACAGGAGCAGCATTTTTTTTTTTGGGGTTAACAAACAAATTGTGCAGTACACGGCACTCAGAAACTTTTCTAGAATTGTTCCCCATTGTATTCATATAACACCGCCCACTCCCTGAGGCTCCAGTTTTTTTTTTTTTTTGTGGCAAAGATATTTTTCACCAGATTCCCTTTTGACTGACAATTCTATCAAGATCTGACTGCTTATTACCTTATGGATTACTAGCTGTTTCATGATTAGTTACCCTTGGTCTATGCCTTGGGTACCATACCCAGGCTCCACGGCAGGAGATCAGCCTGTAATGTTTGCATTGGACACTGGATGCTGCGCTTGGCGCTTACCTTGGCATGAGTCTAGTCACAGGATGCTATATAGGTCGAGGGCCGTGGTGCCTTTTAATCATCACTTTTTTTTCATAGTTACTATCGTCTTTCTTTATTCAGCTTGGCAGGTAACATCATTATAGCGTTTACCTTTCTCTTCCGTTCACTGACAGACGCAGCATTCTTATGACACATGGGCTATGCTCATCCTACTAGGAGTAGCCTAGACAAAACAAACAAAAGTGTAGGTTGGCCCCTCCCAGGGGGCTGTCCTCACCGTAGCATATAATCCCCCTGCTCTGTACAGCACATCAGTTTTTATTTACCTAGTGCAAGGAGTAGACCTGGTTCCCTGAAGATTCATCTAAGGAAGACTGCTATCAAGAAGCTGGCTGGTGGTATAGAGGATATCTCGAATCCTAATCTTTCCCCAGTCCGGCCAACACTATGCGAACCCCCTTAGGGGGGCCCACCGCATAGCGCCGGTTCCGTGCGGGCGGCCAGTGGCTAAAACCCACTAGAGCCCAGTGACTGGTTCACCTGTCCAGTGGCCTGGCCAGCAGCATGCCTTCTTGCGGGGAGGTAGGTCTGCTCCGGGTGGCTACCCGCTGCGCCCGTCGGGTTGGTGAGTGAACCCCTCTTCCGCCCTAGAGGCATGGAGAGTGGGCACCTGGGCAGCTCTGTGGTGGTCAGCCGGTGGGGGTCTGTTAGAGGCCTTCCCCCCCCCCACTCCCCCTCCCCCCTCATTCCCCCGCAGGCACCTTTGCACTAACCTTTCGAATCTGCACCGACCGTCCGAAGCAATGTGTTAGGTGGGTCGTCGCCATTGGATTTTGGAGCACCGCTCGTTCGGGGCCGACCGCACGTGTGTAATGGCAGCGTCCATTGTTTGAGAACCATGTGGTTTCCAGCCTGCTCTCTGGCGGCCTCCAGTGGTCGGTTGAGAGAACTGCAGTCCTTGTGCAGGAAGTCCTTAAAAACGGGTGTGGGCTTCCGGTTTTTGCTTGAACAGCATGGCTGACACACAGTAACAAGCTCCTGATGTGCAGCAGTTCGTGGGCATTGCTCTTCGGTTGGAGTGCTGAGGCATCAAACAGCAAGTATAGCTGGCGCTTCCTGGGTGCCGGTAGCGGTGGGTGTAAACCGCCCGGGTCTCCCTGGCTGATTTGTGGGGTAGAGGTGGTGGTTACACAGCGGGGGTGCCAGGCTGAGGTGTCAGAGGCCGGCAATTCTATGGCAGGTATACCTGCAGATCTACAGTCCACCCCAGGATCATTAGTGTCCTTGGAACAGCTGAGGGCGGTGTTTGGGGAGTTCTTTCCCCGGGCAGGGGTGCCCATTCCGAGGGGCCCCCAGAAGCGCCCACCCCCTCCTCTTTCCTCAGGGGAGGATTCAGATCTAGAAAGCGCCTCAGTGGTCACACCTGTGGATCTTTCAGAGGGTGAGCCGCCCTCAGAGGGCGAAGAGGATCAGGAGGCTCCTAGTTCGCAGGATAAAGTGATAGTGGAAGCACTGATCACTGATATTCGCGACTGGACCAAACGGGAGTCGCATGAGTCCGCATATGTTTGTGGACCGCTTAGACCCCCTAGGTCCCCTAGGGCTTACCCTTATGATCAGGTGTTTGAACAGGCAGTGTTCAAGGAATGGCGGAAGCCACCAAGTTCCTTGGCTTTGCCTAAAAGCTTTGCGGTTTGCTACCCCTTTGAGGAAAGCTTTACTAAGAGATGGGCTTCCCCGGTGGTGGACCCTGCCGTGGCTCGTGTGAATAAGGCAACCACCATCCCCTTGGAGGGGTCTCCATCCTTTAAAGAGGCGGCCGATCGCCGCACAGAGACAGTGTCTAAAGCACTATTCTTATTGACTGGGTCAGCCATGCGGCCGGTGCTAGCAACTGCTATGGCGGCACAGTCTCTTCGCGAGCGCACTGCGCACTAGTTTGTCTAGTGAATGTGCACAGGCTGAGGTACAGAGGATGCAACATTTGGAAGAAGGTCTCCGCTACATATGCCATGCGGCTTTGGATCTTCTCCCCATATTGTCAAAAATGTTTTTTTTTTTTTCAATTGTCATCAGGCGGGTGCTGTGGCTCCGCTCTTGGTCGGGCGACCAGGCTTCAAAGAAAGCTCTGGCAGACCTGCACTTTCAGGGTGTGCGTCTGTTTGGCCCACAGTTGAATAAGATTATTAAGGATTTCACGGGAGGGAAGAATACTTTCCTTCCAGAGCCGAAGCGACGAGATCTTCGTCGTAAGCATGGTCCTGTCTCTTCTGGTCAGAAGAAGTTTTTTCGGGCGCCCGGCCCAGCGGGTAAGGCCGGGAAGGCGTTCACAGGCCACAGCAAAAGGCCCTGGCAGCGTAAGCCCGAGAAAGCGGAGGACAAGCCTGCCTCCGCATGATGGGTGGCCCCCACCCGCCTCACGGATGGGGGGCCGGTTTCTGGGGGTTGCAAGCAGCTATCTGCCCCCAGAAAAGTCCTTCCCCTCAAACGTGAGGCTTCCGCAGAAGCGTCAGGAGGCGCCAGTCAGGCGCTCAGCAGACAGAAGTCATCTTGAACGCCGACTGGAGTACCTGGGTCTGATTCCGGACACGGTACAGGCTGGGGTGTTCCTAACACTGAGCAAGCTTCTAATGCTTTAGGCAGGGTGAACCCTGTGATCGCGCCAGTGGTTCTCCTTACGGTTCTGTATACGGTGTTGGGGCTCAGGGGGTCGACTTGTGAAGCGATACCTTACGCCCAGAACACTCGGCTCCTGCAGAAGGCAAATTAGTCGCGGTGGGACAAATCTCCTCTATCCCTGGACAGGCCGATCAGGTCGGAGTGTCAGTCCCGGGAACACTTGGTTTGGGGCATTCAGGTTCCGGCCCCAAAGGGGGGGGAGAATTTTTCTTCCCCTCAATTGGTCGATGTAGGTACCGGAACTGGGAGCGATCAAGCTCTGCCTGTCCCGTGGGACAGTAGGGCTGCGCCGCCCGGTTCTGGTTCAGTCGGTCAATGCCACGGAGGTGACGTACGTAAATCATCAGGGCGGAACAAGAAGCGCAGCAACAGCCGCGGAGGCGGCTCTGATCCTTTGGGGGGCATTGTTTCACAGGCCTCGAGGGCAGTATCGGCCGCTGTGCATTTTTCCTCCTCTAAAGGCTCTACCACGGGTCGTACGCGGGGTAGAGGCGGAGGAAATCCCGACAATCCGGGTAGCTCCGGCTTGGCCCCAGCGCCCTTGGTACACCGACGTAGTACGGATAGTGGCAGAGGTTCCGTGGCGGCTACCGCTTCACGGGGACCTGCTCTTGCAGGGGCCCATCTTGCACCCTGCTTTACCCTCGCTGGTTTTGACGGCTTGGCTATTGAGTCCCAGGTATTGAGGGATAGGGGTGTCTCGGACTCCGTAATCCCGACTATGATAAAAGCAGGTAAGAGTTCCTCACGTAAGATTTATCATAGGACCTGGAAGGCCTACATTACCTGGTGCGAGGCAGGGGGTTGGAACCCCCGCTCTTATAGAGTATCCAGAGTACTGGCATTTTTACAGCAAGGTCTGGACAAGAACCTGGCGTTAAGTACACTTAAGGGGCAGTTTTCGGCCCTGGCAGTTCTTTTTCAACGGCCCTTGGCATCTCATTCATTGATCCGTACATTTGTACAGGGGGTATGTCATGTGGCTCCTCGGATACGGTCGCCTTTGGCACCGTGGGATTTGAATCTGGTGCTTTCTGTGTTGCAGAAACCGCCATATGAAAGGATTAGGGACATTCCCTTACAGTTGTTGTTGCAGAAGGTGGCCTTTCTGGTAGCTATCACATCCGCCAGGCGGGTGTCGGAGTTAGCAGCATTATCCTGCAAGTCACCTTACCTGGTCCTCCATAAGGAGAAGGCAGTTTTGCGACCTTCCCCTTCGTTTCTTCCGAAGGTGGTTTCTTCTTTTCATTTAAATGAGGATATTGTTCTCCCCTCATTGTGCCCGCACCCATCACATCCCAAAGAAGTTGAGCTGCATTCTTTGGATGTGGTGAGGGCCTTGTGGGTGTATTTAAGTTCTACAGCTTCCTTTCGGAAGTCTGATTCTTTATTTTTGCTGACGGAAGGGTCGCGCAAAGGTATGGCGGCCTCATCAGCTACCGTGTCTCGTTGGATACGGGAGACCGTGACTCATGCATATGAGATTCGGGGTAAGGTTCCCCCGTTTCCAGTCACGGCTCATTCCACCAGGGCAGTTAGTACGTCCTGGACGTTTAGACACCAAGCCTCGGTGTCTCAGGTGTGCAAGGCAGCTACTTGGGCCTCAGTGCACACGTTTACTAAGTTTTACAAAATTGATGTTGCAGCATCCTCGGATGCTGCTTTTGGCCGCAAGGTATTACAAGCGGCAGTATAGGCGCGGTTAGCGCCACCTGAGAGGGCGTTTTTCTGTTGGGTACAGTTGTTATGATTTTGCCCACCCCTCTTGATTGACACAGCTTTGGGACGTCCCCATGTGTCATAAGAATGCTGCGTCTGTCAGTGAACGGAAGAGAAAAAGGGATTTTTTGTATAACTTACCATAAAATCCTTTTCTCTGAGTTCACTGACAGACGCAGCACCCACCCCTCTGCGTTGGTTTTGTACGGCTTGTTACGAACTGATGTGCTGTACAGAGCAGATGGATTATATGCTAAGGTGAGGATGGCCCCCTGGGAGGGGCCAACCTACACTTTTTTGCTTGTTTTGCCTAGGCTACTCCTAGTAGGATGAGCATAAACCATGTGTCATAAGAATGCTGCGTCTGTCAGTGAACTCAGAGAAAAGGATTTTACGGTAAGTTATACAAAAAATCCCTTTTTCTCTTACGTTCACTGAAAGATGCAGCCCTTTATTGACAAGTGGGGTTTATGCACATCCTACCAGGAGTAGACTAGGCAAATAGAAAAAAGCAAGTTGACCCCTCCCAGGGGGCCATCCTCACTCCAGCATATAACCCCCCTGCTCTGTATAGCATATCAGTTTTATTATGCCTAGTGCAAGGAGTTAGACCTGGTTCCCTGCTGGGACCTGCGGTTCCACAGATTGTTTCTTCTTTGGAAGCGTTCTGATTGAAGACTGCTATCAAGTAGCCGGCTGGGGCATAGAGGATATCCTGAATCCTGAACCTTCCCCAGCGCGGCCGACCGATGCGAGCTATCCTTAGCCCTGGCGGGGTCCACCGCATCGTACCCGTTCCGTGCGGGAGGCCAGTGGTTGACCCCCACTTGCGCCCAGTGACCAAGCTCTGCTCACATCCAGGGGCGCTTGGCCTGCAGCATCCCTCTCCGCCAGATGGGAGGAAGATCTGCAACCAGGTGGCTACCCGCTAAGCCCGTCGGATTGGTGAGTGACCCCCTCTCTCTCCCCCCCCCGGGTGCGGAGGGGGGGGGCTGGGCGTTTTTGTAGCGGACTAGGCCGGCCGGTGGAGGGTTCCTGGGGCTACAGATCACCGTGGGTGTCTTTGCTCGGGGTTGCCCCTCCTACACCCCCCTTCCCCCGCACTGCACCCCGCGCTCTAAAAGCCGCCATGTGGCGATCCGCTGCCATTTTGCCATAGCTGCGGCCATTTTGTGGGCTATTTTGGCCTCTATTGACGGATCGGTGGCCATTTTGCCATAGTCGCAGCCTGTGTAACAGGCTTTGGCCTCTTGTGACCGCTCGGCGGTCTTTCACTCTGGGACAGCGTGGATGGCACAAGGCGGCGCAGGCTCCTGACTGGCGGCAGGCACTCCTACTGGGACGCAGTGCTTAAAGGGCAATCACTAACAGCAAGTATAGCTGGTATCTCCCTGGGGTGCTGGTAGTGGTGGGTGCAATCCTCCTGGGTGTCTCCCGGTTGATCTGTGGGGCAGTGGTGGGGCGTCAGGGCCTTTTGGCCTGTCAGTGTCCGGTGGCGCAATGGTGGCTGAACCTGCGGGTTCTTCCAAGGAGGAGTCGGTTGAAGTGCAACCTGCGCTGGGGCCTGTGGTTCCCCTGGATCAGCTAAGATCCGTATTGGGGGAATTTTTTCCCCGGGAGGTGCCGTGTCGTGCTAAGGGGGTGTCTAAAAAGCATCCACCCCCCCCTTCATCGGGGGAGGATTCTGAACCAGAAGGGGCCTCAGTGGTCACGGGAGCTCTCAGATGATGAACTGGAGCCCTCGGATGGCGAGGAAGACCAGGGGGCCTCGGTAGTGCGCGAGCGGGCGCTGGTGGCCACCCTGATCGCCAATATCCGTGCGTCCTTGCGACTGGACCAAGCTGGGGAGTAGCAGGAGTCTGCATATGTTTGTGGGTCTTTTAAGCCACATAGGTCCCCTAGGGCTTATTCCTATGATCAATTCTTTGACCAGCTGGTGTATAAGGAATGGCAGCGTCCACAGAATTCCTTTGCTTTGCCCAAACGTTTCGCTGTACGCTATCCCTTTGAGGATAGTTTTGTGAAGAAGTGGGCATCCCCCGCAGTGGACCCTCCGGTGGCTCGCCTGAATAAGGCAACGACCATCCCCTTGGAGGGGTCTCCCTCTTTTAAGGATCCGGCTGATAGGCGGACGGAGGTGGTATCCAAGGCAATGTTCTTGTTGGCGGGGTCGGCCATGGTGGCGCAACACCTTACCGAGTGTGCGACTGAGTTGCACAATGAGTTGAGCTGCGGGAGCTCGCTTGAGGCGTCACAGCGAGCGGACCATCTGATACAGGGTATTCGGTACCTGTGTGACGCAGATTTGGACCTGCTTCCCATGCTGTCTAAGATGTCTGTTTTCGCAGTCATTATTAGACGGGTGCTGTGGTTACGCTGTTGGTCGGGTGACCACGCGTCTAAGAAGGGCCTCACGGATCTCCCCTTTCAGGGTGGTCGGCTCTTTGGGGCACAATTGGATGAAATCATTAAAGATTTCACCGGAGGGAAGAGTACTTTTCTCCCGGAGCCCAGGTGGTGGGAGTTCCGCCGTAAGCAGGGTCCTGCTTCTTCGGGTCAGAAGAGGTTTTTTTCGTGCGCCCTATGCAGCGGACAAGGGCTCGAGGCCCGGCAAGTCTGCCGCGGCATCCGGTAAACGGCCCTGGCAGCGCAAAAGTGAAAAGGAGGAGGATAAGTCCTCCACATGATGGGTTGCCCCCACCTGAGAATCGGGTGGGGGGGCCGACTTCTGGGGTTCGCAGACAGGTGGACTGCCCGCATTTCTGACCGATGGGTGCAGGAAGTGGTGTCCTCTGGATACAGGATAGAGTTCAGCACTCTACCCCCAGACAGGTTCTTCCCATCGAACTTGAGACTCCCTCAGGGGCGTCGAGAGGCTCTCCTAGGGGCTGTTCAGACGCTGTCCGAACAAGGGATGATTGCGCCGGTACCTCTGTTGGAAAAGTTCCGCGGCTTCTATTCAAACCTCTTTTTGGTGCCCAAAAAGGGTGGGGTCAGGCCAGTTCTGGACCTGAAAGAGCTAAACCACTTTGTGAAGGCGCGAAAGTTCCGCATGGAATCTGTCCATTCGGCCGTGGCCGCCCTGCACCAAGGGGACTTCATGGCGTCTCTGGATATCAGGGACGCGTATCTTCATGTTCCCATTTGTCCCCGGCACCAGCGTTTTCTGCGCTTTGCAGTGGGGGATCTACATTATCAATTTGTGGCACTTCCCTTCGGTCTGGCCTCGGCTCCTCGGGTGTTCACCAAGCTGGTGGCTCTGGTACTGGCGCTATTGAGGCAGAGAGGCATTGCGGTAGTAGCATACCTCGACGACTTACTCCTGCGAGCGGAGTCTGCTTCGGCTCTGGAGGAGAACGTGGCTATCGCCATGGCCCCGTTGAAAGACTGGCTGGCTGATCAACCTGCAGAAGTCGACGTTGACCCCGTCCTGTCAACTGGAATATCTGGGTCTAATTCTGGACACGGAGCAGGCGAAAGTGTTCTTACCTCCGGCCAAGTTACTAACACTGCAAGCAGCGGTGCGAACCCTGCTGTCATGCCAGTGGTCCTCCTTACGGTTCTGTATGTGGGTGTTGGGGCTCATGGTTTCATCCTTCGAGGCGATACCTTACTCCCAGAGTCACACTCGGCTCCTGCAGCGAGTGATTCTGTCAAGGTTGGATGAGTCTCCGCTGTCCCTGGACCGGCTGATCAGATTGGATCATCAGACCAGAGGATCGTTGACCTGGTGGCTTCGGGCCCCTGCTCTAACATTGGGGAAGTCGTTTCTTCCCCTGAACTGGTCGATAGTCACGACGGATGCCAGCCTATCAGGCTGGGGGGGGTCCTGGGGCAGCTGTCTGCTCAGGGTCGTTGGTCAGCGCAGGAATCCCACCTTCCGATAAATGTGCTGGAGCTGAGGGCAATCAGGCTCTGCCTCTCCCACTGGACAGTAAGGCTGTGCGGCCTACCGGTTTGGGTTCAGTCGGACAAAGCCACGGCTGTGGTGTACGTGAACCAGGGCGGAACTCGGCAGCGGCTGCGGAAGCAGCTCTCATTCTGCGTTGGGCAGAACTTCACGTGCCGGCAATCTCTGCCATTTACATTCCGGGCATAGAAAATTGGCAGGTGCACTTTCTCAGTCGCCAGACGCTGGATCAGGGGGAATGGTCCCTACATCCAGAGGTGTTCCGCCAGATTTGCCACAAGTGGGACACACCAGACGGTGGACCTCATGGCGTCCAGGTTCAATCATAAGGTGCAAACCTTCCTGTTTAGAACAAGGGACCCGTTGGCGGCCGCCACGGATGCGTTGGTAGCGCCTTGGGGTCGGTATCGGCTCCTGTTTGCCTTCCCTCCCATCAAGCTTCTACCATGGCTACTGCACAGGGTAGAAGCGGAGGGAATCCCAACAATCCTGGTAGCTCTGGATTGGCCTCGGCGCCCTTGGTATGCCGACGTGGTGCGGATGGTGACAGATGTTCCCTGGCCTGCTGCGAGAAGATCTGCTGTCACAGGGACCCATCCTGCACCCTGCTTTACCCTCGCTGGCTTTGACGGCTTGGCTATAGAGTCCCAGGTGCTGAGGGATAGGGGTGTCTCTGACTCCGTGATCCCTACCATGCTTAAGGCGCGCAAGTGTATGTCGCGCAAGATTTATCATCGCACCTGGAAAGCCTATATTGCCTGGTGTGAGGCGGGGGGTTGGAATCCCCACTCTTACGTTGGGTGCTGGCTTTTTTGCAGCAGGGCCTGGATAACAAGTTGGCATTGAGTACTCCTCAAGGGTCAGATTATGGCTCTGGCGATTCTCTTTCAATGGCCTTTGGCGTCACATTCGTTGATACGTACATTTGTACAGGGTGTACGCCATATGGCTCCTCAGATACGGTCGCCTGTGGCGCCGTGGGATTTGAATTTGGTACTTTCTGTACTGCAGAAACCGCCATATGAGAAAACCAGGGATATTCCCCTACAATTGCTGTCGCAAAAAGTGGCTTTCTTGTTGGCCATTACATCCATTAGGCGGGTGTCTGAGTTGGCAGCGTTGTCCTGTAAGTCTCCTTACTTGGTCCTTCATAAGGACAAGGCGGTCTTGCGACCTTCCCCTTAGTTTCTACCGAAGGTGGTCTCCTCTTTCCACATTAATGAGGATATTGTTCTCCCTTCATTATGTCCGCACCCGTCGCATCCCAAGGAGTTTGAGTTACATTCTTTGGATGTTGTGAGGGCTTTGTGGGTGTATTTGGCGGCTACTGCTTCCTTTCTGAAGTCTGATGCTTTTGCTGACAGAAGGACTGCGCAAAGGGTTGGCGGCCTTGTCGGCTACTGTTTCCCGTTGGATCAGACAGACCGTGACTCATGTGTATACTGTTCGGGGCAAAGTCCCTCCTTTTCCAGTCATGGCTCATTCCACCAGGGCAGTTAGTACTTCCTGGGCTTTCAGACACCAAGCTTCGGTGTCCCAGGTGTGCAAGGCGGCTACTTGGGCCTCTGCGCGTGCTTTTGCTAAGTTTTACAAAGTTGATGTGTCAGCATCTGCGGATGCTGCTTTTGGCCGTAAAGTTTTACAGGCGGCGGTGCTGGCGCATTCCTGAGAGGATTCTGTTGGGGTACAGTTGTTGTTTACCCACCCCTCTTGAATGACATTGCTTTAGGACATCCCCACTTGTCAATGAAGGGCTGAGTCTGTCAGTGAACGTAAGAGAAAAAGGGATTTTATTAAGAACTTACCGTAAAATCCTTTTCTCTGAGTTCACTGACAGACGCAGCACCCACCCCTCTGTGTTGTGTTTGTACGGCTTGTTATGAACTGATATGCTATACAGAGCAGGGGGGTTATATGCTGGAGTGAGGATGGCCCCCTAGAAGGGGTCAGCTTGCTTTTTTATATTTGCCTAGTCTACTCCTGGTAGGATGTGCATAAACCCCACTTGTCAATGAAGGGCTGCGTCTGTCAGTGAACTCAGAGAAAAGGATTTTACGGTAAGTTCTTAATAAAAATCCCTTTATTTTACATTTGGGATCTGTTTTCCACTGCACTACCCAAAGGTCCCTCTCTAGCTAGTGATGTAATGCTTAGAAGACTTCTAATTGCACGCTTTCAGCTGACATTTTATGCTGAATATGGAAGCTGATCAATTGCTGTCTCATCTGTTGCCTAATACTTTAGACACACAGCCATAGGAACTGGGTTATTGTGATTCCTTCATACAAGCTGAAGCTCCTCATTCTGCATCTATTCCATGAGTAGCCCATATGGAAAAATCCTCATTCAGCAATGGTGAATTATATATATCATATATATATATTTTTCCTGATGCTAAAAGAAAAATGGGGACAGGGGTGGAAACTCCAGCCGATTGATAGCCTCAGCTCTGTTCCTGTCTCTCTCTTCCCTTCAATCAGTTCTCAATGATTTAGCTTCAGCTCTCTGTCCCCTGCTTTTTCAGAGCTGAGAGATTCTGTGAAATTCTTTGAGGCTGGGTTCACATTGCTGTGCAAACTGTCTCACAGCAGGGGTCCGGTGCATCCCTGTTCAGTGTTTCAGGTCTGATTTTGGTTTGAATTTTTGGCTGAATTTGGACTTGAAACAGACCAGAAGGTGGGCAGCACTCCTGTGCAATTCACACCGCAACCATCCTGGAGCTGTGTGAACTGGCTCCATTGAGAGTCGGTCACAGTCTCCTGACCGACTTGCATCCAATTCGCAATAGTGTGAACCCAGCCTTAATGGATGTAGGGGAAAGATGACTACCTATGTATCTTCCTTTGCTCTGGTGGGTCCAGTCCTGCAGCTGGCTATTGCCATTCTGCCAGTTTCCCAAACTATGGTAAATTGGACTGGAGAACTCAATAGTGAACTCTCTCTTGATAATCCTGTTCTTTCTGCAAGATTACAGCTCCTGCCCTTGGCTCTATTATGCACAGACGCCATGGAGAATGTGCTTCATCAAATCCTCAGAATGTCCTTGCTTTCTGTGCGTAGAATTGTATGGCCTAGAGCAGTGATGGCAAACCTTGGCACCCCAGATGTTTTGGAATTGCATTTCCCACGATACTCATGCACGCTGCAGTGTAGTTCCAAACCATCTGGGGTGCCAAGGTTTGCCAGCACTGGCCTAGAACTTGGTGGTGCCTTTTGCTCATGCCCCTTTTGAAGGTAAGCTTCTCTTTGGAAAATCCCTTAAGGATTACATTGCGGTGATTTATGAAAGGAAGGATGAATCCTACTTCTTTATCCTCAATCACACCCCCAAATTGATTTGTCCCCTTTAGAAAGACATACTTTACAAATCCTTTACAGGTCCCCATGTCTGTTTAGGAACACGTCCCACCTTGGCTTTAAAACATCTGTTCTAATTACGGCAGTAGCTAGTCTTCTGCCTAGTATCCTGTAGAATTGCCACTATATGAAATGTTTTTTTTCTAGCTATAATAGCACATGCATTGGGATAGGTTATACTCTATGTATTCACAAATCAATGTAGTCCTTGCACTTCTGAAAAAAATCACCACACACTCTGGTGTAGTGTTATTAGACCTTTATTTACACCCTGAACATTCATACCCTAAGGCAGACTTTCTTAACCTTTTCAACACAGAGGAACCCTTGAAATAACTTTCTGGTCTCTGGAAACCCCTATTAATAATTACTTTATTTACAACTCATGATATGATCCTGTTATACCCCGTGGGAATAATGGTCTACAATTGTGATCATTGGAAAAAATTGCCCCCTTACAGAAAGCTAAAAAGATCAATGGTGTCAGTGGGAACTTATCTGAGAGGCAGAAATGGCTCAATCCTCAAGGAATCCCTAGCAACCTCCGGAGGAACCCTGGTTAAGAAACACTTTCCTAAGGTGTCTTTTACTACAGGTTTCCCAAGCCTAATTGTTTTCAACCATTTCCCTGAATGCTGGTGCTCACACTTCTTCCTTTTGGTTTATCCTGAGCCTTTCTTGGACTCCTTCCTTGACCTCATTTTGTATGGGGTACCTGGGTTTAACCCTGACATCATTTATATTCTCCCTTCCTTACAACATTTTTGTCTGTGTCTGGTCCCATGTTAAGGAACATACTCTCTTTAGCACCCCTTGGTTGTCCCTCCATGAGAATTCTGTTTCTACTGGTGGGACAAGGCAATTTGAACCCTGTTTTAACAATTCAGGGTCATTATGTGGGGAAGTTAGCTACACTACCGAGAACTCTTTTTACCATGACATATACACTATATTACCAAAAGTATTGGGGCGCCTGCCTTTACATGCACATGAACTTTAATGTCATCCCAGTCTTAGTCTGTAGAGTTCAATATTAAGTTGGCCCACCCTTTGCAGCTATAACAGCTTCAACTCTTCTGGGAAGGCTGTCCACAAGCTTTAGGAGTGTGTCTATGGGAATGTTTGACCATTCTTCCAGAAGTACATTTGTGAGGTCAGTCACCGATGTTGGATGGGAAGGCCTGGCTCGCAATCTCCGCTCTATTTTATCCCAAAGGTGTTCTATCGTGTCAGGACTTTGTGCAGGCCAGTCAAGTTCCTCCACCCCAAACTCGCTCATCCATGTCTTTATGGATCCTGCTTTGTGCACTGGTGCACAGTCATGTTGTAACAGAAAGGAGCCACCTCCAAACTGTTCACACAAAGTTGGGAGCATAAAATAGTCCAAAATGTCTTGGTATGCTCCACCCCAAAATTGCTCATCCATGTCTTAATGGACCTTGCTTTGTGCACTGGTCCAAATCATTTGGTGGAGGCGGGATTATGGTGTAGGGTTGTTTTTCAGGGGTTGGACTTTGCCCCTTAGTTCCGGTGAAGGGAACCCTTAAACCTTTCGCTGCCAGAGCTGTTTTTGTGCACATGTTTAACCAGCTGTCGACCGCGTAGTGAATATAAGTGGCGAAAGCGTGGCTCTGTCCCGCAAATTGCTAATAGTCATCACTCGCGTGCACGACTGCTAGGGGGCGAGCGCGTGGGTGGCTTGGGTGGACTCTGGTGTCTGTTAGCGACTGCGATGCCTTGTGACAGAGCGAGAACGGGTAACCGCCGATGTAAACAGGGCAGTTCCTCATTCTGACAGGCCGCATGTCAGAGATCTACTGAGCCCTGTACTTGGGATCAGTTAGATCTCTGGTGCCCCTGGCAGCCCAGCCCCCATACAGTTAGGACACACGCAGGGAACACAGTTAACCCCTAGAGTGCCCCCTGTAGGTTAACCCCTTCCCTGCATATGACATTTATACAGTAATCAGTGGATATTTAAATTTATGATTGGTGTATAAATGTAATTGGTCCCAAACACGTGTCAAAAATGTTTGACATGTCCGCCTCAATAAAAATCGCAGATCGCCGCCATTACTAGTAAAAAAAAAAATAAAAACGTCAGAAATTAATTCTCATGTTTTGCAAACCCGGCAACTTTTGCGCAAACCAATCAATAAACGCTGATTGCTGTTTTTTTTGTTTTTTTTTAACCAAAAATATGAGGAAAAATCAAAATCGGCCAAAACTGATGAATAAATTTGTTTTTTTATACTTATTTTTTTGGATATGTATTTTTACAAAAGGTAAGAAAAATTCTTTCTCTTTCGTTTGTCGACCGGCACTGCGACTCTTAGGACTAAGTGGGTTATACTGCCCTCTTCAGGAGTTTACTAGGCAGAACAGGCAGTTCTAACAGCAAAAAAGAACAGTAACAAACACAGCCCCTCCCAGGGGGCAGTCCCCACTGGCAGATAACCCCACACCCAGCTGCTGCTAGCTCAGTTTTTTTCTGCCTAGTGCAAGGAGTTAGACCTAGGCTCCCTGTTGGGATCTGTGGTACCTCTCTGGTCTACTTTGGCTGTCCGGAGACAGCCTCACAGATGAAGACTACAATCAAGCAGCCGCGCTGGGTGACAGGCTGGTTCTTGGATCCAGGTAGTCTCCCCAGCCAGCCATCAGGCGCTAGACCGGTTGCTTCGCGCTGGGTCAACCACAACAGGCCCCGACCAGACGGGGTGGCCCTGTGGGTTAAACACCCCACCATCGCACGCAGTGCGTCCAGGGCCGACTGCTCCCTCTGGCCAAGCCGGGAGCTTGTAAGGGTAAGGGTTTTGGCCTCTAGTGTGCATGGGCGGCCATTTTCCTGTGGTTTTCTACACGTGGAAGGCCTGTGTGTTCTGAGGGGCGGTCCTGGCCATTTTCTGGCGCCGATTTACCCCCCAGCACGGCGCGGATCTCACTGGCGGTGGCTCTAAGCGGCAGTGTGGGCAGCAGGAGCGGGTGAAGGCAGCGACCATGGCGGACAACAGCAGCAGGCAGCTCCTCTCTGGTCGGGTGGTGAGTCCCCCTGGGGTGCCCCCTGTGACAAGCCTTGCACAGCTGTGGGGTGGGGGGTGCAGTGGTCTCCTGGCAATAGGCCTCATTTTCTGGGCGCTGCCAGGATGGGTGACGGAATGGCAGCCGATGCGGGTGCTTCCCCACCGGACCTCTCGTGCCTGCAGCCAGCACTTCAGGGGCCCCGTCCCTTGTAGACACCATGTTCACGGTCCTGGAGACGTTCGTCTCCCGGGTAGAGTCACTGTTGAACCACAGGAGGAACGCCAAAAAGCGCCCCTTGCCCCCCCCTTTCTTCAGGGGAGGACTCGCACCCCGAGGGGGGCTCCTCCGTTGCGGGGACCCCCTTGAACTGTCGGACGGCGAGATCCCAGGCACTCCTGATAGCAGGGATGAGTCAGAGGTGTCCGCTGTGCACACGAGAAGGCTCTTCTAGACACTTTGATCACCTCAGTGCGTGAGACCCTGCAATTGGAAGGAGCGGCGGGACCCTCTGAGGGAGCCTGTCCCCTTCGGGTCACATAGACCGGGCCTGGCGGCTAAGGTTTTTCCATATGTGGTTTTTCTGGATAAATTTGTCTATAGGGACTGGGCTTGGCCTCAGAGCTCCCTCCCCGCTCCGAAGCGTTTCGCTGTGCATTATCCCTTTGAGGATAAATTATTGATGAAATGGGCATCACCCCCTGTGGTTGATCCCCCTGTGGCCCGCCTGAGTAAGGTGACCACCATCCCAGTGGAAGGCACGCCGTCCTTTAAGGTCCCGGCTGACAGGAAGGCTGAGGCTTGCGTCAGATCCCTATTTGTTCTAACGGTGTCTGCCATGCGGCCCGTTGTGGCTTCTGCGCTGGTGTCATAAACGCTCACTGAGTGGGCGAAGCTGCTACACAGCGAGTTGTGCAAGACGCAGGCTTCTCCTGGGTGTGTGGATCTTGCAGATCGTATGGTCCAGGGGGCTCAATATCTGTGTGATGCAGCCCTGGACACCGCCCTCCTGCTATTCAAGGTGCCCGCGGTCTCTGTGGTGGCCAGGCAGTGGCTTTGGCTGAAGTGCTGGTCCGGGGACCAGGTTTCTAAGAAGGCCCTGGCGGACTTGCCTTTCCAGGGGGGGTGGCTCTTTGGTGACTCCTTGGATGAGATGATCAAAAATCTCACGGGAGGGAAGAGCACCTTTCTCCCAGAGTCTAGGAGGAGTTCGGACCCCCGTCGCCGACAGAGCCCCTCCTTTCCGGCCCAAAGGCAGCCTTTTCGTCCCTTCCGCTCCATGGGCAAGGGTTGACAGCCCACCGAGGCCCCCACAGGTGGACAGAAGCGTCCCTGGCCGCGCAAGCGCTCCAAGCCAGAGGACAAGGTCTCCTCCGTATGAAGGGTTGCCCCTGCCCGGTGTTCGGGTGGGGGGACGTCTCCTGGGGTTCGTAGACAGGTGGTCCTCCCGCATCTCGGACCGCTGGGTGCTCGAGGTGGTCTCCTCGGGGTACAGCATAGAATTCCGTTCCCGCCCCCAGACAGGTTCTTTGCCTCCAACCTGCAGCTGCCTGAGGGCAGGCTGCGGGCACTGTTTGGGGCTGTGCAGGACCTGCTGGGTCAAGAGGTGATTGTTCCCGTTCCATGGGCGGAACATTCCCAAGGGTTTTATTCCAACATATTTGTGGTTTCGAAGAAGGATGGGGTTCCTCCCATCCTGGACCTGAAGGACCTCAACAGGTTTGGGATGGAGTCAGTCCGCTCGGTAGTAGTGGCCCTGCACCAGGGCAATTTCCTGGCCTCCCTCGACATCAAAGATGCGTACCTGCATGTTCCCATTTGCGGCCAGCACCAGCGCTTCCTGCGCTTTGCGGTTGGGGAGGATCACTACCAGTTTGCGGCCCTCCCATTTGGCCTGGCATCAGCGCCTCGGGTTTTCACCAACCTGCTGGCCCCGGTTCTGGCTTTGCTGAGGCAGAGGGGCATTGCGGTGGTTGCATATCTGGACGACCTTCTCCTGCGAGCGGAGCTCCAGCGCTCAGGGACAATGTGACGATCACCCTGCACACTCTACAGGAGTTTGGATGGGTGATCAACCTCCCGAAGTCAGTTCTGATTCCGTCTCACTGCCTGGAATATCTGGGGCTGACCCTGGATGCGGCCCAGGCGAAGGTTTTCCTTCCACCAACCAAGCGGCAGATGTTTCAGTCGGCGTTTCGGTCCCTACTGTCCCAGAAATGGGCCTCACTCCGTTTTTGCATGCGGGTCCTGGGCCTCATGGTGGCCTCCTTCGAGGCAATCCCTTATGCTCAGTACCACACCCGGGTTCTGCAACGCGAGATTCTCCTGAGATGGGACAAGTCCCCATCTTCCCTGGATCGGGTGATCAGGATGTATCACCAGTCAAGGACCTCGCTGCTCTGGTGGCTACGGTCCCCAGCTCTTCGGTCGGGGAAGTCCTTCCTCCCCTTTCATTGGACAGTGATCACGACGGATGACAGGCTGAGGTGGAGTCCTGGGTCTGCTCTCAGCCCAGGACTGGTGGTCTCCAGAGGAGTCTCCCGATCAATGTCCTGTAATTGCGTCCGATTTGGTGCTGCCTCTCCCATTGGACGTGAATCACCAGGCGTGGTATACGTGAATCACCAGGGCGGGACGAGAAGCTCGGCTGCGGCCTCGGATGTAGCCCCCATCCTGCAGTGGGCAGAAAGCCACGTTCCGGCAATTTCTGCCATCCACATACCGGGCGTAGAAAATTGGCAGGCGGACTATCTCAGTCGTCAGTGCCTGGACCAGGGGGAGTGGTCCCTGCAACCGGATGTGTTTCATCAGATTTGTCTGAGATGGGGTGTCCCAGACATGGACTTGCTAGCGTCCCGTCTCAATCGGAAGGTGCAGACCTTCGTGAGCAGGACAAGGGATCCCCTTGTGGACGCTCTTGTGGCTCCGTGGGCTCGGTATCGGCTCATGTATGCCTTTCCTCCTCTCAAACTGCTTCCGCGCCTTTTGCACAGAATAGAAACGGAGGGTATACCGACCATTCTGGTAGCTCCAGATTGGCTAAGGCGTCCTTGGTCGCCTCCCGCTTTGCGAGGATCTTCTGTCCCATGGGCCCATCTTGCACCCTGCTTTACCCTCTCTGGCTTTAACGGCCTGGCTATTGAATCCCAGGTGTTGAGGAATCGAGGTGTCTCGGACTCGGTGATTCCTACCACATTGAAGGCACGTAAGGCCACTTCATGTAAAATTTATCACCGTACCTGGGAGGCTTACATCGCCTGGTACGAAACCGGGGGGTGGAACCCTCATTCGTTCTCGGTGGCTCGGGTGCTGGCCTTCCTACAGAAGGGTCTCGACCAGAAAATGGCATTAAGTACTATCAAGGGTCAGGTTTCTGCTCTGGCGATCCTTTTTCAGCACCCTTTGGCGATGCATTCTTTGATACGTACCTTTATGCAGGGTGTTCGGCATGTTGCCCCCCAGGTATGGTCGCCTCTGGCGCCATGGGGCCTCAATTTGGTCCTCTCGGTCCTTCAGAAGCCGCCCTTTGAGAATATCAGAGAAATTTCACTACAACTGCTTTCACAGAAGGTAAGTTTCCTGGTAGCTATCACATCCGCTCGACGGGTGTCTGAGTTAGCGGCTCTTTCCTGTAGGTCTCCTTATCTGGTCCTACACAAGGATAAGGCGGCCTTGCGCCCATCCCCTTCCTTTTTACCGAAGGTGGTGTCATCCTTCCACATCAATGAGGGCATTGTCCTTCCTTCATTATGCACGCGCCCATCTCACCCTAAGGAGGTTGCGTTGCGCTCCCTGGACATTGTTCGGGCCCTGCGGGTGTATCTGCCGACCACGGCCTCTTTCGGACGCTCTCTTTGTCGTGGTGGATGGTCCATGCAAAGGTTTGGCGGCCTCTTCGGCCACTATCTCACGTTGGATTAGACAGATGGTGACCCGAGCCTATGCTGTTCGTGGTCTGGAGCCTCCCTTTCTGGTCAATGCTCACTCTACCAGGGCGATTAGCACTTCCTGGGCTTTTCGTTGATGTTTTAGCATCCTCGGATGCTGCGTTTGGCCACAAAGTTTTGCAGGTGGCCGTGTGAAACACGTGTTGTTCCTCACTGAGGGTACGCAATTGTCAGTTAAATCAACGCAGTGCTGAATCGCAAAAAGTGCTCTGGTCCTAAGGTGGGAAATCCTTCCGGTCCTTAAGTGGTTAAAAAATATCATTTTAGGCCTGAAGATTACACAAAACCCCCAAACATTATATATTTTCTGAAAGCAGACACCCTATAGAATAAAATAGTGGTAGTTTAATTCTGTTATATCACATGATATTACCGCAAAATGTCAGTAAAATCACATCAATGCGAATTTTAGGGCAAACAAACGCAATAAATTACCCAAAGTTTTGGTAAAATATAAAAGTGAGTTTGCACCGAGTAAATAGCTACCCAACATGTGAGCCCGTGGCTTGCACCATTTGTTTGACCCAACATGCCTAACCTTAAATTTTTGTGCGCCCTGTGAAATGGCGTAAAACTTCAGTACCCTATATTTTCTATAGGTGCCGCTTCTGAAGGTCTTGTGTTAGAATATTGCTCTCACTCTGGTGTGAACGGCGATATGTAACATGCACGCGTAGGTGCCCCAACGCATGCGTTTACGTTCGTGCATGTTTTTTTTTTTGGGGGGGGGGGGTTTTATGTGCTTGGATGTAACTTTATTTATTGCAAAAAAAAAAATGTTTTTCTTACTTTTTTTTTCCATCACATAGGGGACAAAAAGTCCCCTATCTGATGATTTTTTTAGGTGACAGGTTCTTTTTATTGAGATATGCAGGTTCTAAAAGACCCTGCATGTCTCCCCTGTGTTCCACTACATTTTTTGCAATGCAGATCACATTGCAAAACATTATTTCTCAGCTGAGCGAGGCGGGGACACTGAGAGCTTGACCTGGAAGTGACGTACGGGTCTCACAAAGAAGGGGAGGAGAGCGGAAGTGTATCCGCTCTTCCCCTCCAGCCGCTGCCACCCACCATGACAATCCCAGGCCCACAGATGGGCAAGCGGAGCCTGGTAAGCATGGCGGGGCACGCCGGTACCAGGGGTGTGTGAGAGCGATTGGGGGCAGCGGCGCTGCCCGAACGCTCTCACCTGACAGGCAGGAGTCTGCCTGTCCGTTTCCCACACAATCCCGGTGGCTGCAGCCACCGGATTGTGTGTAATATCCCCCTCTGTTAGGTTAATATGATATACAGACCTGGCGGGGAAAGGGTTAAGGTGTCAGCATACCAAGACATTTTGGACTATTTTATGCTCCCAACTTTGTGTGAACAGTTTGGAGATGACTCCTTCCTGTTACAAAATGACTGCACACCAGTGCACAAAGCATGGTCCATAAAGACATGGATGAGCGAGTTTGGGGTGGAGGAACTTGACAGACCGGCACAGAATCCTGACCTCAACCCGATAGAACACCTTTGGGATGAGTTAGAGTGGAGATGGGAGCCAGGCCTACTCATCCAACATCAGTGCCTGACCTCACAAATGCGCTTCTGGAAGAATGGTCAAACATAGACACACTCCTAAACCTTGCAGACAGCCTTACCAGAAGAGCTGAAGCTGCTACAGCTGTGAAGGATGGCCAACTCAAAATTGAACCCTACGGACTAAGACTGGGATGACATTAAAGTTCATGTGTGTGTGTAAAGGCAGGTGTCCCAATCCTTTTGGTAATATAGTGTATGTCCCTGGTTTGCAACGCTCAGACACTACTCCAAGCTCAAATATATACTTCTCTCCCTGTATCATGATTGTTTTCTGCTATATGGGTCGAGAAGCCTTTCTGCTTTACCATTAACCGCTTGCCGACCGCTGGTCGGCAATTGACGGCGACAGAGTGGCTCTATTGCGCAAATCGCCGTCATATGACGGCAGCTGCGGGATTGAGCCTAGTGAGCGCGCGCCGCCGGAGGCGCGCCCGCGCGCTCACTGTGTTCGGGGAGGGCTAGGGAGCAGGTGCGGCGGAGTCGATCTCCGCCGGCCACCCGCGATGCCCCCCCGGAGTGAAAGAACGGAGGTCCGTGTAAGTAAACACGGACCTCCGTTCTGTGAGGGGGGAAGGGCTGTGATCACAGCCTTCCTCTACATGGAGGCTGTGACCACTTCCCTTCCCCAGCTAGGACAGTCCCCATACAGTTAGAACACGCCCAGGGAACATAGTTAACCCTTAGAGCGCCCCCTGCAGGTTAACCCCTTCACTGCCAATGGCATTTACACAGTAATCAGTGCATTTTTATAGCACTGATTGCTGTATAAATGCCAATGGTCCCAAAAAAGTGTCAAAACGTTCTGACATGTCATCCCCAATATCGCAGTACCGCTAAAAATCGCAGATTGCCGCCATTACTAGTAAAAAAAAAATAAAATAAATAAAAACCCCAAAAATGAGATCTCATCATCCGTAAATGCGACCACTTTTGCGCAAACCAATCAATAAACGCCGATTGCGATTTTTTTTATCGCAAATATGAGGAAGAATATAAATCGGCCAAAACCGATGAAAAAAATGTTTTTTTATATTTTTTTTTTGGATTTGTATTTTAGCAAAAAGTAAGAAATTTGGGTTTTTTTTGCAAAATTGTCGCTCTTCTTTTGTTTATAGCGGCGATCAGAAATGACGCAGCGGTGATCAAATACCACCAAAAGAAAGCTCTGTTTGTGCGAAAAAAAAGGCCGCAAATTTCGTTTGGGTACAACGTCGCACGACCGCGCAATTTTCAGTTAAAGCGACGCAGTGCCGAATCGCAAAAAGGGCTCTGGTCCTAAAGCTGGAAATCCTTCCGGGCTGAAGTGGTTAAACATGGGATCTTTGGGGTTTTTAACATCGAGCATCTATTCTTTCTCAACTCACCTTCCAGGCCGACAACACCTGAGAGGTGAGAGGCCCCTCCCTACAGGAAACACAATCAGTACACAGCTGTTTAAAAGTCCCCACCTTACCCCTTGTCCCTCAGTATTGATTGTGTTTCTCCCACAGCGAAACGTTTGTTTTTTTTCCTCTGACCAGAGAGCCGGATGGTCCCCCTGTGAGCCAGGTTTAGGAACACCGGGGAGGGCCGCACTAACCTGCCGCCTCAGAACTTCTCACAGGTCGCCAACCGGGCATGGTGCAGGTGGTTTGGGTGTAACTGAGGTCCCCCACTGTTGCACGCCACTCAAGCAGCTTGGATCTCCTCCTGTCTTCCCCCTGTGCAGCGGGCACCATTTTTCTGGAGTCCGAACAGTGTGAAACACCAGGGGGAGGACCTTGGGTGCTCCAGGCCTTGCTCTGGTACAGGAACTTCCTGTCCAGGGCAGAAGAGGGTGGAGTACGCCCAGCACGACACAAGAGCTGGTCTCAAAGCGGAGGAGACACTGGACTTGTGTAGCTGCGGAGGCTGAGAGCTCTGTCTGCATCAGGACTTAGCAAAACTGCAAGGAGCTAAAAGTCTGCCAGAACCCACCTCATGGAGAAAGACGATGGAATGGCAGTACAGGCCACAGCGGGCAAAAAGGACCAGGTAAGTGCCTGTTCTGAGGTAAGTTCAGAAAAAGGCAGAATGCCAGAAGAAAGACAGGAGAAAGGCTGTCTGTTAGCCACCCCAACTATAATGGCCCTGGCCTCCCCTCCCCCCTTCCTTAAAAAAAAAAAAGTTTGGATTCCAGAAGGTGTGTGGGTATGCTATTGGTGCAGTGCACACAGCCTAATTTGGCTGCTCCCTAATTGGGACAGCAATTTGGAAGGGGGTGATTTTTTGGCTGCTATCCTCTTCTCGTGCATTCTTGAGGAGAGAGAAAAGCAAGCCCGTGGCTGTGGTAAAGGGAAAGACAACAGTGGTGAGTGCTTCCCTTTTTACCTTGGGAGAGTAGCATCTGAATCCCTAATGGCAACCAGATGGGCATTGAGATAGGACTCCCTCCCTCAATACAGGGCACTACTATGCGGTAGCTATTGAGCTATTGCAACATCAAGTTTCCAGTCCCTCACTATATGTTCCTCAATAAGGATAAATATAGTGAAGAGTTGAGACCTGTTAGACACAGATAGTCTCACACAGGATATTTCTGCCACTAAGCAAGTTTCACATTCCTAAAGGGTTAATTGGAAGGGATGTGAAGTGGTCTGCAGGAACCTGGAGATTCCAGGAGCAATGGCATAGGTTTCCCCTGGTAAGCAAGTCTCACCAGGTAATCTGAATATATTAGGCCAGCTGCTATGAATCTGGCATGTAGCTCCAAGAGGGTTCATAGAGGGTGTTGGCTGTTAAAAGCCTGCCACATTTTTTCCCATATGGGGGGAGGCACAGTAAGAGGTACCCTTGGGAACATTTTCATCTTGTGGGGGTTGCTTTGTATGTGTAACACTTTAACAAGCTACAACCTATTAATTCCTCCTTGCACTACAGTTCTATCTGTTGATATGTAGGAGTTTCTAACGCCCACCTAACCACCTGTCCACTGGACCCTATTCCCTCTTAAATACTATGCTCACCCTCTGACTCTATCCTGCACCCTCTAACTCACATCTTCAATCTCTCCCTCTCTTCTGGCATCTTCCTCAATGCTCTAAAACATGCATTGGCCACGCCCATACTCAAAAAGCCAACCCTGGACCCTACCGATCTAAACAATCTGCGCCCTATCTCCTTGCTCCCCTTTTCCTCCAAACTCCTCGAACGCCTAGTCTACAACCAACTGAGTGACCAAATTGTTAAGAATAACCTTCTGGACCCCCTTCAATCTGGATGTCGCCCTCAACACTCCACAGAAACTGCCCTTCTTAAACTCACAAATGACCTACTAACCGCAAAAAACAATGGACACTACTCTGTACTCCTACTCCTGGACCTTTCGGCTGCCTTTGATACTGTCGACCACCCCCTCCTCCTCAAAAAACTCTACTTCCTCGGTCTCTGTGACTGTGCTCTTCAGTGGCTCTCGTCTTACCTATCCCATCGCACCTTCAGCGTAACCTACAATTCTACCTCCTCCTCTCCTCTTCCTTTCTCTGTTGGGGTCCCCCAAGGTTCTGTTCTTGGACCTCTCTTATTTTCAATATACACCTCTCCCCTGGGTCGGCTGATAACCTCCCACGGCTTTCAATATCATTTCTACGCTGACGATACCCAAATCTACCTCTCCACCCCCAACTTACTCCATCAGTCTCCTCACGTATCACTACCTTATTAACAGACATATCTGCCTGGATGTCACACCACTTTCTCAAACTCAACTTGTCCAAAACTGAACTCATAATATTTTCTCCCCCACGTGCCGTTTCCCCTGACTTCTCTGTCAAGAGCAATGGCACAACCATCTACCCATCCCCACATGTCAGGGTGCTTGGTGTTATCCTGGTTTCTGAACTCTCCTTTTGGCCCCACATCCAATCACTTTCTAAGGCTTGCCGTCTCAATCTCCGCAACATCTCTAAAATACGTCCCTTCCTAACCAATGAAACCACAAAGCTCCTGATTCACTCCTTGATCATCTCTCACCTCGACTATTGCAACTCCCTCCTCACTGGCCTACCGTTAAATAGACTATTCCCCCTCCAGTCCATCATGAATGCCGCTGCCAGACTCATTCACCTTAGAAACTGTTCAATTTCTGCTACCCCTATCTGCCAATCCCTCCATTGGCTGCCACTCGCCCAACGAATTAAATTCAAAATACTAACAATCAGCTACAAAGCCATCCACAACTCTGCTCCCAGCTACATCACCAGCCTAGTCTCAAAATACCAACCTAACCGTCCTCTTCGCTCCTCCCATGACCTCCTGCTCTCCAGCTCCCTCATCACCTCCTCTCATACTCGCCTCCAAGACTTCTCCCGAGCCTCTCCCATCCTCTGAAACTCCCTACCCCAATCGGTCAGACTGTCCCCAAATCTATCCACCTTCAGGCGATCCCTGAAAACTATTCTCTTCAGGGAAGCATATCCTGCCACCACCTAACAACTACACTCTTATTTTCTCAATCAGCTCATCCCCCGCAGTTATTACCCTTTTGTATCATTTAACCCTCCCTCCTAGATTGTAAGCTCTAACGAGCAGGGCCCTCTGATTCCTCCTGTATTGAATTGTATTGTAATTGTACTGTCTGCCCTAATATTGTAAAGTGCTGCGAAAACTGTTGGCGCTATATAAATCCTGTATAATAATAATAATAATAATCAGCAAATCTTGCAGTTTGGGCTACAGCCTACCCTTTGGATCAATTAGAAACATATAATGTTACCCTGTAACCCTTAATTGACGGGTTCTTGGTGCAAACCTCTATGCAAAAGCTACATATACTAACGTGTATCTAAGGATTGTTTGTTAAACTCCACAGGTGTCTGTCTCCAGGCTAAAATTGCGACCACCTCTTCTTGAGGCTGACCTAATTGGTCTCTAGGTCTATGCTTGTTAAGACCTTAGATGCTTGGACGGCTGGGACTCGTTTTCACCTGTGTGTGGGTATGTGCGGCTCTATACCTACTCATACTTTTTAGAAGTAGGGTAACAGCTACTACTACTGTGGGGTATTCAGACACCTTTAGATTTCCATTATTTGGAATTTCCTGGTTCTCTGGTGGATGAAGTGTTATATAGAGTCCAGGCTATGCCTATGATAAATTTGCCCTTTGGTGGGCAGTTGCATATACCATGTCCCTGACTTTATGCTTGGTCTGGCTGCACATCAGAAACACACAATGTGGAAGTTATTTGGGTCTTTCTAGTTGTCTTGCTGCTCAGCAGGATTTCACAACAGTAAGGCTCCTTTCACACCAAGGCGTTGGAAAAATGCCTGTAAAATCCTGTAAAACGCCATGATTTTAGTGTGTGGTTTTGCCGCACTTTTGAAGCGCTAGAGCTATAATTAGCGTCCCTCTAATGGCGTTTTTTAAGCGCTTTTCAATCATTTGTGTTTCAATCATGCGACCTTTCCACAGCCTCAGTACACATTTCATGCGCTTTTCAAGAGTTTTTCAAGCGCTTAACCATTATCTTCAATGGACATGGGCGTTTTTGAAGAGCTATTTTGAGCGTACAAAACAAGCTAAAAAGATGCTGCTTGCAGGGCAATGTCTAGCAAGCGCATCGCCTCGGTGTGAAAGCATCCATTGAGATGCATGGGGAGTGTTTTTGGTGCGCTTTTTATGTGCTAATTTTAGAGCAAAAACGCCTTGGTGTGAAAGGGGTCTAAGTGATTCTGTACCTTATTGCTAATTAGTAATGCATAACATTTTAAGGGTGTTAGCGAAATTTCTGTTGATCATAAGACTGTAACCTGTTACAATTCAAAAATGCACAGCATTTTAAGTTGCCAATATTTCTGTTGATCATAAAATTGTGCCCTGTTGGTATTCAGAAATGCACAGCATGGAAGTTACTAGTGAGATTTCTGTGGGTTACATCACTGTACACTGTTACTAATCAAAAGATGCACAGCATGTAAAGGTATTAGCGACTTTCCTGTGTCGCTCATAGGATTGCATCCTGTCGCTAACCAGAAATACACAGCATTAAAGTTTGCTAGTGATATTCCTGTTTGTCATACGACTATATGCTGTCGTTAATCAAAGATGCACAGCATTTAAAGTTGTTGGCAACATTTCTGTCAGTCATAAGACCCTGTTGGTATTCAGAAATGCACAGCATTCTAAGTTGCTAGTGACATTTCTGTTATATCACTCCACGCTGTCGCTAATCAAAGATGCACAGCATTTAAAGTTGTTAGCGACATTTCTGTCGCTGCATAGGTCTGTACCCTGTTGCCATTCAGAAACGCACAGCATTGCGTGATATTAGTTATACATGCATCATTTTTATTGCAGACCTGATTGTCCCATGGACACGGAGGGCCAGGAATTCTGGCTGCAGAAACTTCAGATGTCAGAAAAAATTTAGTCCCTTGCATGCAGGCATGCCAGAGGCATTCCCTGTGCTTGTAACCCGGTAGGGTTGTATGACACTGGAAGAAGGTTATAAAATTGCCTTTTATTAGTAAGAACTTCCGTTCATAGGAGTATTACCTGAAGATGCAGTATCAGAAGTTATCTGACCCATATACCTAACTCAATAGATTTACAATTCTATATATATATTTTTTTCTTTATATCACCCTTTTAGCAGAACTGGCCGTAGAAACTCAACATGAGTGTTCTGCTCCTGCTACAGACTTAACCCCCTGTAGTTGGGTTCTGCTTAATGTATCCCTCATTAATACCAAAAGTCGCCCAATGGTGGAGTGGATTATGGGTTCAGACATCTGGTAGGACACCTGATATTTACGCAATAGGTACAGTCAGGTGTTTGACAAGCTCCTACACAGCCAAAGTACTAGGTCTTTCCTGCGTCCAAGAAGAGAATCTTCTCTACAATGGTGAGGAGGGGATATCTGTTTGTGATAATACCGGGTGACACGCCACCTTGCCGCCACTTAATGGACTGGGGAAGTCCCGATACCTCCTCAAAAAACTCTACTCCCTCGGTCTCCGTGACTGTGCTCTTCAGTGGCTCTCGTCTTACCTATCCCATCGCATAATGGACTGGGGAAGTCCCGATACACTGAAGAAACAAAAAAGCACACAAGGGCGCACTGGCCTAGCGCATTATCCTCTGTAAAAATGTAAATTTAATAAAAATCATTAAAAAATACTCACAAACAGATTCAGATAACAGGCATATACAGTACTGGAACAGCTACGGATCCAATCCATCGTCTCCTACTGGTATCCTAGATGTACTGGCTAACGTGTTTCAAGGCCATGGCCTCTTCCTCAGAGCCTAATGTACCATGTCGAGACCTCAGTTTTATATCACACAGCCAGCACAAATGACGGGGTGGAGGGATGGGTGGGGCTCGTTCATGGTCCCGCCCAACCTCCCAGTGGGGTGTGGGCCACACTAGACTGGTCAGTAGAGCCTGCAATCATAGCGCTCCACCCTCCCTGTTGTCAGGGCGATATCATATGTAGTAAGTACCAAATTCTGAAGTTTTAGTGCAGGATGAGAGTTGCAAAAAAAAAAAAAGTTTTAAAAATAATAAATAAAATAAAATAAATGTATTATCCATTTATCAAAAATTAGATCATGTGTTACCGATCACAGAGAGACCTGCAGCTCCCCAAGGTTGATATACCGGAGGAATAGAGGAGGTGAAGAAGGTCGGATTACGACAGTTGGTGACATCATTTCCTGTGTGGATTTTGAGCTGGGCTTTTTTGGCATTCCGTAATAGGGGTCCCGTATTTCTGGTAAGGACCAGTGTGTGAGGGTGACGGTAGCGACCACACGAGCACTGTATTGGGACTGTTGCACCTGATTTAGATTCCGCACTCCCCTCTTTTCTCCTCTATGGTTTTAGAAGATTTGTTGTGTGACAACTTTTACCAGCTGAATCATATAGACTATGGACAATCTTTAAAAACTGTTTGAGTGCTGCACCATTCTTTCCTTTTTTATCTGTTTAATTCAATAATTTGTGCATAGCTGCTGTTTTATATGTGTTGTGATTTTTTTAGCGCAGTAGCTTCGTCAAAATAATTCTACCAATGTCAAATCCTATTGGGTAAGAGAAGCAAATTCAAACCTGGTAGAGTTTCAAAAGTTTAACAAGAGAAAGGGAAAAATACGTACTGTTGTTCTTATTTATGGGGGATGAATAATAGAGACAAATAAATAGACTGTTTACTTTGCAAGGGATCTTACCTCAGAGCTTAGTGAAGGTGGCACTGCAGGTAAAATGTTCATGTACTGCCCTAACGTGACCCATGCCATTCTTCTTGCTATCAAATCTGTGCTGTTGTAAGCTCTTATTTGATCTCTCTTTTGTCACAGCTCCCTAGCAATCAAATGTCAAAATCTGTGAATTTTATGTACAAATCGACTTTCTAAAAGGCCTGCCCACAAATAATCATCCCTCTTTTCCCAGTTGGCTGTTTTTTTTTCTATTGGTTGACAGCTCACTGTTATTCTATGACAGTAACCCATCAGCCAATAGAAAAAATAATTCCAGCCAACGGAAGGATGATGACTTTGTGTGCACATAGGCACACTTTGCAGTCCCACTTCGGTTTCACAGGTCCTATCTAGGGATTGTTAGTGAGATTTTTGACATGTGATGGTGCAATAAAAAGCTTACAATTGCCTCTGTGACCAAGTACTGTTAGGATAGTAACACAAAAGACTTAATGTGTAATTCTGGGATACAACTGTTACATCTTTAAACTGCTCCAACCTCTCTTCTAAATCCTATATTAACTACCTTGAAGAAGAAGGATGCTTATCTATTCTCAGGGCGCTCTGATCTAGTCGTATGATCAGACCTCCAGTCTTAGCTGGCAGTGGCTTCAGGGAAGAGGGGGATTGCCTGAATGTCTGCTAGTAAGCGTATGGGAATGAATAAATATATAGGCAGTGCATGCTCCACCATAAACAAATGTGTGGTGCCACTTTTTTGCCACTATTAAAAATGAATACATGGTGACAGTGGCAAAACGTAAACCAAAATAATATTGTGTACAAAAAAATTCTATGATATGAAAATGGTCAATCATTATTGGCAATTATAGTGTAAAAAGTGATTGTTGTGCAAAACAAAGTCTCTTTTCTGTACAATAAAGTGCTGTAGTGCACCGTTCCCGGGATGATATCTGTGCATCCACCACGTGAAAGACTATAAACACTCCGCACTTACCAGATATAGTTGACTCCCCTATCTTATAGTAAGGAAAGTGTGTTGGGCTTGTAGGTCTTTTTTGGGAGACCTATCCCACTACGATGTCCATGGTGGCTTCCACTGGTACAGATTACCTCCAATAATGGTTCCAGAGCTCCAAAACCCGGGGTATAAAGGTATGCAATAAATGGAGAGAAAGCTCCTCATGGTGTAAAATCCTTTAGTGATTTATTCATTATAAGGCATTTTACAAGATAAAAAATGAATGGGAATTTGTTGTAAAAAACTAATAGGAATTAGTTATATAAAACTAAAAGGACAAAACATCACTATTAAAAGCGGCCTCTATAGATCAAGAGTAATGGACGCTGCCGGTTACTTGGTATGCGTTCCACTCTATAGGCTGGAATTGACGCATGGGAGAGTCAGCTTGATGTGTTGCATCATCGAAGTGCAACCTTATCAAAAACTCTCACCCATGGGGGGGCGTGGCCAAGATGGAGACCTGAGCGGACGTCTTTCCCAGGAGCTCCGCTGTTCTCTCAGACCCTTTCGGCTAATCCTGACTCTATTTGTTCAAAAAGGACTTCAGAAGGGGCTGTATGCCCGGCAAAGCGCACAGGGCAGGTCGTGGACGGGGTAAGAAACTTCATTTCCCCCTCCTGCCTCCTGACGGACCCCCGTTCGGTGTGCACTGCGTGGACACACGTGCCAAGGCCTGCTCAAATATGGCGTCGCAGACGGACCAGGGAGATCCCCCACCACAGCCCGGCCTAGCGGATGTGCTGGCGGCCATTGGGCTATGCCAAGCCTCACTCACCACCCTGACGACCAAGGTGGAGGCGGTCCAGTTGGACGTGGGCTTGATCCGACAGGACATGGACAAAATCCGGTCACGGCTGTCCGAAGCGGAACACCGGCTGGGGCGGGTGGAGGACGTGGTGGCGGACCACACTGTCGGCATACGTACACTACAAACGAAAATCCGAGCTCTCGAATACAAAACCGACGACGCAGAGAATCGGAACAGAAGAAATAATTTACGCATCGTGGGCTTGGTGGAGGGAGTGGAGGGACAGAACCCCACAGAATTAGTGGAAAAGTTCCTGCGGGATCTATTACCTGGCGCCCAATTCTCTCCCTTCTATGCTGTGGAAAGGGCGCACCGCATTCCTCCTAAGCCTGGGCCGGTAGGATCACCTCCCCGCACACTTATCCTCAAATTTCTCAACTTTCGAGACAGAGATGAAGTTCTCCGTGCTGCCAGAAATAAAGGTGAGCTGACCTATCAAAATAATAAACTGTTGATATTCCCCGACTATTCTATCGAAACGCAGAAGCTGAGGCGCTCCTTTGATCAGGTCAAGGCAGCCCTTCGTATCAGGGGAGTCCGCTACAGTGTCCTGTTCCCTGCCCGGCTGAGGGTGCAGGATGGAGAGACTGTCCGCTTCTTCACCTCCCCTGCTGATGCCTCTGCATGGATAGACACTTTACCACCTAACCGTTGAAGATTGGGTTACTGGACTGTGGTAGCCTACTAATGCTAACTTTGCTCGCTTTCACAGGCATCCCCTGTGTATTCTAAGGAACTATATTTGCGCTATCACGCGTACACATAAGCTTTGTGCCCCTGGCTGCAGTCAGGAGAGTTTTACCTTTACAACAAGTTTTATTATGTTTTCCTGTTCAGTGCAGATCCTTATCGTTTTTACAGCTGGACGCTGGTCTATAGTTGGTCATTATCATTCTGTCTACTGATAAAGGCGGCTGCACAGACTCCTGTTTGGATGGACCTGTTCGCAAATATCATGCCCATTGATCACGCCTCTCACCGATCGTTGGGTGTCATTTGTTTGGGACTTATGCATTCCTGAGTTGGGGATAGGGATGCGGGGTGGGGGGAGGGATTGGTTTTTGGGGTTAGGGGAGGAGGGGAGGGGAAGGGGTTTTGTTTTTCGATTGTTTCTGTTTTTGTTCAGGCTCACATGCTTATGCTTCAGAGGTACAATTGGAGGTGCTAGAGTTAACTGGATGGTGGTCTATGTGATTATCGGGATGTGGTCTGGGGTGCTGACTCACCGGGTGTGTGCTTTTCGTAATTTATCATTAGGGTCCCGTCATGGCTCAATGTGACATTATTTCCTGGAATGTCCGGGGCCTAAATTCAGCAGTTAAACATTCCCTGGTTTTCAAATTCCTCCAACAACACAACCCTCACATATGTATACTACAAGAAACACACTTGCTAGGGACAAGGGTTGCCAGTCTAAGGCGACCGTGGGTGAGTCACCATTATCACACCACCTATTCTGCGTACGCCCGAGGGGTCAGCATCCTTATCCGAAAGTCATTGCCTGTACAGATTGTTGATGTTCACACTGATCCAGAGGGCAGGTTTATCATTCTGCATGTCTCTATGTATGACAAAAGAATGGTGCTGGTGGGTTTGTACCTTCCCCCTCCGGCCTCGGTGCAACTTTTGCACAGCATCATGAGAAGGGTCGTACAGTACGACACTAACTTGGTGTTTTTGCTGGGCGACTTTAACATGGTCCCTGAGGCGGAGGTGGATCGGTTGCGTGGGGGGGGGGGTCGGGATTCCCCGGACCTCCGGAACTGGGCAGACACGTTTGCCCTAACGGATGTCTGGAGACATTTGCACCCTGGTACGAGGGAATTTACCTGTCACTCGGCCACCTTTAAAACATTGTCTAGAATAGACCTGATTTATGCCTCCACAATTGCTCTAGGGATGGTGAGGGGGGTCACGGTCCTTTCCAGAGGGATATCGGATCATGCTCCCCTGTGCCTTGCCCTCTCCCTGACTGAGCCACCGAGTTCCAGGTTGTGGTGTCTTTCCCAATTTTGGGCACGAGATGAGCAGGTACAAGGAATGGTGGAGGTATCCATGGGGCAATATTGGGCAGCTAATGGGAACTTTTCAGTTGCATGGGACTCTTTCAAGGCGTGGACACGTGGGGAATATATCTCTAAAATCTCGAGGGTGAGGAGGGAAAAGACTGAAGCCCTACAGAATCTGGAAAGACGTGCTGCTGCCCTAGAAGCTGACCATGTAGGTGACCCCACGGAGGATCGGTACACGGGATGGCAGAAGTCGCTGAGCGACCTTGCCACTCATAGACTGACACAGACCAAGACTGCCCTTCTTTATTCCACCCAGCGAGTGTTCAAATATGGAGGGAAGAATGGGAAGCTGCTGGCCTGGCTAGCAAGGGGGGAGGCCCCTACGACAAGAATAGGATGTATTAAATCTGACAGTGGACAGCTGCTTACAACTCCTGGAGAGGTCAATTTGAGGTTTAGTGAATTCTTTCAGTCCATCTACTCCACCAGGGCTGACTATCAATTGTCTGCACTGGCTGAGTTCTTGGATGGGATACAGTTCCCAGAGCTGTCTAGTGAGGCGTGTAGGAAACTGGAGAGGAGGATTACCCTCGAGGAGATCCAGGAGGCGGTGAAGGGGCTGAAGGGTGGAAAGGCTCCTGGGGCGGACGGTCTCCCCTCAGAATTTTATCAATCCTTCTGCGAAAAGCTTGCGCCCCGGCTGGTCGCTCTCCTCTCTGGGTTCGGGGAATTGGACGCATTACCTGACTCTATGTCGGAGGCCATCATAGTACTGATCCCCAAGCCTGGAAAGGACCCTCTGGAGTGTGCCTCGTACAGGCCTATCTCCTTATTAAACGTGGATGCAAAAATCTTCGCCAGGGTCCTGGCCACTCGACTCTCTGGAGTCATCAAGGAGTTGGTGGGTGCCGACCAGACTGGGTTCATGCCGGGAAAGGGGACAGACATCAACATACTTCGTCTTTACCTTAACTTGACCGCCGTACATGACAACCCCGGATCTAGAGTCATTGCCTCGCTCGATGCCGAGAAGGCATTTGATTCGGTTGAATGGGAATATCTATGGGAGGTATTGCGCCGATTTGGCTTTGGCCCGAATTTCATACATGGCCTGCGGTTGTTATACAAATCTCCCACAGCCCGTGTACGTACGAACAATTGGCTCTCACCACCGTTTCGCCTGTCTCGTGGTACGCGGCAGGGCTGCCCGCTCTCCCCGGCCCTTTTTGCTTTGGCGCTCGAGCCACTGGCCATCCTAATCCGTAACACGTCGGAGGTTCAGGGATTAAAAATGGGGAAGCTGGAGGAAAAAATATCATTATATGCCGATGATACACTACTCTATTTAAACGACGTGGGGCCTTCTCTCCAGACAGCCTTGCGGATCTTTGATACATTTGGTCTCTTTTCGGGGATTAGGATAAATTGGTCCAAGTCGGTGTTGTTCCCTATTGACGACACGGCGGCGGCTAATGCGGCTGCCACGCAGCTGCGGTGGGTGAGAGAGTTCCGTTATCTGGGTGTCCTGATCTCCGAAAAGATGTTGGGATTCTTGGAGCGGAACCTGTCGCCCCTTCTAGCGGACCTGCGAGTGCGATGTCGATCCTGGTCTAGGCTACCTCTAAACCTCCTGGGCCGCATAAACCTCATCAAGATGCTGTTTCTCCCTAAATTCAACTATATGTTCAGGAATTGTCCCATATGGATTCCTGTCTCCTTTTTCAAAGAAAATTATTAATTCCTTTATCTGGAATGGTGAGACCCCCCGTATGGCCCGGTCCACAATGTGGCTTCCGGCCTCTATGGGTGGTCTGGCCCTCCCTAATTTTAGAATTTATTGGTGGGCAGCAATGTTGGTCACGGTTCAGTGGTGGTACACTGGGTCTAGGGCTAACGCTGCAACATGTTTTGAGGCGGCGTGTCTGGGCTCTTTGGCTGAGCTGAGAAATTTTGCATATAGAGGACCAAAGGCATACCCGCTGTCACCTGGTCCCACAAGAGTGACGTGGAGGGTTTGGGGAGCAGCTAGAAGGAGGTTTGCCAGCCAAGACCGATGGTCTCCGGCCCAGCCACTGTGGGGGAACCCGCAGCTGCCACACTTAAAATCTATCCCAGACCCACAGATTTGGGCAAGGTATGGTATCACTACACTAGGAGATATTCTCACCCAGGGTGCATTTTCCTCGTTTAATGAACTAACAGCTACCTATGGCCTACCCCGTTGGATGTACTTTAGGTATATGCAGCTCAATCATGCTATGAAGGTTCAGTTCCCCCGAAGGTTGACCTTGCAAGAAGACCCGATTGAAGCGCTTTTGTCACCAGGGGACCTGACTAAACCTCTGTCGACGTTATATAACGCTTTGCTGTGTAAAGACTCCCCTAGACTACATAAACTGTGGGAACTCTGGCGGGAGGACATACCGGAACTGGATAAAGAGGACTGGGAGGGATGTTTGGAGCTAGGGCCTAGGCTGGTTATCTCCTCGGGAGACAAGCTTATCCAGGTGAAGATCCTACATAGACTGCATTATACACCACAGAAATTACACCGTATATTCCCTGACAGAGACCCTGGTTGCCCGCGCTGTAGAGTGCAGATAGGTACTGTGATGCACATGTGGTGGGATTGCCCTGGTATAAGTGAATACTGGGACAAAATATTCGCGAAGGTCAACTCTAAATTACAGGTAACCTTCCCGAAGACACCAGAGCTTGCACTTTTGGGGATACATGATGATCAGCAGTGCTCGTACCACACGAAACTGCTTGTCTCTTACCTCATGTTTTATGCGAAAAAAGCCATTCTTCTGGCCTGGACCTCTTCCTCTGCTCCGACCGTACCTTCCTGGGAGGCTATGATCGCAGCAGCGCTACCCATGTATAGATAACATATTTTAATAGGGGCTGTGCGTGGAAGTATGACAAGGTGTGGACCCCATGGTTGGAGGTTTCAGGGAATTAGAAGGGGAAGTACTCACGCTGTAAAACTGTAACCCTGCAGCAATACTGCTTTTAGCTGATGGCCAAGATATGGGGAAATGAATGATTAATTGCTTAACTAGGGTATCAGGACTTACACGACAACCCATGTATTCGTTGCCATGGTTGCATTGTGAGTTGTTCTAATTATTGAATGCATTTGTAACGGTTGCATTGTCTCAGACGTATGTTGGATGAAGTGTACTGCCTTCCAAATCTTCAATAAAGCACCTCTGATTGTAAAAAAAAAAAAAACTCTCACCCATTCCAGCTGTTGGAGCGCTCTCTCTTACAACGGATCAGCTTTTATTTATTAATGGAAAACCTTTATTCCAAAAGGAAAAAAACACTGTTATAACTGCTTATAAAGTATTCACTAGAGTTTGGCTTTAATTTGCTAGTGTAGCTGCTAATATATCTAACACTCACTTCCCCCTAGACCAGTGGTTCTCAACTCTGGTCCTCGGGACCCCACAACAGGCCAGGTTTGCAGGATAACTGGAATACATCACAGGTGATATCATTTGCTGCTCAGTGATTGCAGTTTTTTAGTCTGCATCTCCCCAAGGTAATACTTAAAATCTGGCCTGTTGGTGGGTCCCGAGGACCGGAGTTGAGAACCACTGCCCTAGACTGACAATGCTCATGTATAAATCTGCCCCCTCCGCTCCTTCATCCAAATATGGGAGGTGTTTTACTAGCCAGATCACTGGGTGAAAACAGAAAGAAAAAAGGCTAAAAAAAAAGAAAACTAGTGCAGCTATCATGTCTTTTGATTGGTAAGCTGCAATATTGGTTTGTTACAGCTTTATACTCTGTTGGTAAGCCAGTGAGAACACCCATAGAAGAGTTGCATAAGTGGTGCCACAAAACTGATTGCTGGGCATTTATTATGTTGTAGAAACCCAGCATTGTTACAACTATAAACTGCTGATACCAAGGGGAAGTGTCTACAGTAGTCATGGGAATATTATTATTTGTAGTACTATTATGTAAATTTGTATTTATTTAATAATTGCATTTATTAAATGTTTAGGGGTTAATGGGCAATCTAAAACATCATGAAGGGGTTGATGAGATCAAGAGTTTGGGGATCCCTTCTTTTGATCATTTGTATACTCTAATAATCATAAAAACGTCAAAGTTCAGTTCTGTTGCTGTCAAAATTCTTGGAGTTGTGTCACCATGGTGTGGCCAAAGTTCCAGAATCCAGCAAAAGATGTCAGTACTGGCAAAGGAGCAAAGGAAGGTGAGTGCATTTCTGGCAAACCACCAGGTAGTTTTCTGTACGTTTAAAGGGATAAAACAGGAAATGTGCATGTATTGCAGAGATGTTCCATATATATATATATATATATATATATATATATATATATATATATATTTTTTTTTTTATTTTACCTTGACATACACTTTAACTGAAATAAAGTATCTCACAAAAGTGAGTACACCCCTCCCATTTTTGTAAATATTTTATTATATCTTTTCATGGGACAACACTGAAGAAATGACACTTTGCTACAATGTAAAGTCTAGAGTGTACAGCTTGTATAACAGTGTAAATTTGCTGTCCCCTCAAAATAACTCAACGCACAGCCATTAATGTCTAAACCACTGGCAACAAAAGTGGGTACACCCCTAAGTGAAAATGTCCAAATTGGGCCCAATTAGCCATGTTTCCTCCCTGGTGTCATGTGACTCATTAGTGCTACAAGGTCTCAGGTGTGAATGGGGAGCAGGTGTGTTAAATTTGGTGTTATCGCTCTCACTCTGTCATACTGGTCATTGAAAGTTCAAAATGGCACCTCATGGCAAAAAACTCTCTGAGGATCTGAAAAAAAGAATTGTTGCTCTACATAAAGATGGCATAGGCTATAAGAAGATTGCCAAGACCCTGAAACTGAGCTGCAGCACAGTGGCCAAGGCCATACAGCGGTTTAACAGGACAGGTTCCACTCAGGACAGGCCTCACCATGGTCGACCAAAGAAGTTGAGTGCACGTGCTCAGCGTCATATATAGAGGTTGTCTAAACATATTTGGTTCAGATGGTGTCAAGCGTGTGTGGCGCCAACTAGGTGAGCAGTACAAAGACAAGTATGTCTTGCCTACAGTCAAGCATGGTGGTGGGAGTGTCATGGTCTGGGGCTGCATAAGTGCTGCCGCCACTGGGGAGCTACAGTTCATTGAGGGAACCATGAATGCCAACTGTGACATACTGAAGCAGAGCATGATCCCCCAGGGCCGTCTTTATGAGCGGGCACCCCTGGGCACAGCCCAGGGGCCCCAGCTGCATTTGGGGCCCCTGCAGGGATCGGCAAGGTGTCCACGGCCGCCGCAGACTTTTATTTTTTACACTGTCACTTTTTTTTTTACACTACTTTCTTATACAGTCCTCCTAGGCTGTAGTAGGTCAGCCAGGGAGCGTGGCGCCGCCCACTCATCCTTCTGGAGTCTCCTGCAGAGTGCACTGCGTGCGGAGTGATCTCAGAGGGAGGGGCTGGGCGGCGCGGCGCGGCTTTTGAGATGAGACAGAGAGAGGCCTCCATCTGTATGTGGCAGGCAGTGCGGTGCTGAGCGCGGACCTTGGGGCCAGGGAATAAAGAAGAACAGGACATTGGAGCGGAGGTGCTGCTGAGCCTCATGTGACTGTGTTGCGAGCAGTGACTCAGCCCAGCAGAGTAAGTTTTTTTTTTCTACAGTGATGGTCCTCCAGTCCTGACTCACTTTAGTGGCCTGTAAATTGGTGAGGGCCCCATCCCCTTGCATTGGTGATTAGTTGTTTCCCCAATACATTGTTTTTTCACAGTGATGGTCCTCCTGACTCACTTCAGCGGCCTGTAAATTTCACAGAGAGGGACTGGGTGTGGGGGTCTGGCCTGCCTGGGAGGACTGGGGCTGGCTTGGCCCTGGGCTTAGTATTCATTTCTGGGTGGTCTGCAAGTTAACCATCATTCTGGG
This sequence comes from Glandirana rugosa, assembly GCA_018402905.1. NCBI lineage: Eukaryota > Metazoa > Chordata > Amphibia > Anura > Ranidae > Glandirana > Glandirana rugosa. The sequence continues at coordinate 77,359 of BLSH010275778.1, read as the reverse complement.
GGTCCCTTGTCAGCTGGCACTTCCCCACTGACAAACAATGTATTGGGGAAACAACTAATCACCAATGCAAGGGGATGGGGCCCTCACCACTGACCACTTAATGTAATGGACTTTCTTCCTTTAACTGTCCATTAGTATGAGGTGTTCCTTGTATTTGACTATACATGTAAGAGTCCCTTCTCTGCTGACCAGCAATGTAAGGGGGGCACTATTCCTCTCACTGACACCAATGATGGGGCACTATTCCTCCCACTGACACCAATGATGGGGCACTATTCCTCCCACTGACACCAATGATGGGGCACTATTCCTCACGGGGTAGTAACCACAGTCACCCTCCTTATCACAGGGTAGTAACCACAGTCACCCTCCTTATCACAGGGTAGT
>BLSH010275778.1:60335-71327 GCA_018402905.1 Glandirana rugosa | reverse complement strand
ATGCAATTCCGAGGCAGAGGAGTGGGCCACTATAGGCACCATATGAATCCAAGACATCTTGGTAACACTGTTTTTATGTGTCTGTCCATTAGGCCACCCATACCACCAATCAACTTAGTCACAGGAAATTACCTGTGTGGGCGCCTATTTAGGAGGATATCAGGCATTGGTTTGCTACCCAAAAAAATGCGTATATATATATATATATATATATATATATATATATATATATATATATATATAAAATGTATTTATTTATTTATTTTTTATTTTTATTTTTATTTTTTTTAATATGTAGGTTTTTTTTTATATATATATATTTTATACATATAAGGTTGAACAGCCTGCATGTATCCATCATATATCCATTAATCCACTGAATGAATTATTCACCTAATCAATTTTAAACATATATAATTTACATACATTTATTCATTCGTTATTTATTATATACTATTCATTATTTATTCTTGTTTTTGGGAATTATTTTTACAGAATAATTAGGTCTTTGTATTTATGTATGGATACATGTAATGGTGAGAGTTTCACTTTAGTTTGGATTCCAGTTCTACTATAATGATTTTGATTGTAATATTTGCTTCTCCATACATATCGGGTTTCCAGCATAGTATTTGAGTAGTAATTATAAACTGTCAGATGTCCGCATGTCGTTAGTCCTATTGCTAATGACAATTCCTCTCTGAGGGCAGAAGACCTGACACCTGGCCCTGGCGTGCGTTCCAAACACACACATGTGTGGGTGGGTTGCTCCCAGGCTGAACACATAGTTGTGATGCAGGACGGAGATGGAGTGGCCCTCCCCCCGCTGGCACGTCGGTGGGTGGAACACAGGGGGTACATGCTGATGTGATGCCAGGTAGGGATGAAATGCCCCCCCCCCCGGCATTGGCACTTATGGTCTTGCAGACAACATTATCCCATCTACATGAGTCCTGCCATATGGGGGGGTAAGTAAAGCCTGTAAAGGCTTCATGTGCCCATTGAATTGTGACAATTCGGTTAGGAACATTAACCCTTAGAGCACAGGGGAGTGCACATGCAACATATTACATATGACATTGACATGCGGACATTGTGATGCACTTCTTGTAGTGTTGTTTTGTTGCGCTGCTCGCTGGGCAGCGGAGTCCAATGTGACATGTGAATGGAGAATGCAAATAAGTCTCTGCGGGACATACGCCCCTAATTGGGCAGCGCCTAGCAGGACCACCCTTCCCACTATGTCACCTGTTGGTATATATAAGTGTGGTCTCGACAGAACACATTTGGCTCTGAAGAAGAGGGTCTTACCTCGAAATGCGTCAGCCAGCTTGTGTGACACACCATCCCAGTGGCACACTTGACCACGGACGCAAAGCATTGTGTTATGCTTGACATGCCTGTTTTACAAGCTCGTTTGTGAGTATGTTTTTATACATCTTTTAATAAATATACATCTGAGGAAAATGTGCTAGGCCAGTGTGCCATTGTCTCTATGTGTCTTTGCTATGGGGTCAATTTAGACAGGAGCCTGTTAACCAGTCCCGACATGTCTTTGGAGTGTGGGAGGAAACCCAAGCAGGCACAGGGAGAACATGCACACTCCAGGCAGGTAGTGTCGCGGTTGAGATTCGAAAATATGATCCTAGTACTTCTAGGCAGATCAGCTAACCACTTTGTGTACTACGCATTGTATAGAAAAAAAAATGCTCACATATGTCTTTTAGGCCTCTTGAAGATGGGGCAGATCCGCTCAGTGGGGTTCGCCAGCTCAGCGGGTGATCACTCCATTGATCTCCACACTGTGCAGGGACAGATCTGTCAGATCACCACTGTTCTCTATGGGCAGATCGGATGAAAATGGATCCGCCTGTCCGTTTTCATCCGATCCCATCCCATTCCTATCCGCTGGATGGATGGTGAACGTATCTCCCATGCGTTTATTTTAGCGGATCTTGACGGATCGGATGGCAGACGGGTGTCAGCGGACACATCTCCGCTGACATCCGCCTGCCCATAGAGGTCTATGGATGGCCTGCTCGGATCCGCCTGAAAAATGGACCTGTGTATCCGAGCGGTCCGATCGTGGGAAAGGGGCCTAAGCTTTGGACTAATTTTCTGCAACAAAAGCAGTGGTAGAGGGGGTATGATAATGGAGGGTGAGGTATTGCCCTAGTCTCAGATAAGGATATGCTGAGAATGAAGTTAGGTCTAGCCACCAAGTACCCTTATTAGCAGCTCTGAGGTAATTAAAGATAGCCCCGAGGCCATCAGGATACAGTATACAGGACAGGGCTGTGGCCGATTCCTCAGCCATGCAATAATTAATATGCACAGTCACCTCATACATGCTAATAACTAGTCTATGTAAATCATTCATTCATAAAGAACGCTGACAATGGCATTATGTTCCAGGTACAGTAAATGCCACTTATATATTATCTGATTGCAGAATTTTCTCATGATGGCAAATTAGACATGCAAAAAGTATAATTTACAGAAAATCCCACAGCGCACAAATACATGTATGCAGCAGCAGTACATCTAAAGACTTCCTCAAAAGAGCAATCACAAATACAGTATATAATAAAAGTTAGGTCATGCTTGCATTAATTCCAAAGACTAAATGACAGTAGCCTGTGTTGTAATGATCTGGCTACTGCAGTTGTGTTGAGAGTAGAGTGGCACTGGCACCTATATGATAGTAGGTATTGCCATTTTTTTTTAACTCAAATGATCAGTATGACCTATCAGTGGTTTATAATCTATATTAAAGGAACAGATCATTATTGTGTTTTATGGCACTTTGGCAATTATTATTTATTATACTTTATTTGAATGATACTGTCATTTATTTTCTTGGAATTAATGCAAGCGTGACCTAACTTTGTTTTGAGACATGCAAAAAGATCACATGTGTGGTGGAAAATGAAAAATATTCCCCAGACTAATTTTCTGCTATTTGAGGTTTGTTGTAAGGGTCCTTTACTGAAAAGTTACATCATTCTGGTCAATGGGTAGACTTGTTTTAAAGAATTTAATTGATTTCAATTTCGTATTAGGACCAATCATGTCTATTCGATAAAAACAATGATTTATTGATTTCAAATAGACACAATCCACAATCTTTATATGATTGCACATATGCCAGGTATTAGATCCCCTATTCCTATTGCATCTTTTTTCATAGAGGATGGATTATTCATATTTAAAACTGTAGAAAATAAATAATATAGTATTAACAATTGTAACAGGTTTTGGCTTAAGCATTGCAGGGAATCAGCAGCATAACCAGAACAACTATCCAGAATCTATTTTTTATTAATGCGGGTTCAGTAAAGGAAATTACAATTGGTTTCTGCAGATTATTGAACTGTTTATTGGAAAAAAAACAACTGTCAAAAAACAAAAGGCAGCACAAATTTGAGTTGGAAAATCACTGGGGTCATTTTGTGTCCGCACCCCCCCCCCCAAACAATAAATCCTAATAACACGTAAGGCACAATAAGAGAAGTTGCACCCCAACCCTCATAATACTCTTCCCTCTGCTGGACCTACCTCTTAAGGCACCAACTTCAGGAAAGCCTTGCAATAACTTCGGTCACAGTTCTGACATGTACAACAGATGAATGCATTTGCATTAATTGTACAATGTGTTGTTATGCTGTGTCAAGTCAACAAAGATCTACCTCCAATTCGTAGATAATGAAAATGGAGGTAATGAAAAGCAACTCAAACTTGGGGTACAAATAGGCCAGAATTGGGGGGGGGGGTGAAAGCAGAGCTAAACTTACCTTCCCTACTCTTCAAGAGTCCTTGTCCCTCACTGGCGTTGGCACCTTCTGCTGGGTGCTGATTTTCAGCCATCTTCATTGGTTGTTGCTAGAATGACGTTGCGCATGCTCAGGAATCAGTCACTCTGTCACACAGGGATTGTCCTGGCTATGCAGATAAGCACAGCTCAGTTTACATGCTGGAGAAGATAGCAAGCAGGAAGGTAAGTGTATTTTATTGCAGAAGAGACATTGCATGTCATTTTTGCAATAAAGAGCCTGCCTGCTTGCAGTTCTTGATAGTAGAACTTTAGTTTCGCTTTAACTTTATCGTTGCATTTTTTTGTATTTGCTTTATTGGTTGCTAGGATGGACAGGGCTACTGTTAGAAATGGCGGAGCCCCATACAGCCTACCTGACAGGACCCCCCTCCCTGGCCAAAAGTGACTGAGGGCATAGATGTGTCAGTCCCTTTCTCTACAGCTTCAGCTGCACAGATAAATAAATAGTAAGCGCTCTGAAGCTTCCTGCTCATCCACAAATTGAAGCATAGTAAATAGTTTACTATGATTCGGCAATGAATGAAACCAGGAGTGATTGGTACACAATTGTTCGCTGTGTTCATTCAAAAATAAAGGGGTCAGTAAATTACACATTTACTGGCCCTTTCCCCCACTTTCCATCCTGAAACATCCCCCTGTCTGCTGATGGAAGAGGAGGGAAGCCAGCAGCGCTGTGGGGGAAAGGGGCACACAGGGGGGCCCGGACAGCAGATGGAAGGGGTGCATTTGCTAGAACGAATCCCCCTGCAGGGGGAGGCAGAAGAGTATCAGTGTCTGCAATAAGGCAGTACCGTTGGCGCTCCTGTTCAGCAGGTGCCCAGACCCCCCTTTTGAACTGATGGGGCCCAGGCCCAGTACAGGAGGGCTGGCTGTACTGCCTTATCAGCGGCCCTGAGGACGGAGGCCGCCAGCAACCAATGACATGGGTCTTAACTCACATCCCAGCAACCAATGACATGGGTCTGAACAACAGTGGCTGGACTCCATAGCCACTATTAGACTGAATAATGGCAATGGAATCTGCCTACTGCTGTCCACTGTCAATAACAAGGTTGGCGGATCTGATGGGGACCTAGAGCTCCCCATCAGGTCCATCTCCCTTGTGATTTATAGCAGACCTAATGGGCAACTAGTCCCTCATTAGGCCCCACTCTGCCCAAAACAAAACTAGGCAGCCGCCATGCCTATCTGAAAGGTGCAGTGGTTGAACAGGGAACAAAGAGTCTGATTTTATTGTGCTCAGCATTACTGAACTGCAATGAGGACTGAGTGTCCAGTATGGACATTCAAGACTTACTGACAACTGCCTTCTACGTGAAATTCATGAACCAGTTCTTGATAGGTACATAAATTTGCCACAAGCATTTATATGCCCATTTTTTTGCTCCTCTTTAAGATTACTTACTTGCAGTAATGGATTCTGTCTTTCAAACTTTGGAATCCTCACTTTTTCTATGTTATGTTTCATTCTATGCAGCTCATCTGGATCCTGCATGAAAACAGTAGGTAAGTAAAAATGTATAACACCATAGTTACCTTGCCACAGTTTCAAGCTCATCTCAAACCAAAGGTTTTTTTTGTTTTGTTTTATATACAGTGGGAAGTGTTAAAACCTTTCTTGAGATCTTATTGCTGTCTCTGTCCCTATTGAAGAAAATTCCTTTGACTTTCTCTCCAATGGTAACAGAGACACAGGCACCAATAAAAGTACATTTATAGCACAGTGGTGAAGGCTTAGAACACCAGTCTGTTTTTTATTGCTATCTGTATCTTCCTTTTCTAGTGACCTCCAGCCCCTCGGTTCTTGTCCTGGTGTCACAAGGATGTCAGACACACACAGAGAAAATCTACCCCAGTGTATATCACAGACAGCAATAAAATTGTTATGGAGGTTACAGCTCCACCCAATTCTATTCAAATTCAACTAGATAAAACTGCCCGGAGTTGGGATATAAAGTGATACTAAGCAAACACTGTTTAATTTACATTGTCCCTTCTATTTCGGTATATGGATGATGGCAATGTAATTATTTTAATTAAAAAATCATCAAGGCACCTTTTTCCTAATCGATATACAGCTGTCACATAACCCGGATCTTTTCCAGCCTGTCTACAGGGAAACATAAGCAGGAGGAGCTTCTAGTCCTCTGTTGCTGGTAACATGTTCAAAATAAAAAATAAGGGGGGCAGCGCTACATTTGGGGACTCGTCCAGGATTTGAACCCGGGACCTCTTGCAGAAACCCCTCAAGGTCAGATGGACTCTTTTGCTGTTACCAAGTGGGCACAAGAAGAAGGAATTCAATTGGAGTTGTCCAGTGTATTGAAGTTACCTGGAGTGGGTTGGACTGAAAAGGATGTGTATATGCCCACATCTGTGATTTTATAGACACATGGGCTGCTCAGATAATATAGCGAGGAAATGCTCAGCATTGAAACTCACTGAAAAACTGATCATGTGCAGAGTTGCCACCACAGCTGCAAAATCCCTAGCTGAATTGGGAACACGAACAGAAGGTGGAGCTAGAGAACAGCAGAATCAACCAGGTTTTTTTGCAGATTACAGAAAAGGAATCTCATAGTGAGTGAGTAAGAATAGCATGTATTGATAACATTTATTGATTATTATGATGTGGCTTTAGTGACATTTTAACTAGTTGTCGACCAACCTCTGCAGTTTTACTGCAGCAAATTGGCTCGGCTGTGCGAAATGCGGCCATGGTACGTTGGTCGCACGCATAGGGCAGGGGGGCGCGCGAGCTGGTGGATGTTAGAGACCTTGCGCTCCTCCACCTTCCATTTGAGGATGCCCCACAGATGTTCAGAAAGGTTTAGGTCTGTAGACATGCTTAGCCAGTCCATCACCTATACCCTCAGCTTCTTTAGCAAGGCAGTGGTCGTCTTGGAGGTGTGTATGGGGCCGTTATCAAGTTGGAATACTGCCCTGTGGCCCAGTCTCTGGAGGGAGGGGATCATGCTCTGCTTCAGTATGTCACAGTACATGTTGGCATTCATGGTTCCCTCAATGAACTGTATCTCCCCAGTGCCAGAAGCACTTATGCAGCCCCAGACCATGACACTCCAACCACCATGCTTGACTGTAAGCAAGACACACTTGTCTTTGTACTCCTCACCTGGTTGCGGCCACACATGCTTGACACCATCTGAACCAAATAAGTTTATCTTGGTCTCATCAGACCACAGGACATAGTTCCAGTAATCCATTTCCTTAGTCTGCTTGTCTTCAGCAAATTGTTTGCAGGCTTTATTGTGCATCATCTTTATAAGAAGCTTTCTTCTGGGACAACAGTCATGCAGACCAATTTGATGCAGTGTGCAGCATATGGTCTGAGCACTGACAGGCTGACCCCCCCACCCCTTCAACCTCTGCAGCAATGCTGGCAGCACTCATTCGTCTGTTTCCCAAAGACAACCTCTGGATATGATGCTGAGTACGTGCACTCAACTCCTTTGGTCAACCGTGGCGAGGCCTGCTCTGGGTGGAACCTGTCCTGTTAAATTACTGTTATGGTCTTGGCCAGCGTGCTGCAGCTCAGTTTCAGGGTCTTGGCAATCTTCTTATAGCCTAGGCCATCTTTATGTAGAGCAACAATTCTTTTTTTCAGATCCTCAGAGAGTTCTTTGCCATGAGGTGCCATGTTGAACTTCCAGTGACCAATATGAGAGCGTGAGAGCAATAACGCCAAATTTAACACACCTGCTCCCCATTCCCACCTGAGACCTGGTAACACTAATGAGTCGCATGACACTGGGGAGGGAAAATGGCTAATTGGGCCCAATTTGGACATTTTCACGTAGGGGTGTACTCACTTTTGTTGCCAGCGGTTTAGACATTAATGGCCGCGTGTTGAGTTATTTTGAGGAGGCAGCACATTTACACTGTTATACAAGCTGTACACTCAATATTTTACATAGTAGCCAGTTGTAATTTCTTCAAATTTCTTCAGTGTTGTCACATGAAAAGATAGATAAAAGGATAAAATATTTACAAAAATGTGAGGGGTGTACTCACTTTTGTGAGATGCTGTGTGTGTATGTATGTGTGTGTATATATATATATATATATATATATATATATATATATATATATAAAACTTATATATATATTACTTCAATACGTAAATAATCTTTATATTCTGTACCTTCTCTGACTGCAGGATATTTGATTAAGCTCAATGAGGAGATTGATGATGTATATTGGATATAGTTGCTAAAGAAAGTTTAAGGGAAAAGTGAATATTCTTGTTCATTAATTTCTATTACATAATCAAATATTTCAATCTAAGTTTATACCTTATGATCCTTCATTGTGACTATAACTGGTATTATTGCCTTTGAAGAAGTGAGTTCACATGTCAAAGTTTTTATCTTTTAAACAATAAGTAAACATCTTGAACTTAGAAGTTGGTGTAGTCTCAATTACTATATAATTGTGAACTAACCATAATCTTGCAATATGAGTGAACCCAGAGTGTTAGGGGTGGTGGAGGACTCTCAGAGTGTTGGAGACCAAGGGGGAATTGATTTCTTTAGCAACCCTCAAGGGAGCAGCACTACAATAGCGTCAGGGTACCCTCCATATATTACCTAATAAAGGTTTAACCCCCTGATCACCCAGGAGGTGACATTAGTTAGGTTTTAGCATCAGGGTCAGTGTCAATCCCAGGCAGGGTAAGATTAGTGCAGGTACTCTAACACGCACACACACTCTAGATAGCTCCGTTACTAGTATGGTGTCTGAACGGATCAATATCTTTGATCTGATCAGAACTATATTAGCGTCCCCAGTAGTTTAGTGTTCCCAAAAATGTGGCGTTAGCAGGATCAGCCCAGATACCTGCTAGCACCTGCGTTTAGCCCCTCCACCCAGCCCAGCCCACCCAAGTGCAGGATCAATAGGTCACTGTCACTTAAAAAACACAGTACACATAACTGCAGCGTTTGCAGAGTCACGCCTGATCCCTGCGAATGCTAACCGTTATTTTGGTTGAGATTGAAGCAGGCTCTGACAACCAGGTGCTCTTTTACCTGTGAGTCACATTAGTTGTATTTATAAATGTAGAGGCTAAAATGTCCAAACAGACGTACACTAGTGAAAAGGCCTACACGTTGCTGAGCATGACAGATGAGAGTGATGGGGAAGCTCCACTGTCAGATTCAGGCTCAGTATATGAACCAGTAGAGAGCAGTGGCACCCTAACAGATAGCTCTAATGGAGGAGTAGTGGTGCTAAGTTCAGGTGTACCTGACCCCGTTCTTCTGTTGAGGTGCCAGAACCGCAGGGTTCTCGTATGGAGCAGAGAGCCAGTACTAGTACTGCTCATCCTTCTGGTGAACTGGCAAGCACCAGCAGTCTAGTACTGTACATCCTGGTCATAGACAAACCAGCACTGCAGTAACACTTGGTGACGTGGCGAGTCCCATAAGTGCAGTTCAAGCTGGTGCGGTGGCTAGCACAAGTAGTGTCCCACAGCCACCAAGAAGACAAAGACAGGCCCGTAGAGCCCATAGTGCCCTTACCGCTGCAGTTGCAAGCCCTGATTGGCAGCCCACCACTTCTGCAGTGCTCGTACTTCCCCCATTCACTGCCCAACCTGGAATTCAGGTAGAAACAGTTTATTTTACGTCACTTGATTTTTATTCACTGTTTTTCACAGAAGATCTCTATAGATTTATAGTGGACCAAAGCAATTTGTATGCTGGTCAATTCATCACCGTGAATCCCCATTTGACACTTGCCAGAGACTGGAAACCTGTTACAGTTCCAGAATTTAAGACCTTTCTGGGCCTATCGCTCCTCATGGGCATATGTAAAAAAAGTGACTTGCAGTCATATTGGTTCACTGACCCAATTCACCATATGTCCATGTTCTCTGCTTCCATGGCCAGGACGTGATACGAGCAGATCTTGCAGTTTTTAATTTTAATGACAATGAACTCTATCATCCTCGTGATGACCCTGACTACGATCGGCTCCACAAAATTCGGCCCCTCATTAACCACTTCAACCAACAGTTCGCTGCCTTGTTTATTTACGATCAAGTTGTTTGCGTAGATGAGTCCCTGATTAAATTTTCTGGGCGTCTTGCTTTCAAACCGTACCTCCCCAGCAAGCATGCCAGATATGGGGTCAAGATGTATAAGCTCTATGACAGGGCCACAGGCTATACATATAGTTTTATGGTTTACAAGGGAAAAGACCGTCACATGGGCCCCCCAACTGCCCAGACTACATAGGGAGCGCTGGCAAGATTGTTTGGGACTTGCTGTCACCCTTATTCGGAAAGGGGTACCACTTGTACGTGGACAATTATTACACGAGCGTACCACTTTTTAGTCACCTTTTTGATCATGGAATTGGCACATGTGGCACCGTGCAATCTAATCACCGGGGCTTCCCCCAATGGCTTGTAGAGTTCCGACTTAGACGGGGGAGAGAGCCTGCTTCAGAAGTAATAATTTGCTTGCAGTGAAGTGGAGGAATACACGGAATGTTTTAGTTCTGTCCTCCCTTCACGCAGACACTGCAGTCCAAATTCCAATGGTGACTGGTGTTGTTGAGAAGCCTCTCTATGTCCACGAATACAACCTTAATATGGGAGGGGTGGACTTCAACGACTAGTTGTTGGTGCTATACTTAATTGCCCGTAAGGCCAGACACTGGTACAAAAAGTGTCTGTATACCTATTTCAATTGGCTCTGCTGAACGCTTATGTGCTATACAAAGCACCAGGACGAACTGGATCACGCGGTGATCACACACCATCGTTGCCTTTGTAAGTGACTACGCCTTTGGTTCAACCAGTCCTTTACTCCCTGTTATTATCGTCAACAGTACGGATATAGGCGCCAAGGATCTCTGTGTTGTAGAAGAAACCCCACTAGAAACCCATCTCCATGGTGCTTCCTGAAGACCCTTCACGGAGAGTACGTCGGCCGAGTGACGTAAACCTAACCCAACAACCCCGTGTCGTGGCAGACCTTTGTCTTCCCGACACTACTAGATAAGGACCTTAAATTCCTTCCTAGGTCAAGCAGGACCACGAAACATATCGTGTATTCGCAAGTCGTCTCGGTTAACTTTATCCATATGTCTGTGAAAAACATGGTCACAGACCGGAATGCCCGTTAATTCAT
>BLSH010275764.1:294813-307293 GCA_018402905.1 Glandirana rugosa | reverse complement strand
CGTAATGTCAAACCTCACAATCGAGAGATAAAAGTCACATGTATTTTAGTATTCATTACCGTCTCAAGGTAAAAATTTTATTAATAACACGACTCCGAACATATACAGGAGTTCTGAGACCGAACGTTCTACCGTTAAAGTCATATAAAATATATGACTCATGTTCTTCATGAAACAAAACAAATTGGCGAACGGCTGGCGAACGGCTGCCGCCGGCGCTATGTCTCGGTGACACTCGGCCGATGGGAGCTACCGGGGGGGCCTCACTTTCTTACCTCCAGGCACATACATTTGTGCCTGGAGGCAAGACACTTCCCCCTTCCCGACACTTTGGGACCATTGGCATTTATACAGCGATCAGTGCTATAAAAATGCACTGATTACTGTGTAAATGCCATTGGCAGTGAAGGGGTTAACCTGCAGGGGGCGCTCTAACTGTGGGGGGACTGCCCTAGCAAGGGAAGGGAAGTGGTCACAGCCTCCATATACAGGAAGGCTGTGATCACAGCCCTTCCCCCTTCACAGAACGGAGGTCCGTGTTTACATACACGGACCTCCATTCTTTCACTCCGGGGGGGCCATCGAGGGTAGCCGGCTCACAGTGGCTCTGTATCGCGGCCGCCGTCGGCAAGCGGTCGGCAAGCGGTTAAACAAAACAAAGTACTTCTTGTACTCAGTATATAAAATATACTGAAATTGCCATCTTGCAAGCCAGAGTCTTGAGGACATATACAAGCCTCAGCACAATAATTATTTTAAAAATGGAACTCTGCCATTACTTATGATTTTATGTACACTGAAAATAGAGAGCTAACACTCCAAACTGTAATGCTTTCTGTTACCTCTGGACATCCCCTTTTCCCATCTGCTTACCTTTGCAGGACAGACTGATGGCAGGTCAGTGACAGTGGCAGGCAGGGCATGTTTGTTGTTGATATACCTATGAATATACCCCACTATTTACATATCAATGCCACCTGCCACGAGTGCTGGGACAAGGCCATCTAGTGACCAAGGCAAAGATACCATGCTGCACCCCCCTACACACACACACACACACACACACACACACACACACACACACCATAGAGAAAGGGGAAGGGTTGGCAAGTGGGTGTTGGGGTGTGTAAGGTGGGATGTATGAGGTGGAAGGCAGGTGCTGTGACTTGGAGGGTGAGAGCTGCATGGCACAAAGGCAGTGTAATGAAACAGGGTGGGGGAGATGGATAGGAGGGAAGTTCTGGAAAAGGTAAAAGATGGATAGACTGGAGGTAGCATAAGGAGGAGGAGGAGGTTTGCATTCAGAAATGCTGTGATCTGTAAAGTAAAGTAGTTGGTAGAGAGGCACAATGACCAGTGAGATGTGGGTGGGAGATGCTGTAACTGTGTAGAGAAAGTGAGTTGGTACGGGGGGGTTATGGTGGCAGGAAGTCGCTGTGACTAGGAGAGGGTGTGGACTGTGATGAAAATGGAGTTAGAGGGAGGTGTTGTGATTATGGGACCTTGTCAATGTTACTACTAGCTTCCTCCAGAGGTATATTTTACAATGTTACCACTAGCTATCACCAGAGGTATATTTTACAATGTTATCACAAGCTTCTTCCAGAGGTATATTTTCCAATGTTACCACTAGTTTCCTCCAGAGGTATATTTTACAATGAACAAAATTGTGTGAGGTCCCCTGCGCTACTGGGAATCAACCAAATGTGTGGGGTGACTATATCGGTGAGTGATATCCCTTAATACACTGTATATATATAATAATAATGAACCGACTGCCGCATTACCTAGTATATTACACAGTTAATACATGAGATGAATATGGAGCAGGGTATTGCGCAATCAGTGCATGAAGTGCAAAATAGCTTATTTTAACCACAAATTATGAAATAATAACATGAATATTATTAAAATATGTGATGAAGCCGTATTCGGGTATTGGGTAAAGTGACTCAGTGCATAAATGCATACAAATAAATATCAGAGGTGTCTCAGTGCCGTAAACATATCATAAACAAATATATAATATACATTGAAAATAAAAACCTTATAGGTGACTCAGTGAATAATAAAGTGCACGTGGTTTAGTCTGTGTAATCAAAATCAATTATATCACAATGCATCTCTTTTTAAACCTCATCTAAATGTCCATATATTGCTCAGCTTGATACAAAAATTATGTTCCGGAACAGTCCCACTTATTCCAAAAAGTGACTCAGTGCTTCAAAGGTGCTCAAACGGATCAGTAAGGTACTTTAATGGTGCAGCTGGAGCCGATCTGGTGGGTCTCTCTGTACACCACCAAAGGGGCTTCTGTGTCGGTGCTATCCCTAATCGTGCTCCCAGAACTCTCACCTTAGTATAGTAAAAAATGTTTACATAACAATAGCGCCTGCCAACCGCCTGCAATTTACATAACAATAGCGCCTGCCAGCCGGCCGGAATTTACGTAACAATATCGCCTGCCGTCCCTGATTTACATAACAATGGCGCCTGCCGCCTGTGATTTACATAACATAAACAGCATTAATGACTCACTGGCATGGGCCTATCTTGAGGTAGGGGCCTGGAGCTGCAGCTCCAATAGCCCCTATGTTAATCCGGCCCTGGCTTTTGGGGATCAGGATGGAATTTCTTTCCCTATTAGAGCAACTTTGAGTTTAGGGATGGCTTCAATGAACCTATGTAATTTTTCAACTTACTAATTTTGTAACTAAATGTCTTTAGTGGGGTTAACTCTGCTGCCCATTAGACTGTTTAATTAGACACTGTCACGGTAAAGTGGATGAAATAATATGAAAATAGAGGTTGTTTAGTATAAAGGAGGTTGTATTGTTGTGTTTTGTAATATGGCATAAACATGACTGTAGTTTATTTTGTATTGTTCCTCAGGATCCGGGAAGAGGAAACTGCAGTAGTATGCCCAGTGATAGATGTCATAGACTGGCGTACTTTTGAGTATTTAGGCAATTCTGGTATACCTCAGGTTGGAGGACTCGACTGGAGACTTGTATTTACTTGGCATGTGGTCCCAGAGAGAGAGCAAAAACGAAGGCGCTCATCAATTGATGTAATCAGGTCTGTATGACACCGTACAGTTATAATATTGATAAACTGCATGCTATAACATTGTGAGAAGTATAATGATCCTATTTTTACAAAGACATATTACATTTCTAGTGTGAAGAATGCTTAAAACAATACTTTATAGAACCCTGTGGGGCTCTGGCAATGGCATCAGGCAATTAAATAATAGTGCATTCACAATAAGTAAGTAAGAAGTATGATATGAACAAGCACTTGTTTGCCAACTCTTTGAACCATATGTGGAGTGATATTCTTTAGTACTTTTCTCTTGTCAGAACTAAACCTACAGTTTTGTGGAGAGAAACAAAGCAATTGTTCAAAAAAGGGATTTTATTAAAACTTACCGTAAAATCCTTTTCTCTGAGTTTGCTGACAGACGCAGCCCTTCATGACAAGTGGATTTATGCTCATCCTACTAGGAGTAGACTAGGCAAAAAAAGCAAAGGGATAGGCTGGCCCCTCCCAGGGGGCCGTCCTCACCTCAGTATATAATCCCCCTGCTGTACATAGCATATCAGTTCGTAACAAGCCGCACAAACTCAACACAGAGGGGTGGGTGCTGCGTCTGTCAGTGAACTCAGAGAAAAGGATTTTACGGTAAGTTTTAATAAAATCCCTTTTTCTTTTTACGTTCACTGACAGACGCAGCCCTTCATGACAAGTGGGGATGTCCCAAAGCTGTGTCAGTCAAGAGGGGTGGGCAAACAACAACTGTACCCAAGAGAATCCTTTCAGGAGGCGCCAGCCGCGCCTACACCGCCGCTTGCAAAACTTTGTGGCCAAAAGCAGTATCCGAGGATTGCTGAAACATCAACTTTGAAAAACTTAGTAAACGTGTGCACCGAGGCCCAAGTGGCCGCCTTGCACACCTGTGACACCGAAGCTTGGTGTCTGAAGCCCAGAAAGTGCTAACTGCCCTGGTGGAATGAGCCGCGACAGGAAAAAGGGATACTTTGCCCCGAACAGTATTCGCATGAGTCACGGTCTGTCTGATGTAGCTGACGAGGCCGTCAAGCCTTTACGCGGACCTCCCGTCGGCACAAACCGCAGCAGACTTCGGAAAAGAAGCTGTAGCCGCCAAATACACCCGCAAAGCTCTCACAACATCCAAAGAGTGTAGATCAAATTCCTTGGAATGCGACGGGTGTGGGCACAATGAGGGAAGAACAATATCCTCATTTATGTGAAACGAAGAGACCACCTACAGTAGAAACGAAGGGGAAAGTCGCAAGACCACCTTGTCCTAATGAAAGACCAAGTAAGGAGACTTGCAGGACAACGCCGTCAACTCAGACACCCGCTTAGCGGATGTAACAGCCACTAAGAGAGCCACTTTCTGCGACAGAAATTGTAAGGGAATACCCCTGATCTTCTCATATGGTGGCCTCTGCAGTACAGAAGGCACCAGAATTAAATCCCACGGTGGCAGGGGCGACCGTATCTGAGAAGCCACATGTCGTACACCCTGTACAAATGTATGGATCAACGAATGTGACGCTAAAGGACGTTGAAAGAGAATCGCCAGAGCCGAAACCTGACCCTTGAGAGTACTCAGTGCCATTTTTTTTATCCAGGCCCCGCTGCAAAAAAAACAGCACCCTGGACACCACGTAAGAGCAAGGGTTCCAACCCTCCTCCTCACACCAGGCGATATAGGCCTTCCAGGTCCGATGATAAATCTTGCGCGAAGTACACTTGCGCGCCTTAAGCATGGTAGGGATCACGGAGTCAGAGACACCCCTATCCCTCAACACCTGGGACTCAATAGCCAAGCCGTCAAAACCAGCGAGGGTAAAGCAGGGTGCAGGATGGGTCCCTGTGACAGTAGGTCTTCGCGTAGCGGAAGATGCCAGGGAACATCTGTTACCATCCGCACCATGTCAGCGTACCAAGGGCGCCGAGGCCAATCCGGAGCTACCAGGATTGTTGGAATCCCTTCCTCTGCTATTTTGCGCAGTCACTGCGGAAGAAGCTTGATTGGAGGAAAGGCGTGCAGGAGCCGACCGACTCCAATTTGCTACTAATGCGTCCGTGGCAACTGCCAACGGGTCTCTTGTTCTGCACACAAAGGTCTGCACCCTGTGATTGAACCTGGACACCATGAGGTCCACATCTGGCGCGCCTCACTTGTGGCAAATCTGGTGGAACTCCTCTGGATGTAGGGACCATTCCACCTGATTAAGTGTCTGGCGATTGAGAAAGCCCGCGTGCCAGTTTTCTACGCCTGGTATGTAAATGGCGGAGATTGCTGGCACGTGAAGTTCTGGCCATCTCAGAATGAAAGCTGCTTCTGCAGCTGCTGCCGAGCTTGTTCCACCCTGATGGTTCACATACGCCACTGCTGTGGCATTGTCCGACTTAAACTGAATCCGGAGGCCGCGCAGCCTTGCCGACCAGTGGAAGAGACAGAGCCTGATCGCCCTCAGCTCCAACACACTTATCGGAAGGCGAGATTCCTGCGCCGACCAATGTCCCTGAGCAGACAACTGCCCCAGGACCCCTCCCCAGCGCGAAAGGCTGGCGTCCATTGTTACTATCGACCAGTTCAGGGGGAGGAAAGACTTCCCCAGCTTTAGGGCCGGGGCCCGAAGTCACCATGTCAACGATCCTCTGGTCTGGTGATCCAACCTGATCAGCCTGTCCGGGGACAGCGGTGACTTGTCCCATCGTGACAGAATCGCTCGCTATAGAAGCCGAGTGTGACTCTGGGCTTAAGGTATTGCCTCGAAGGCTGAAACCATGAGCCCCAACACCCACATACAGAACCGTAAGGAGGACCACTGACGTGACAGCAGGGTTCGCACAGCTGCTTGAATGGCAGTAACTTGGCCGGAGGTAGGAACACCTTCGCCTGCTCCGTGTCCAGAATCAGATCCAGTCGACAGGACGGGATCAATGTCGACTTCTGCAGGTTGATCAGTCAGCTGAAGTCTTTTAGTGAGGCCATGGTGATAGGCATGTTCTCCTCCAGGGCCAAAGCAGACTCGGCTCTCAGGAGTAAACCGTTGGGGTATGCTACTACCGCAATGCCTCTCTGCCTCAATAGCACCAGCTTAGTGAACACCCGAGGAGCCGAGGCCAGACCGAAGGGAAGTGCCACAAATTGGTAATGTAGGTCTCCCACCGCAAAATGCAGGAAGCGCTGGTGCAGGAGACAAATGGGAACATGGAGGTACGCGTCCCTGATATCCAGAGACGCCATGAAGTCCCCTTGGTGCAGGGCGGCCACGAACGGACAGATTCCATTCTGAATTTTCGCGCCTCCACAAGTGGTTTAGCGCTCTTAAGTCCAGAACTGGCCTGACTCCACCCTTTTTGGCTACCACAAAAAGATTTGAATAGAAACCGCGGAACCCTTCCAGCGGAGGTACCGGCACAATTACCCCTTGTTCGGAGAGCTTCGGAACAGCCTCCAGTAGAGCCTCCCGATGCCCCAGAGGGAGTCTTAAATTCGATGGGAAGAACCAGTCTGGGGGTAGAGTGCTGAACTCTATCCTATACCTGGAGGATACCACTTCCTGCACCCACCGGTTGGAAATGCGGGTAGTCCACCTGTCTCTTACACTGCCAGGGTCGTTTACCGAACCCCGAGGCAGACTTGCCGGGCCTTGAGCCATTGCCCGCTGCACCGGCCGCACGAAAAAATTTCTTCTGACCCGTAGAAACAGGACCCTGCTTACGGCCGAACTCCCGCCGCTTGGGCTCCTGAAGAAAAGTACTCTTCCCTCCAGTGAAATCCTAAATAATTTCATCCAGTTGTGCCCCAAAAAGTTGACCGCCCTGAAAACGGAGATCCGTGAGACCCTTCTTAGACACATGGTCACCCGACCAGGAGCGTAACCACAGCACCTGTCTGATAATGACTGTGAAACAGACATTTTAGAGAGCATGGGAAGCAGGTCCAAAGCTGCATCACACAGGTATCGAAGCCCCTCTATCAGGTGCTCTGCTTGCTGTGACACCTCAGGTGAGTTCCCGCAGCTCAACTCGTAGTGCAACTCCGTCACACACTCTATAAGGGATTGCGCAGCCATAGCAGAGGCCAGAGCCGGTCTCATGACTGACCACGCCAACAAGAACAGTGCCTTTGACACCGCCTCCGTCCGTCTATCGGCCGGATCCTTAAAAGAAGGAGATCCCTCCAAGGGGATGGTCGTCGCCTTATTCAGGCGAGCCATGCCCACTTCTTCACAAAGCTATCCTCAAAAGGGTAGCGTACAGCGAAACGTTTGGCAGGGCGACGGAATTCTGCGGACCCTGCCATTCCTTATATACCAGCTGGTCAAAAAAGTGATCATAAGGGTAAGCCCTAGGAGACCTAGGTGGATTAAGAGACCCACAAACGTATGCGGACTCCTGCGACTCCCCAGCTTGGTCCAGTCGCAAGGACGCATGAATATCGGCAGTCAGGACGGCCACCAGCGCCTTTTCGCGCGCTACTGAGGCCCCCTGATCCTCTTCGCCGTCCGAGGGCACCAGCTCGCCCTCTGAAAGCTCTACGGGGGTCCCCATGACCACAGAGGCCACTTCCAGTTTGGTGGACGTTTTTAGGGGCCCCCTTAGCCCGGTCCGGCACCTCCCAGGGAAAGAATTCCCCAATACTGCCCTTAACTGGTCCAAGGATACCAGTGTCCCCAGCGCAGGTTGCGCTTCCACTGGCTCCAGCTTGGAAGGACCTGCAGGTTCAGCCGCCATTGCGCCACCGGCCCCTGACAGACAGAAAAGCTTTGGCACCCCCACAATGTGACCACCACCGCTACCCCACAGAACACCCAGGGAAGGCCCAGGAGGACTGCACCCACCGCTACCAGCACCCCAGGGAGAACACAGCTATACTTGCTGTTTTATGCCTCAAGCGCTGCTTCCCAGTAGGAATTTTCCATATGACCGCCAGTCAGAGGCTCTGCCTGTGCTATCCACGCTCCAGAGTGAAAGAGGAAGTGTCTGCAGAGAGAGCACGTTTTTTCTCCTTCCAGGCATATCCCAAAATGGCCGCCGGGCAGACACAAGAGGGCCAAGCCTGATTATACAGGGCGCGACTAAGGCAAAATGTCCGTCGGTCGACACTAGAGGCCAAAATCCACAGCAAAATGGCTGTGGCTACAAAAATATGGCGGCGATCTGCCGCAAAATGGCGGCGGATCGCCGCATGGCGATTTTAAACGGCGCAGGGTGCGGTGTGGTGCGGGAGGGTTATAGGTGGGGGGTGAGGACACCCAGGGGAGGCCTGAGCCTCAAAATAGACCCTCCACCGGCCGGCTATCTGCAAACTTTTTGCCCAGTTGCCCCCCTCCGTGCCCCTAGGGGGGGAGAGGGGGTCACTCACCAGTCCGACGGGCATAGCAGGTAGCCACCCGGTTGCAGACCTTCCTCCCACTGCAGAGAGGGATGCTGCAGGCCAAGGCCTCTGGACAGCAACCGAGTCTGGTCACTGGGCACAAGTGGGGATCATACACTGGCCGCCCGCACGGAACGGGCACGATGCGGCGGACCCCGCCAAGGCTAAGGGTAGCTCACATCCGTCGGCCGTGCTGGGGAAAGTTCAGGATTTTTAGATATCCTCTATGCCTAAGCCAGCTTCTTGATAGCAGTCTTCATCAGATAGCTTGAGAAAAATAAAAAGCGGTAGCAAAAAAGGTGAACCGCAGGTCCCATAAGGGAGCCAGGTCTAACTCCTTGCACTAGGCAAAATAAAACTGATATGCTATGTACAGCAGGGGGATTATATGCTGAGGTGAGGACGGCCCCCTGGGAGGGGCCAGCCTATCCCTTTGCTTTTTTTGCCTAGTCTACTCCTAGTAGGATGAGCATAAACCCACTTGTCATGAAGGGCTGCGTCTGTCAGTGAATGTAAGAGAAATGAATGCTATACTGTACATTGCAAGGAATTTCCTGTATTGCAATTTGGAATTTATGAAACCTTTTTGCAGATTCTTGTTGCTTTTGTTCTATAGATATTGAAACAAGCCATTCTGGCAAACTTCCTGAAAGGAGGTGCTTAACCACTTGCTTACTGGGCACTTAAACCCCCCTCCTGCCCAGACCAATTGTGTGGTCGTGCAACACTGTACCCAAATGAAATTTTTATCATTTTTTCCCATAAATAGAGCTTTCTTTTGGTGGTATTTAATCACTGCTGGGTTTTTTATTTTTTACTTAAAAATAACCCCAAAAAGACCAAAAATTTTGAAAAAAAAAAACTTTCATAGTTTTTTTTATATAAATTTTGAAAACGGGTAATATTTTTCCTTCACTGATGTGCGCTGATGAGGCTGCACTGATGGGCATTGATAGACTGCACTGATGGGCACTGATAGGCCGCACTGATGGGCACTGATAGGCTGCGTTGATGGTCACTGATAAGGCGGCACTAATGGGCACTGATAAGGCAGCACTAATGGGCATTGATAGGTGGCACTGATGAGGTGGCACTGATAAGCGACACTGAAGGGCACTGATAAGCGGCACTGAAGGGCACTGATGGGTGGCACTTATGGGCACTGGTGGGTGACGCGGATAGGCAGCGCTGATCGGTGGCACTGATGGGAATTCATTTGTAGCACTGGTGGGCAAAGGTAGGTGGCACTGGTGGGCACTGGTAGGTGACACTGTGGGCACTGGTAGATGGCTCTGGTGGGTACTGGCAGGTGGCACTGGTTGGTAATGATAGCTTACACTGGTGTGCACAAACGAGCCATCCGCGGCTCTCTGTGCGAAAGACCGATTTCCCTCTGACAAAAGCCAGTGATCGGCTTCTTTTTCCACTCACGCTGTCAGCGTGAGGGAGAATAAAATGCCGATTACCAGCTTCTGTTTACATCACGTGATCAGCTGTCATTGGCTGACAGCTGATTACGTGGTATGGGGGTGGGACTGTGATCAGCCGAGTCTCATGGACTCTGTGATCACAGAGCGCGCTGCATGTGACCCACGGTGATCCCCATGGACGTCCGTCTGGCAATTGAGGTCTGCGCTGTAGCTGTCTTTCGGCTATAGTGCGGATCTCAAGAGGTTAATGCAAGGGTTTGCTTACAATAAATACATAATCAAATCTCAGTGTTGTAATGAAAAAATCCCCCAGGTGTCCTTTCACATTTGCCAGGCCCTTATCAGATAAAAAGATCACTGCAATGAACCTAAGATTGTTACTAAAATTCGTCATTAACTGATTGCCGGCCAGGCCATAGCCGAAAAATGGCTGCAGCATGGTCAGATGATTCTGGGAGGGCATACTATAACTTCCTCCCGGAATCACGCTCCCGCATGCCCCCGGGGGAATATCCGTGACCGCTGGGCATCACAGTAAAGGGCCAGTGACAGCGGCCCTTTACCACGTGATCGCTCCGTCAAATGACAAAGCGATCAGTTGTAAACAAGCCGGCGCATGCCGGCTTAGCTCTTCCCCTCCCCGTACAGATCAGTACAGTGTGAGGGGAGAGATTTGGTGTAGCAGCGCTGTGGGCTGGATATGAAGTGCCCACAGCGCTGATCTGTGCCAATTCCTGCCTCATCCCCATCCATGCTCAGCCATCCACGGCTCATCCATCCATGGCTCATCCATCCCCATTCATGGTTCATCCATCCACATCCATGGCTCATTCATGCTCATCCATCCACAGTTCATCCATCCACATCCATGGCTCATCCATCCCCATACATGGCTCATTCATGCTCATCCATCCCCATCCACGGCTTATCCATCCACATTCATGGCTCAGCCATCCCCATCCACAGCTCATTTATGCCTCTTTCATGCTCATCCATGCCACATCAGTTCTCATCTGTGCCACATCCATGCCACCACAGTGCCCATCAGGTACCACTACAGTGCCTCACAAAAGTGTAATAGGTAGTCAAATTAGATTTGAAATGTATGCCCCTAGAACACCTGACAGTGCTCCCTACATGTTGGGCCTCTCTATGTGGCCAGGCTGTGGAAAAGTCTCACACATGTGGTATTACCATACTCAGGAGGTGTAGTAGAATGTATGTTTGCTTTGTACATGCTATGTGTTAGAAATATTGTATAAATGGACAACTTTGTGTAAAAAATAAAATTTGTTTTCATTTTCTTTCCACATTTTCCAAAAACTTGTGGAATAAAATGACACATTCAAAAGACTCATTATGCCTCATAGAATATACGTTGGAGTGTTTGCTTTCCAAAATGGGGTCATTTTTTGGGCTTTTCCATAGTCCTGTAGCTCCAGGGCCTTCAAAAGTGCAAGAGGTAGTCAAGAAATTATATGTGTAATTTATGTCCCTAGAACGCCTGATGGTTCATCCTGCATGTTGGGCCTCTGTATGTGGCCACACTGTGTAAAAGTCTCACACATGGTATCGCCATACTCAGGAGGAGTAGAAGAATGTGTTTTGGGGAGTAATTTGTGGTATGCATATGCTGTGTGTGAGAAATAACCTGTTAACCCCTTCAATACCGGGTTATAGCAATATGACATCCACAGATGGGATCTCCCATCCAGGGTACGTGTCTTATGTCATCGGTATTTCGCCGCTAATGTGGGGGCCCGCAGCGCGGCGATCGGGTGTGTCCCTCGGGACAACCCCTATCAGGGAAAAGAGCCAATAAAATTGGGTATTTACAAGGTCACCAGCTGCGTCTAATCACAGCCAGTCATTTCCGGGATCTGCGTTCACGCCACTCGTGTGCGCCCCTGGGGCCGCGCAACGCGCCAGTCTGGGTTGAGGCTTGTCCCTTGGACAAAGCCCAGCCCAGATCAGGGTAAATAGCCAATGAAATTGGCTCTTTACCACGTGACTGGTTGTGTCCAATCCCAGCCGGTCACATGATGTAAACAAACTGCGTTAACGAGCTGTTTCTGGGTTCTCCTTCTCACACACTGATCTTGTATGAGAAGGAGATTGTGGTACCAGCTTGTTACTGCTTACAGTTCACACTAAGCACACTGGTTGCCCCCCCCCCCCAGTAATAAAGAGTACCTGTCACCACCCCATCAAAGTACCTGTCACAGCTTATCAGAGTTCCGGTCACCTGCCCATAAAAGTACCCTAGTACCTGTCATCAGCCCATCAGAGTACCCGAGTACCTTTCACCAACCCATTTGAGTACCCGAGTACCTGTCACCAGCCCATGAGAGTACCCAAGTACCTATCTGCAGCCCATCAGAGTACTCAAGTACCTATCTGCAGCCCATCAGATTACTCAAGTACCTATCTGCAGCCCATCAGAGTACCTGAGTACCTGTCTCCAGCCCTTCATAGTACCCGAGTACCTATCTGCTGCCCATGCCTCATAAGATATACATTATGGTGTTTGCTTTCCAAAATGGGGTCATTTTGTGGTTAATTCCATTGTCCTGGTGCTCCAGGACCTTCAGAAGTGTGATAGGTAGGAATGAAATTATATGTGTA
>BLSH010275764.1:275716-287177 GCA_018402905.1 Glandirana rugosa | reverse complement strand
CTGGGCCTGGGCCTGTAAAGTTTTTAGCAAGCCCAAGCCAGGCCCCAAGACGATAAAATGAGGTGCACAACCCTTCGACGTCCCGTCGGTTAGTTGTTCGCAAAGTGACCAAACGGGAATCTTCGGTAGTGTCGGTACGGATGATTACCGTACCGACACTAACCGGCCACGTAGTACACTGGGTCGGAGAAATATTCGACCTCAGTGTCACGACGTCGGACCGAACCCGAACGATTTTTGAAATGTCCGGGTCCGGGTCCATGCCACGGACACCCAAAAGTTCGGTACGGACCCGAACGTTACAGTCCGGGTTCGCTCAACACTAGTCCCTATATATTATTGTCCCCAGTGTCCTTCCCAACCAGGCCATAGGTGACTGTTTCCGCCGTTACCATACTTCTACTTCTCTACAATATTAGTGAAGTATGGTAAACATAATCTCTCATTCTATGAGGAAGTGAGCTGCTATCTAGACAGGGGAAAGCCAATTGATTTAGTGTACCTGGATTTTGCAAAGGCATTCGATACAGTACCCCATAAACGCTTAATCTACAAGCTGAGGTTTGTAGGTGTGAACCATGAGATTTGTTCTTGGGTAAAAAACTGGTTACAGGGGCGTGTGGTGATAAATAATGTGTACTCAGACTGGTCTGGAGTGGTAAGTGGGGTACCCCAAGTTCCTGTCATGGGAGCAATTCTATTCAATTTATTCATAAATGATATAGAGGATGGGATAAATAGCTCAATCTAAGTTTTTGTGGACGACACAAAATTAAGCAGGGCAACAACTTCACATCAGGATATATAAATTTTAGAGAAAGACCTGAACCAAATAATGGAGTGGGCAAATACATGGCAAATAAAGTTTTTAATGTGGAGCTACATTTCTCCACATCGAAGTAATGCACTTGGGGAAAAAACATGAATGCAAGCTACTCATTAGGGGGAGAACTGCTGGGGGTATCAAGGATGGTGAAAGATCTGGGGGTCCTAGTAGATGACCGAAGCAATAGCATGCAATGTCAAGCTGCAGCTACCAATGCCGGCAGAATATTAGCATGCATAAAAAAGGTATATACTCAAGAGATAGAACGATAACCGTACCACTCTGGTAAGGCCACATCTGGAGTACTCTGTCCAGTTCTGTTCACCAGTCCTCAGAAAATGGAAAATTTAATTCAAATACTTAACATAATTTTCCTTTCCTGACAAGCTCCATGGCATCACAGCTGGGTATAGGCTTTGCCCCCCATGCCTCCAGGACTTAACTCATATAAATTGAACCCACCTACAGCCTCTGCGTTCTGTAACTAGTCGTACCAAGCTGGGTGGAATCTGTGCTGCCATGGAGCTCGTCAGGAAAGGAAATTTACGGTAAGTTTTTGAATTCAATTTTCTGTTTTCCTGACGGCTCCGTGTCAGCACAGCTGGGAAATAACTAACCAAACAGGGGAGGGATAATGCTACACACTCCTCAATTCTGGATAAAAACAGAACCCAGGATGCCCCTGCCAAACTCAACTGTCATTAAGGCTTCTTCTATACAGTAACGTGCCATGAACATATATATTTTGGTGCCCACGTAGCTGCCTTGCAGATAGTCTCAGACATTCAGCCTGCTGCCACTCTCAAGGTCGAGACGCTTCTAGTGAAGAGTGTCCTGATTCTCCTGGCACGGCCAACCCTTTCAACTTGTAGGCCAAGGAGATGAGCTCCACCAACCAAGATGCAATTATCTTGTTGGAAGCTGTGAAATCATTATGCGCTCCACCTGGGATGACAAACAGATGCTCTGACTTCCTGATGGCAGAAGTCGCCTTGATTAACATTGTAAAGCTTGGCCCACATCCGATGGGCTAATTTATTGAGTACTCCCCAAAAGGAAGGTAGGAAGGACAACCTCTTGTGTGATATGGACTCTGAAGGTCAGTTCATGCACAATTTCAAGCATTGGCATGAGTACCACCCTGTCTGGGAAGTACGCAAGTATGAGTTCTTTAAACCCAAAGGCCGCCAATGCTGACTCTCTTCTGGTTGATGTAATTGCCACCAGTAAAGCAGTTTCAGTGTACCACAGGGTGATTGAAGGCATCTGATGCTAAAAATGTCCAACGCCAATAGAAGATCCCATTTCGGAAACAACAATTCGAGGTTTCAACCAAATTGCATCTTGAAAAACAGTATAATTAATTGTTGGATGCCCACTGCATGCCAGTGAAGGCAGAAATAGGCAAAATGTGTGCCTATAGCATATTTACGCATAAACCTAAATCACCCCTGCCTGCAGAAATTTCAGAACAGACTTCTGAAGAGTCCAGCGTAAAATCTTGATCAGCTGTAATCATGCAAATGTATGCCATATTCTACTATAAGCACTGTTAGTGCTGTTTTCATAAGAGTATTCACAACCTTTACAGAGCATTCAAGCTCAATTAGCCTCTGCCTCTCAAGACCCAAGCCATCAGCCTGAGCCTGTCGTATGCTGGATGAATGGGGCTTTAGAGAATATTTGATCTTACAGGCAGAGGGAGTCAATCATTGACACTCATTAGAAGAGGATACCAAGGCCCCTTCGGCCAATCTGGGATCACCAGAACTGTCACCTTCCACCTCCACAGCCTTAGCTGGAAGCTGAGAGGGAGCTGGATAAATAGTTTGCCTGAAGATCCTTCTGACCAGGCACATATGCCACAGATGGCTGCAGAAGATTGACTGGAGCAGATTCTAGAAACAGAGAAACCTCTTTCAGGAGGGAGAGACTGAGCCTTGTTTCCAGATGTAGGTCACAGTCATTGCGCTGTCTGTCTAACTTCACCAGAACAGGTTCACTCCGGATGAGGTGACTGAAGGCTAGGAGCCTGAAATGCTGCTCTCAACTCCAGGATGTTGGACACATCTTGGACCCTTGAAAAAGACCATTGGCTCTGAGTCCATTGCTCTTGAAGTAGGGCTCCCCTTCTACTTTACAGGTCATCAGAGGAGAATGCCAACCAGGGCCGGTGCAAGGATTTTTGTCCCCACAGGCGAAGGTGCATTTTGGTGCCCCCTCATCCTACAACCACCTTCTTTCCCCTCCACAATACACCCCCCACCCTCGTATGGTAACCCATCTACGGCTAACCACACACTATACAATCTGATTGTACAATCCTCTTAGATTTATTAACTCCAGCTAACACTTTAACCGGTTACAGCAACAGTTTTTTTTTCCTTTTGGGATAAAGGTTTTACATAAATAAAAGCTGATCATTCTAAGCACCCTGTTGGTGGTAACGGTTTTATCTCTTTCCTCTAACTGCTTCATCTGCAGGATAGGTTGTTCTGTTAAATAAACAGGGCCACCAGAGAGCAGTATACAGGGCCACCAGAGAGCAGTATACAGGGCCACCAGTGAGCAGTATACAGGGCCACCTGAGAGCAGTATACAGGGCCACCAGTGAGCAGTATACAGGGCCACCAGAGAGCAGTATACAGGGCCACCAGTGAGCAGTATACAGGGCCACCAGAGAGCAGTATACAGAGTTTTTTTTTCCTTTTGGGATAAAGGTTTTACATAAATAAAAGCTGATCATTCTAAGCACCCTGTTGGTGGTAAAGGTTTTATCTCTTTCCTCTAACTGCTTCATCTGCAGGATAGGTTGTTCTGTTAAATAAACAACAGGGCCACCAGAGAGCAGTATACAGGGCCACCAGAGAGCAGTATACAGGGCCACCAGAGAGCAGTATACAGGGCCACCAGGGAGCAGTATACAGGGCCACCAGGGAGCAGTATACAGGCCACCAGAGCGGTATACAGGGCCACCAGTGAGTGGTATACAGGGCCACCAGTGAGCGGTATACAGGGCCACCAGAGAGCGGTATACAGGGCCACCAGAGAGCGGTATACAGGGCCACCAGGGAGCGGTATACAGGGCCACCAGGGAGCGGTATACAGGGCCCCCAGGGAGCGGTATACAGGGCCACCAGAGAGTGGTATACAGGGCCACCAGGGAGCGGTATACAGGGCCACCAGGGACCACCCACCCAGCCACCCCCCTCGCCCCCCCTCCTCCGGCGCGGGCGCCGGGCGGCACTATCCTGACACCACACACCCCCTGCACTTACTATGTGTAGAGCGGCGGTGTGTGGAGAGGGCGGATGGACGTTCCGCTCCTCGGGTTTCCTGCTCTTTGCCAAATCGCCTAGGCATCCAATAGGATCGCCTGGCGCTTTGGGCAATCAGGAAAAAGATCTTATTGTAGCTAGGTGAGGGATGCCTGGGTTTGGCGCCCCCCCTGGCCTGGCGCCGTAAGGCAGCTGCCTAAGCTGCCTTATGGTGGCGCCAGCCCTGATGCCAACAGCTGATGGAATTGTGTCCCACCTCCTGGAAATACAGTCGGGTCTAATAACTGTATATCTAATAGTGCAAATTCAAATATACACATAAATCAATGAATATAAAGTTCATAAAGTCCAAAAATAAATAACTGTGATCCAAAGTGACTCCGTGCTTGTAAATAATTAAAAGTGCAAACGTGCTCCAAAAAGGTAAATCCAGTGGATGTGGAAATAAAGTGCGATGTGCCATACCCCTCTTGTTTCTCCACTCACCAGAAGAAAGTGACCCTCCGCTTTGCAGTCTGAGGGTCAAATCAGGCTTGATGATAATGGTACCAGGGACCGGACGAAATCCTCCAATATGGATGTGACACGATCCTCCAAACAACCGCTTGATATCCACTATTGGCTCTCCATCAAGCTCAATAAAGCATAAATGCTCATGTTGCTGGGTTTTTTTGCCGTCCTCTGGATCAACTGTGGGTGAAGGATTGTATATGGGATTGTATGGTTATATATAATTTTTTTTTTTTTTTTTGGTTGAACTAGATAGACTTGTGTGTTTCAACCTAATTATGTAACTATGTAATCATAGTGTATCATTTTAAAAGCACCAATTTATTGCGCATACTGAAAATTTACTTGCAAAATAGAAATGAGTTCAGGCAAAAAAGTGGCAAAGCATGAGACAAAAACGCCAGAGACGGCATGCGTTCCACCCAGGACAGAGGTGACGTCAGTGGTTGCGAACGACCAGAACTACGTCAATGCGTTTCACTCCTCCTCCAGAGCGTCATCACAGACATCACTCCTGTCTTCCAACATTTAGTGGATAATTAGTATCTAGTGCACAGCAGCCTTTGCCATTTCACACATTTTAAACCAATTTCTTTTGATTTAGATGCATAGCGTGGATTTTTAGTTGTTCACATCAGAAGGAAATTACATTGCAGATGATTTAATTTCTCCAACCACCAGTTTAGGCCAATGATCAAGAAACTTGACTTCAACAGGTGCGAGAGTTCAACTGAGCCTACCTGAGCTGCTGTGGAGCAAGGCTATTTCTACGGCTCATTCTGACAGATGACAGATCTCCAAATATGGCCTGAAATGCTTGCCTTAAGGGACCAAGTGTCTATCACCAAAGCTGTACCTATGTCCACAGAAGAGCCACAAAGTGCCCATAAGGCATGTATGGGGGGCACAATCCCAAAATACCAGCAAGCATCCTGACATGGAGCTCTTGCTGACTTCTTGGATTCCGTGCTGGCTTACCAGTTTTTCTTGGACTCCCAGACAGAAATTTAGAACCTAACCTCTCTGGAGTGAGCTTGGAAACTGACTCTTGAGCTTCGTTCTGCTTTAAATCAACAGATGTTCATCTTCAGGCAGGAAGTAAAACTGACCACTAATAACTTTAGGCTTGACCTTCCAAGATCAAGAAAAATGCAGTTATTGAGTTTGTCCTTGAAGGCCACAACATCTTCTGATCGTAAGGTTATGTATCCTGCCAGTCCCACAAGGGACACCCACTGACCAAAGGGATGGTCCATAATCCTGGACATCGTTCTGTTTAAAAGGGCATAGCTGACATCCTGCTGTGACAACATGCTCCAATCTTGTAGAACGAGCACTTAATTCAGCCACCATAAGGGAATTTTCAAGTTGTCCTCTGGAGGCACTTGGAAAACTTCCACAGCTTTGCTTCTATTTAATTGCATTTCACCAACCTTACAAAGGGAGGAATAAAAAATCTGGACAAAGGTCATCCTCCTCTTCCTGTTCAGAAGAGACTGAAGAGGATTGATTGGCTTGAGAAGAATTTGAGATCAGTTTTAATGGGCCTGAAAGGAAGACTGGACATTGCCAAAATAGATGGCCCTTGAAGAGATGAATTCAGCAATTCCATTAGAGTGTCTTGACCATATGCTTAATTAATTGTGACAACTTGGTCGCCATCATCTTAACCACTTCCCGACCAGCGCCGTAAATAGGCGGCGGCTGGTTTTGAGTGGCTGTACCGGGACATATCCCAGTATTGTTTTTTAGAGTGGACAGTCGGCTATCTGGAGATAACGACCGATCTGGCTCGGGAGCCGCTCGGCCGTTATCCCAGGGGGCTGGAGGGGACACCCCCCCCCTTCCACCATTTTCCGCCACTCTTCTCCGGCCTCCCGTCCCACCGGGAGACATGAGCAACGATCCGGCGCCTCTGCTGGCTAGAAGGAGACCTGACAGAAGCCGGAATCGGCTCCGATCGGGTCTCCTTCGGCAAATTCCGGAAGGGACGTCACAACTGAATACTGTGAAGTGCAAAGGAGGGATGGGGGGTCTTTTAGACCCCCCCCAGCCCTCCAAAAAGTGTACCGTGTACCTGTCACCATATATTACTATCACAAGGGATGTTTACATTCCTTGTGATAGCAATAAAAGTGATCAGAATTTTTTTTTTAAACGGACAGTGTTAAATAAATAATAATAAAAAAAAGTGCCACCATCCCCGCAAGCTCGCGCAGCAAAGAAAACGCATACGTAAGTCACACCTGCATATGAAAACGGTGGTCAAACCACACATGTGAGGTATCGCCGCGATTGTCAGAGTGTGAGCAATAATTCTAGCAAAAGACCACCTCTGCACCTCTAACCTGGTAACCGTTAAAAATGTTTAAATCATCGCCTATGGAAATTTTTAAGTACCGGACTTTGTCACCATTCCGCGAGTGCACGTAATTTTCAAGTGTCGTGTATGGTATCTATTTCCTCGGCGTAACATCCTCTTTCAAAATATACAAAAAAATTGGGCTAACTTTACTGTTGTCTTATTTTTTAACTCAAAGTGACATTTTTCCAAACAAATCGCGCTTGAAAGACCGCTGCTCAAATATCGCGTGACAAAAAGTATTGCAACGATCACCATTTTATTCTCTAGGGTGTTTGAAAAAAGAATATATAATGTTTGGGGGTTCTAAGTAATTTTCTAGCAAAAAAACGGTTTTTAGCTTGTAACCAACAAATGTATAAAAGGGGCCTGGTTGGTAAGTGGTTAATCACTGTCTGCCTGTACAAAGTAGGCGTCATACAGTCATGTTCATTCACATCTTCTTGGGGAGAATCTGACAAGGGTTAATTTGCTTGAGGAGGTTCTGAGACTTCTCATTGGCACAATGTATGACCCCTTCAGAGTGAGTGGAAGCAACTCCTTTAGAATGTATTGACCACGTGTTCAATGAATATGACAACCTGGTAGGTGTGGACATCTTTATGCCTGGCTGCTTGAACCAGCAGGGCATATACAGTCATGATCATCCGTCTCTTCTTTTTGGAAAAGTCAGAAGAAGATGGTTTGCCTGGAAGGCTAAGAGGTTGCTCACCGGTAGAAAAGATAACGCTTTCACGGGGTGAATGAAAACACTCCTCATGTGACAATCTGTTAGGTGTCTAATCCATGGTTGCTTGAACAAAGAGGTATTCCTGCCGTCATGACCATCCGGAAACTCAGAAAACATCTGTTTCGCATGGTATGGCTAGGCAGCTTCTCATTGCCAGAGCAGATAACCCTTTCAAAGGGTGAGCAGAAACCACTCCTTTAGAGTGTATTGACAATGCGCTTATGGAATGTGACATCCTATTATTAGGTGTCGTCATCTCTACCCCTGGCTGCTTGAGCCAGTAGGATACATACTGTCATACCCATCCACATCTTCCTCTTATAGAGTCTGAAGAGGGATGTTTTGCTTGGGAAAGCTATGAGACTGCTCATTGCCAGAGCATATAACCCCTTCACAGGGTAAGTGAAAATAATTCTTTTGAGTGTATTGGCCACTTGTTTACTGAATGAGACAACCTGTTCAGTATAATAATCCTCATCTCTGGCTGCTTAACCACTTACCAACCAGGTCCCTTTTTTACATTTGTTGGTTACAAGCTAAAAACAGTTTTTTTTGCTAGAAAATTACTTTGAAACCCCAAACATTATATATTTTTTTTCAAACACCCTAGAGAATAAAATGGCGATTGTTGCAATACTTTTTGTCACACGGTATTTGCGCAGCTGTCTTCCAAGCGCAATTTTTTTGAAAAAATTTCACTTTTTTGAGTTTAAAAAATAAGACCACAATAAAGTTAGCCCAATTTTTTTGTATATTGTGAAAGAGGATGTTATGCCGAGTAAATAGATACCATACATGACACGGTTGAAAATTGCGCGCACTCGCGGAATGGCGACAAAGTCCGGTACGTAACAATTTCCATAGGTGATGTTTTAAAATGTTTAACGGTTACCAGGTTAGAGGTGCAGAGGAAGGTCTTTTGCTAGAATTATTGCTCACACTCTGGCGATCGCGGCGATACCTCACATGTGTGCTTTGAACACCGTTTTCATATGCGGGCGCGACTTATGTATGCGTTTTCTTTGCTGCACGAGCTCGCGGGGACGGTGTCGCTTTAAAATTTTTTTTTATTATTTATTTGTAGCACTGTTCCTTTAAAAAAAAAAAAATTCTGATCACTTTTATTGCTATCACAAGGAATGTAAACAAACATCCCTTGTGATAGTAATATATGGTGACAGGTACACTTTTTGGAGGGCTGGGGGGTCTAATAGACAAAGTATTACTTTGTGCACCTGTTATGCGGAGTACTCCCTGTGGAGGAGCTCAGGGTATGCATAGTGGCTGCAGGTAGCAAGGCACAACAATTCCCAGCAATGCAGCATTCAAAGCATTTTTAACTTTAGCTCACCCAACCTCCGCCATCCGACTGTAAAACCGACACAGCACAGCTGCGCGTGTCTAGGGGAGACTCTGCCGACACCGCTGTCCACTTACCATGAACCCAGTGGACCCCAGACAAGGCTGTTAGCTGTGATATAATCCGCCCCGAATACCAGCAGTGGGGCTCCCTGGATTATGGGTCATTTAGCCGAGACATCAGGGACTGTGTGCAGCCAAATCCACACGCATGGACGGATGGCCAGCCCTTTAGACCAGCCAGATACAGGAGCACACCAAGGTCCTGAGCGTAGGAGGAAAAAAGAACGCAGAGGCTGTAAGTGGGCTCAAATTTATGAGTTAAGTCCTGGAGGCATGGAGGCGGAGCCTATACCCAGCTGTGCTGCCATGCAGCCGTCAGGAAAGGACTTGGGGAGGGGGACATCTGTTTTAGGACATCAGTAATTAGACATTTAGCTGCAGTGTGTATGCGCGTCATACATTTTTTTTAGGTTTTTCCCCTATCTCCAGCCCTTGGAGGCCCAAAAGATGCATCAGCGGTCCAGATGGACAGTCCTGAAAGGTATCATTTTTGGGCATGTCCATAAAATGTGGAGCAGTCACTGTCGAGTCACATCTCCAACACCTATTAGAAACGGAAGGAAAAATAGAATGTTGTAACTCAGGGGTATGATACCACAAACAAAATCTTAAAAAGCATTTTCTTTAGAAACCGTGCACATGGAGCTTTTATTGGCTTTTCTAGAGGGGCCTTCTGCAAAAGTTTTCTCAAATGGAGTTGGGAATCTGCAAATCGCTATAGAACAAGGGATTGGGAAGGCCATATCTATCCCGAAGGTGGGAGAACGGCAACTATATCCCTAAAGTTAAATAACGAATTTGTTCTCCAGGGAAGCACAATAGATGTGGGCAGACTATAATGAATATTAGGATTACCAAGGAATGAGGCTAACAAGGTCAGGTGAAATGTATCTCTGGTGTGCAACCAAATAGCTCTAGTGAATTGTATTGGTGCTAACAGAGTAGTGCCTAAATCTGCACAGCGAGAACCCCACAGAAAATAATATGGATGTATAGGGGCCAGCCATAACTTTTCCAATTCTGTCCAGCGATTATACGATCTAGACAAAGTCCAAGAGACCAAGGGGCTGATTCACTATATCGCGAATATGCATTCACGCGACGCTAAAAAATAACCCCCATTAAAGCCAATTAGCATATCAAATAGGCGATCATGCGAACGCAGAATCGCGTTAATGCCACGAATATGCCTTCTTAATCGGCATATATGGGAATAGCTGATGTCAATTGGGCTTGAACCTGCAGAATCCATTGAACGTTTGTATGAACATGATTTGTTTGAAAAAGTGTATGGGAGCTACCGCAGCAAAATGGAAAGCATAATGCTGCGTACAATGCAAGGTGTGCTGATGACATCTGTAGGATCCGAACCTGAAGCTGTAAGCTTTGAACGTATCGGAATAAACCACTACGCTATAGAGTTTGACCGCAACTAGCCAGAAAAAATACATTTACTAATCTTGTATTCTCTTCATTCTCTACAAACAAACTGCCGGCACATTAACTAATGTGTGAATATTCCAATTCCACACTATAATATTATTGAATATGTACATACCATTGCATAAGTTCATTGTATGGAAGCAATCAAACTGATGGGCATTGGCGAATATGCCTTCACATATTTTCAGAATACAGAATATAATGCCAATTACAATGCAAGGTGTAGTGATGACACCGGTAGGATCCGAACCTGTAGCTGTAAGCTTTGAAGGTATTAGAAGGAACCCCTAAACTATGAAGTTGACCACAACCAGCCATAGAAAATACATTTACTAATCTTGGATTCTGAAAACTCTCTACAAACTAACTGCCGGCACGTTAACTAGTGTGTGATTATTCCAATTCCACAGTATAATATTGAATATGTACATATCATTGCATACATTCATAGTATGGAAGCAATCAAACTGATGGGCATTGGTGAATATGCCTTCACAGATTTTCAGAATATAATGCCAATCACAATGCAAGGTGAAGTGATGACACCGGCAGGATCCGAACCTGTAGCTGTAAGCTTTGAAGGTATTAGAAGGGACCACTACACTATGAAGTTGACCACAACCAGCCATAGAAAATACATTTACTAATCTTGGATTCTGAAAACTCTCTACAAAATATGACACCTTAACCTTATTAGTGTGTGATCAATTGCACGGCCGTCAATCAAACATCTCTCAAAAGTCTTAGGTTCTAATCATTTACATAAAAGATACCGACCAACACCAGTTGAAGTATCACATCACCAGGGAAGATTATGGAAGTTTCGAATGTCGATGTCCAAGCCTAGGACGGCCACAGTAGTGAAGTGGAACGTAACACTAACCGTAATA
>BLSH010275764.1:263716-275706 GCA_018402905.1 Glandirana rugosa | reverse complement strand
GAGTTCAACGAAGTTTCAGCCTGATGCAACTTCAGCGTGTCTATACTTACCACGAGTAACTTTTAATAGAAGTCCGGGGAAAGTGTGAACACACTGAAAAGGACGCTGAACCGTGACGTTTCAGTGTACTGTTCGTCAAGGGGTACTAAAAGTTACTCATGGTAAGTATAGACCCGCTGAAGTTCAACGTCACTGAAGTTTCAACAGGGACGTGATGAAACCAGACTGAAACTACGCTGAACTCCAGGTATGTGGAGTCCTAATGTGTCGATAACGAAGTTCAGTGTAGTTTTAGTGACATTTTGTAACGTCGTTTTGTAACTCCGTTTAGCGACATTTTTGCATGTTTATGTCTTTATGGACCTTGCTTTGTGCACTGGTCCAAATCAGGAGGGGGGATTATGGTGTGGGGTTGTTTTTCAGGGGTTGTTCTTTCACACTTGTGCGACTTGAAATTTGTACGTTTTTACAGCGATTTGCCTCAATGTTTTGCTGCAATGTTTTACAGTGATTTTGATGTGACTTGAAGCAATAGCTGTGTAATCCTGAGGTGTATGGACCTCAAGTCGCATCAAAGTCAGACCAAAGTAGTGCAGGGACAACTTTGAAGTCACTGCAACTTGAAGTCGCCCAGATATGAATGGTACTCATTGAAAATCATGGGGAACTGCTTGTCATGTGACTTTGCAGTGCCAAGTCGCAGGAAAAGTCACACAAGTGTGAAAGGGGCCTGAAGATAATTTTCAATGAGCACCATTCATATCTGTGCGACTTCAACGTAGTCCGACTTTGAAGCAACTTGAGGTCGATAGACCTCAGAATTACACAGCTATTGCTTCAAATCACGTCAAAAAATTGCGGCAAATTGCGGTAAAGTCGTGCGACTTTCAGGTCCCACAAGTGTGAAAGCGGCCTTAGCCCAGGTTCACATTGGTGCAATGCAGGATCCAGCACAATTTCAGCACCGGTTCCTGCATCGCACCTCTCCCACAGGCAATTCACACTGCCTTCTGTGAACCGCTGCGGGTGTCAGTACAATATTAATGACACCCTCAGATTGGTTCATAGATCGCAGTGCTAACTGTGGATTCCGATAGGAATCGGATCGCAGGAGTGAGAACACCCATGCGATCTGATTCTGGTGCGAGGAAAAAAGGTCCCTGCACTGCTATAGCTGCAAAGGCTTGGCTAAATCAAATTTGAACCCTACAGACTAAGATTGGGATGCTATTAAAGTTCATGTGTGTATAAAGGTAGGTGTCCCAATACTTTTGGCAAGATCGCAGATTGTGCAAGATTTGCAGTGGTGGTGGAACCCTCGTCCACATAAATGCTACATTTATATAAAATTTGAGGAAGGACACGAGTTATGTTTAACAACACAGGAAGAGCTGACAGCCTTTCTATAGGACGTAGCATGTTTGGGATTTGAACCTGTGAACCCCAGCTTTGCTCAGCAGAAGTGCTAAGCCCTTAGCCACATTCATGGAGCATCCATTGCTGTGATGTCAAACAGTCCTTAGTCTTGGGTGCAATAAATGAACCAATGCAGATGTACTGTGGAAGGCTGGATAACCATTGAACAACCTGTTTCTGGCATATGTCATTTGTTTTGAAGGTTTGTTATGGCTCAGTACTGTGAGCATTCTGCTATAGAACATCTCTCATTTTGGTGCATTTGCCTTGGTAAGAAGCTGCAATAATTGCTGGATGGGAAATGTTAAGGCTGATTATAGTCCTTGTCCATAGAAAACATGTGACACAATTTTCAATAGTGGTGGAACCCTTCTACACATAAATATTACATTTAGACGTAATTTTGGTAAGGACATGAGTTATGAGAACAGAAAACCTCTCTACATGAAGTGATATTCTCAGGACGCAAACCCAGAACCTCTATATTCCTTGGTAGAAGCATTAAGCTGTTAGCCACCGAGTGTGCAACCCTACTACGCATGAATAAACATATACTGCATTTCTTTGCACATATAGGTGGTGGAATTGCATCAGTCTGGAGTTTATTCTGTGCCATTTGGTGGTGCTTAGAGTGTAGAACAGTGATATTATTGCAACAGCAATGGTATTGTTTGTGGTTTGTGAAGATACCTGTGTGAGTTTGGGAAAAGATTTTTATGAGATGGACAGCAACAAGCAAAAGACAGAGAAAAACATGAGAAGATTGCACATTGTGACATTCTTAAAAACAAATTAGATGATGAAATAGCAACATTGTTGGAGGGACAATTTGTTTGAGAGAAAGATCCATTTCATCTCAACATAAAAGGGATTTCTTTAGGGAAGTTACAATTGTACCAATAGAATTAATGGCTGAAACTTGCGTTGGGCTTCTCAAGAAGGCATATTAGCCTACGTGAATTTGCCTTCTCAAGAAGGCATTATAGGCAAGTGTGAATTTGGAAATTTACTGTAGCGCCCTCTAAAAAAGGCATGGGATTTGGCTCTTTTCAGACTTTCAATATTTCAGGTTATACATCACTTTTTTAAACAATTTAAAAGCAGATCATTATTAAACAAGATACTACATTTTTAAGAATCATTTAGGTGATCATATCATGCCCTAAACCTTATTTCCATGTGCAATTCCCTTGCTTCTACCACGACTAGTTTTTTAGTCAGTCACTGTTGTTTGGGCGCTATAGTGAATTTGATTCTGGGAGTATTTTTTCCTTCAGGGCTTTAGTGAATTCCATTTTTGCGCGAATTTGCGATTCTGCGCGTTAAAATTTGCGCGAAGGCAGAATCGCGCTATAGTAAATGACCCCCCAAGTGTCTAAGGCGAGCTGCATAGTAATACAATGTAAGACCAGGCTCCCCCATACCTCTCTGAGATCTGGGTGTACACATCAATTTCCTGGACAGCCTATGCATTTAGTTATTTCATATAAAGGCAAACAATGTGGATTGCATCCTTTTAAGCTCCAAAGCAGTGACCCTGACTGGGAGGGTCTCAAATAATAATAAACGTTTAGGAAATATCATAGTGTTCGCTGTGGCCATTAAAGAAATGGGGGGGATGGGAGTCCAAGAGCAAAGCAAATTCATAATGTACCTATACAACGGGGGACAAATTTGCTTATAAAGGGATAAGTAGGTGGGAGTAATATATAGCCCAGTAGATTTAGCAGCATCAGTTTTCCAGCTATAATCAAAGGAGTATTGGAGGAAAGCCAAAAAAAATTGAGACATGTTGATAGGAAGCGCCTCTGTTTTAGTGGTGTTAATTTTGTAGCCTGATAGCGTGCCAAATTTCAATAATATTTTATGAAAATTTGGTAGGGAGATCAGAGGATTTGTAAGTGTCAATAGAATATCAGCAGCATACAAAGAAATAATAAACTTTCGATTATGAACAAGCACTGCTGAAATAGGTGAAAGTTGGTGTACCAGGGACACCAGCGGCTCAATGCAAAGCG
Organism: Glandirana rugosa; assembly: GCA_018402905.1. Lineage (NCBI taxonomy): Eukaryota > Metazoa > Chordata > Amphibia > Anura > Ranidae > Glandirana > Glandirana rugosa. Next base: position 272,272 of record BLSH010275764.1, on the reverse strand, counting down.
TGAATAATCGGAGGCGATAATAGGCAGCCCTGTTGAGTACCATTGAATATCAGAAAAGGTGGAGAGGAAGACCGTCTTAAGACAGCAAATAAAAATGCCAACTAAAGCGTTCCAAGGCGCTCTCTGCCTCAAGGCTCCGTACAAGTGCTTCAGAGTTCAGTAAAGTTAAAATGTCTGCAATATCAACCATCCTCCTGGTATTATCACCAGTCTGGCGAAAAGAACCTTTATCTTTAGGCAACAAAAGTCATGAATTTGCTCTGAATTCTGTTTAAATTAATTTTATTAGAATTTACAGGCATGTGAATATAAGGTGAGGAAATAACTGTTGCCCCTGGAGTTCGGGCCAGGAAGCCTGTGCATGGGCAGCATAGCGTGTATGCGTTCCTGTGAACACGCATGTGTGCCGTCACTGGTGCCAAACGGCCTATTTGAACCAGCAACACCCTGCAACCAGTGCTGTCCTGTCCTGTATCCATGTTTCTGAGCAACCTGTTTATCTGATATCCTGTCTCCTGTGACCCGACCTGTCTTTGACTTATTTACCGTCTGCCTGCACTGATCCTGGCTTGTGACCCCGACTACTCTCTGCCTGCCACTCTATACCTTGCTGCCCCCTTCCTGACAACCCGCCTTGTGACTTCGACTACTCTTCTTCTGCTCATTCGGTATTGCACCGCCAGCATCCTGACAAACCTGGCCTGCCTCTGACCATCCCTCTGCCTACTGCGTGGGCTTCCGGCCCCTCTGTCAGTGACATCCAGTGCCCAACAGTGATCTGCACCATACCTGCAGCAAGACTCTTGCACCGGCACCAACTACCTTGTCAAGCCCTCGTGCCACCCCGCACTCACAAGCTCCCTGTTCCCACTTCCAGGGGTCCACGAGTTGGGCTAGTAAGAGAGGTTGTTCCCTGCACATCATACTCCACCACCAGGTACGTGACAGTACAGGACAGCCATGCCTGAGTCTGTGTAGGGACGCTCTCCGACGGATGAACTCTGTCAACACCTTACACAGACCATCAAGACCCTACAAGAGGGTTATAAACATCTGGAGGAATGTGTCCTAGAACTTCCATCCCCTACCTTGGCAATGGCCATGGTCGGGATGCTTCCAGAACCCGAAGTCCCCACACCCGAGAGGTTCCCGGGGGATCGCGGCAAGTTTTGCGTTTTCCGTAGTGTATGTGAATTATACTTCACCCTACAACCTCTCTCTTGAAACCACTAAGGTGGGCTTTGTGATATCTCTTCTATTGGGAGAACCGCAATCCTGGGCACATCACCTCCTGGAACAGAAGGCAGCGTCTTTAAATGACCTCACCTCATTCTTCCAAGCTATGTCCCTGCTCTATGTGGACCCGCACCAGACTGCTACCGCAGAAACGGTGCAACACGCCTTACAACAGGTACGTGGGCCAACAGAAGATTGTTTCCAAGTTCAGGCGCTGGAGCTCTAATACAGGCTGGAACGAGGCCGCCCTCTAGCACCAGTTTTGTATTGGACTTTCTAAACCCCTGAAAGACGAACTGGCTCGAGTGGGTGTTCCCCGCTCCCTAGACCATCTTATGGACTTGACAATTCAAATAGACAGACGTCTAAGGGCCTCGTAGGGCCGAGCAAGCTGTAGGGAAATTTCGGACTGCCCGGGCATTGCCTCGTCCTTCGCTCACCCCTGGAGTGCAGCAACACCGGCGGGGTAGCGACCTTTACTTATAATGTTGCGATTCCGGACCTAATGTGAGGTCCTGCCTGGCGAAGCTACGCAAATGCCTCAGCACTGCAGCACCAGTCCCGCCCAGCAACCTTTCTCATGTAGCATTGTCTCTCTCGCTACAACTTCCCGGAGGGAACATCACAGTCCCTGCCATCGTGGATTATGGAGCATGTAGCTGCTACATAGACTTATTATTTGCCGCTAAGCATCAGATTCCGCTGCAACCCAAGGCCCAAGGCATGATGGTACATCTTGCTGATGGAACAGCTCTAAATTCTGGTCCGGTCACCCATGAAACTGTTCCATTGCCCGCCACCATGGCTGATGGCCACCAATAACTTTTCCGCCTGGATGCAATTGCAATCCCCCTACTGCCTCCTTCTGCCAGAAACGCCTGATGCAACCCCTACCTTACTATGTCTGGACTCTGACCCTGAACCCTATACCTGCCAGTCTGTTCCCCTGGAGTACCATGCTTTCCTGGATGTTTTCAATAGAAAGGGAGCTGAGCTTCTCCCTCCTCATAGGCGCTATGATTGTCCCATTGATCTCCTCCCTGGGGCTGAAATTCCTTTTTGGAAGGATCTTCCCCTTAACAGAACTGGAACTAAATGCTCACAAGACTTACCTGGACGAAAACTTAAAAAAGGGACTCATCTGGCTATCCACGTCACCTGCAGGAGCGGGCATCTTGAAAAATAAAGACCACTCCCTACGGCCTTGCATAGATTATCGGGAACTAATACCCAAATTATTTCAGAGGCTGGGCACGGCCACTATCTTCACCAAGCTGGACCTTCCTGGAGCCTATAACTTGGCCCGAATCTGGGAGGGTGACAAATGGAAGACCACTTTTTGTACTTGGTTCATCCATTTTGAATACTTGGTGATGCCATTTGGGCTCTGTAATGCCCAAGGCACATTCCAGCACTTTGTGAATGATATTTTCAGAGACTAGCTAGACCTATTTGTTATCGTGTACTTGGACGACATCCTGATTTTCCCCTTAACCTTGGAGGAGCACCGCCAACATGTCAAGTGTGTTCTAACCCGACGCTGTCAGCATGGGCTTTATGCCAAGCCCGAAAAATGTGTGTTCGAACGAGTATTCAGTTGCTGGGGTTAGTCATTTCGGTCTCTGGCATTGAGCTGGACCCCCAGAAGGTCTCAGCCTTCAGTTCAGCGTTTCATCTGATTCGCTAACTTCTATTGGAAATTTATTAAGGGGTTTTCTGCCATCGTGTCACCCATCACGCAGTTGACCAAACAGAATAACCGATTTTGCTGGTCTCCCGAGGCACAGACAGCTTTTGAGACCCTCAAGAATGTGTTCACGTTTGCACCGGTCCTAAAACACCCTGGCCCGGCTCTTCCCTACGTCCTCGAGGTGAACGCTTTGGAAACGGCAGTGGGAGCAGTGCTTTCTCAAAGGCAAGGTACAAAGGCCCTGCTCCACCCCGTTGCCTTCTTCTCCCGCAAATTAACTGCACCCGAAAGGAATTATGACATTGGGGACAGAGAGCTTCTGGCCATCAAGTCGGCACCTGAGGAATGGCGCTACCTCCTGGATGGTGCTACACACCTGATCTTGGTCTATATTGACCACAAAAACCTAGAATATTTGCGAATAGCTAAAAGACTGAAGCCCCATCAGGCCAGGTGGGCACTCTTCTTTTCTAGGTTCTCCCTGCACATCACGTACAGGCTAGGGTAAAAAAATACAAAATCTGACGCACATTCGCGCATGTTCAGCATACCCGGAGATCCTAAACTTCCCGACGCGATACTTCCCTCTGGAAATTTTCGAAGATTTATTAGCACGCATCAGGCGGGTTTCAACTGGGAACACCAACCTCCCGGACACCACTTTACAAGCCAAGGAGGGGCTACTCTGGCACACCAACAAAATCTTTGTGCCCGAGGAACTATGCACAGCGATACTTGAGCAATGCCACGACCATAAACTCGCAGGGCACTTTGGGGCTCATAAGACAGTCAATCTCCTGCAGCGTACCTTCTGGTGGCCACAGCTCGAAAAAGACTATAGAGACCAGAGCCTGGGGTCTTCTGAACCCACTTCCAGTACCAGAAAGACCCTGGAAATGATCGCCATGGATTTTATTGTAGAGCTACCCCCATCTCAAGGGTACTCTACCATCTTTGTAGTGGTCGACCGATTGACTAAAATGGCTCACTTTCTACCCATGAAGGGCACACCCTCGGCTCCCGAAACTGCAGAGCTTTTCATAAAAGAAATATTACACGGGGTCCCAGCGAACATCGTCTTGGACCAGGGTGTGCAGTTCACCTCAAGATTTTGGAAGGATGCAGGCATGGGGCAGCATTCAATAAGTGGAGTTTTTGTAACAGAGAGGCATTGAATTGATATGTAATAGACCAGGGGGTCAATGCCAATATCTACATAGGTCAATTGAAAGACTATATTTTTGACGCCCGTCCAGAACTGTAATAATAGGGGGCATTGCTAGAAAATGTGCAGGAATGTGCCTGGTTCTTTATATGGCATCTCCAACACATCTTGAAGACTTGGGGGTAAATGTATTCAGTAGCACTGGGACCCTATACCACCAGGACAGTAGTTTGTATGCCTGTTCTTGAATGCGGTTTTATGATTGAGGATTTGTGGTCCAGGCCAATAGCCCTGACTATTTGTTCTTTGGTAAGGGAAATTTGTATGTCTGCCTCCCATTTTCATTACACAACAATGGGCTCAGTGGAGGCTGTATTAAGGCACTAATGGCTTGTAGTGACATTCAGTCCCCCCCCCCTCCCCACCTGGGTTTAGTAGTGCATGCATCTAGTCTGATTCTTCTCTGCCAGACATTAAAACTGTCTTTTTTCAATGCCCCACAGAGTTAACGGACAAGGATAATGGGATAGCCCCTTTTGGTGGAAGGTTTGATTAATAACTGCTATAGTGGTTCCGATGGAAGGGTATCCTGTGATAGATCAGAAATATTTGAGTGGCACCCAAGGAAGAGCCTGGGGAGGAGTGCTGTTCAGTCCAGGCCCATAATTTATACTATGGCGAGGTGTGCCATGTCACAACCCTGGACAAGTGTAAGGCTTTGTAATATAGCACCAGATCTGGACGGCCAATTCCATCACTTGTTTTGGGGTCGATAAGAAAGCCAAGTCTTGTCCGGGCTACTTTGTCTCCCCTTATAACATGGGTTAACATGATGTGCAGAGAAAGAACAATTTTGATAGGCAATGCTTGGATTAAGTAAAAATCTGTGGCAACAACACCATTGTGTAAGCATTACATCAAACAAACCGGGTGAGAGTTAATCCCTGCCATTTTCAAAGCTCCGAGAGGATTTTTGTCAGAGCAGGGGGCTAAAATTGACCTCATATAAAGCAAGCCATAAATGGTGCAATTTTTTTCCTGCAACCTCTATCATGGTGGTGGGGCCTTTTACCTTGCTTTATTCAGTCTCCAAGGTGTTGTTTTAATCACTGAAAGTGACAGATCCAATGCTACAGGTATGGGCACATGGTCTAAAAGAAGCATCAAGTCATTCAAAGTGGAACAGACCCTGGATTGTTCCTTGTGAGGAAGGAAAAAAAATGTCTAGACAAGAATATATCTGGTGGACAGAAGAAAATCATTAAGATGATTAAAACACCATATTTCCACCAAATAGGAGATGGAATTCTGCTTTCATCCATCTCAGGTAGGTTTAGGTGGGATGAGCCCCTAACTGGGGGTCATAAGCAAAGTTAAATCCCCCTAAGATCAGAACCCTTCAGTATGTTCCAGAACAAGTGGGGTGAGTTTTTTTAAGAAGAGGAGATGGTCAGCGCTCATAACACCTTTACTATGAGCTACCTACCTTCATAATCTGTGGTTTGTGCACCTGGTAGCTCACACCCTTGGCCTTGGAAATAGGAGGAGGACAGTGGTATGTCACCCTATTGGGTGTTCAAAATAATAGCAGTCTAACATCACTAACCAGATCTGTCACTGTTTTAGGTATAAATGATATTTCTATATGGTAAATAATTTATTAGTAGGTGTAGTAGCGTAATCGAAAAACAACAGACCCAACAGTCGTGACATGCATGCTGCTGATCATTGAATCATTAATTGAAAGGGGTGTGTTTAAAATAATAGCGGTGTGAAGTTCAATTTGCGAGGTCATTCAGTCTGTGAAAAAACAGGTGTCAAACAGGTAGCCCTTATGTAAGGACAAAGGCAGCAAATGCTGCACATGCTTGGTATAGTGCATTTTACATAGTTAGTCCAGTTGAAAAAAGACACAAGTCCATCAAGTTCAACCAAAAAAAAAAAAAAACTGAAAAATTATATATAGCCATACAATCCCTGATACAATCCTTTACCCACAGTTGATCCAGAGGAAGGCAAAAAAAAAAACCCCAACAAAGCATGATCCAATTTGCTATAGCGGGGGGGAAAAAATTCCTTCCTGATCCTCCGAGAGGCAATCGGATTCACCCTGGATCAACTTACCTAAAGATGTTAGTACCCATTTATATTATTTACATTAAGGAAAACACAACCAAACTAGGTAAGGATTGACTGGCAGGCAGATAGTGTGAAGTGGGGACACTGAGGGGGGTGCTGTGTGAGTAACTGAGTACTGTGACTATCTGAGTACTGTGAGTAGCTGAGTACTGTGAGTATCTGAGTACTGTGAGTATCTGAGTACGGTGAGTATCTGAGTACTGTGAGTATCTGAGTACTGTCACTACCTGAGTATCGTGAGCATCTGAGTATCGTGAGCATCTGAGTATCGTGACTATCTGAGTATCGTGAGAACCTGAGTATTGGGGCATCTGAGTATTGGGGCATCTGAGCATTGGGAGCATCTGAGCATTGGGAGCATCTGAGCATTGGGAGCATCTGAGCATTGGGAGCATCTGAGCATTGGGAGCGACTGAGCATTGGGAGCGACTGAGCATTGGGAGCATCTGAGCATTGTGAGTATCTAAGTATTTAGTAGTACCAAGGGGGGACTCTAGCTCGTGGAGCACCCTTTTGGTACCAGGAGGGATTGATACCAGGAACTAGATTCAGAGTATAGAGCAGATTACCAGCAGCTAGTCTTCTAAATCATCCCCAAAAGAATAGTGGGATAATGTCCGACAGGATTGGTGATGCCACCCAGTGCGCGTCCTGCTCCATGTATGCGTTCCTTGACGAACCAGTCGAGGGCGAATACTGTTGTGCGAGATGTAAGCAACTTGTTTCTCTGGAAGCCCAGATACTGGATCTGGAGAATCAAGTGGCAACACTGAGATGCATCAGCAACCTGGAAAGAAGCCTGGACATTACCCAGCAGGTGCTGGCAGGGGCCAGCCTAGAGGAGGTTGGAGACATGGAGGCACAGGAGCCAGAGGTAGGTAGTTGGGTGACCACCAGGAGGGGTAGGGGGAAGGGCGCTAGGCAGGCCAGTCCTGAGTTTGTACACCCCAACAAATATGCCAGGTTGCATGATGCTGGGCATGCAGGCGCAGAGGTGGCAGTGCTGGAGCGGGCGACCTCCCCTAGCTGCCAAGGGAGTAGCCGCCCCAGCAAGAAGAGGGATAGTGGCGCAGGTCAGGTTAGACAGATTGTGGTAGTGGGGGACTCGATTATTAGGAGAACAGAGAGGGCAATCTGCCAGAAAGACTGTGGTCGCAGAACAGTATGTTTACCGGGCGCTCGGGTTCGGCACATTGCGGATCGAGTAGACATATTATTGGGCGGGGCTGGGCAGGACCCAGCGGTCATGGTACATGTCGGTACCAATGACAAAGTGAGAGGAAGGCGGAGAGTCCTAAAAAATTATTTCAGGGACTTAGGGAACAGACTTAGGAAATGGACCTCCAAGGTAGTTTTCTCTGAAATACTACCTGTACCTCGAGCCACACCAGAAAGGCAGCAGGAGATTAGGCAATTGAACAGGTGGCTGAGGAATTGGTGTAGGAAAGAGGGGTTTGGGTTCCTGGAGAACTGGGTCGACTTCTCGGTCGGTTACCGGCTCTTTAGCAAGGACGGGCTGCACCTTAATGGGGATGGTACAGCTCTACTGGGAAGAAAGATGGCCACAAAGATGGAGGGGTTTTTAAACTAGTTAAGGGGGGGATCAGAGGAAACAATAGCCAGCATTAAGCAGGGGGCAGTGGGGTATAGCAGAGTCAGTAGTGATATTAATACCACAGAAACTAAACTGCAAGTAAATGAGGGGACAACTCCTAAGCAGAGCCAGAAGAAACATATCGACAAAAGGGGCGCTCATACAACACTAAGGAGCCTTTACGCAAATGCTAGGAGCCTGGCTAACAAAATGGAAGAACTTGAGCTGCTGCTATACGAGGAGGACGTAGACCTTGTGGGGATAACTGAAACTTGGTTTGACAGCTCACACGATTGGCTGGCCAATATACAAGGGTATGCATTGTATCGAAAGGATAGGGAAGGTAGAAGGGGTGGAGGGGTCTGTCTATATGTCAAAAATGATATAAAGGTGGTTGAGAGGAGTGACATTATGGAAAGGACGAGGGGGGAGGTGGAATCAGTATGGGTTGAACTTCATAGAGGAGGGGTAGATGGGAAAGTATTAGTGGGAGCATGTTACAGGCCTCCCAACCTAAAGGAGGAGGAGGAGTTGGGACTACTATCCCAGCTAGAAATTACAGCACAAATGGGGGATGTAATCATACTTGGGGACTTCAATTATCCTGATATTAACTGGGCAGAGGGGGCAGCACACTCATCAAAGGCCCGTCATTTCATGAATGTCCTACAGGGCAACTTCATGTCCCAATTGGTGGATTCCCCAACTAGAATGAAAGCCCTGTTAGATCTA
>BLSH010275764.1:226347-255791 GCA_018402905.1 Glandirana rugosa | reverse complement strand
TCTGTTGCTTAAAACATTTTTTTCCAACAGGAACTCATCTATGTGGTCTTTTATTAAACTCTCCAGTATCTTCCCAACTATAGAAGTTAAACTAACAGGTCTATAGTTACTCGGTAAAGACTTTGATCCCTTTTTAAATATAGGCACCACATTTGAAATTACAGAGCTCAATTCCTTTAGGATCCGTTAATGAATGCCATCTGGTCCAGGTGCTTTATCTACCTTTATTCTGTCTAAATACTTCTGGACCATTTCACTTTTGAGCCATTGTGGATCATTTGTGTCTGTGTCACTACCACCCCCATCATGGACATGAGCTCCCCCATGCTCCTTTGTATACACAGAGCTGAAAAATGTATTTAATAAGTTTGCCTTCTCTCCCCCAGTCACGCACTCTAGATTATTTTGTAAAGGGCCTATATGCTCAGACCTGACCTTTTTACTATTGATATATTTGAAGGTTTGTCTTACTATCATTTGCAATCTGTCGTTCGTTTTGAATTTTTGCATTCTTGATTCCCTTTTTACATATTCTGTTATATTCTTTGTAACATTTAAAAGATGATAGTGTTCCCTCATTTTTATATTTTTTAAATGCTCTTTTCTTGTCATTTATAACTTGCTTAACTTTGGCCGTGAGCCACATAGGTTTTATTTTTAGCCTTTTAAACGTATTGCCCATGGGAATATACTTTACAGTGAGTTTGCATACAGTTTTTTTAAAAAAATTCCCATTTCTGTTCTGTGTTCATCTATGCCAATATTCCCTCCCAGTCTAAGTCCTGGAGAGCAGCCCTCATCCTTGTAAAATTTGCAATCTTAAAATTAAATGTTTTTATCTTTCCCGTATGTGTTTGTTGCTTGCAGCTTACAATAAATGAAATCATGTTCTGGTCACTGTTACCCAGATGTTCTTTTATATGAATATTGGTAATAAGCTCTGCATGGTTTGAAATTACCAGGTCCAGCAAAGCATAATTCCTTGTTGGGGCCTCAATAAACTGGACCATAAAATTGTCCTGTAATAGGTTTAAAAATGTTTGCCCTTTAACTGTCCCAGCAGTGCCATTACTCCAGTTAATATCTAGGTAGTTAAAATCCCCCATAATTATCACTGTCCCAGCCCTTGCAGCTCTTTCCATCTGTGAAAGGAGCAGAGTCTCCACCTCCTCTTTTACACTGGGAGGTCTATAACAAACTCCAATGATAAACTTTGTAGTGTGCACACCCATATGCAGATCTACCCTTAATGCTTCAGACTCATCACACTTTCCATCAACTAGGTGCTCATTCACACTCGCTTTGAGATCACTTCTCACATAGAACAGACACCCCCACCCTTCCGTTTTACCCTGTCTTTCCGACACTTTAATTCACTGTCACATTTTTCACATGTATGTTGCATATTTTTAATTTTAGTACAAAGAGTACCATCTTCCATAGCCCTTCCCCCATCTTTCCCCATTCCACCCACCAATAGGGGCTGACCCCTGTCTGACCTGTCTACTCCATTATAATCTAATGCACCCTCCCCCCCTCAATCCTAGTTTAAATACTCATCCAGCCTTCCCATAAACCTCTCCCCCAGCACAACGGACCCCCTTCCATTTAGGTGCAAACCATCTTTAGCATATAGGTTGCACCCCAATGAAAAGTCAGCCCAGTGCTCTAAAAACCCAAAGCCCTCCTCCTTACCACCAGGTCTTTAGCCATGCATTCAGGGCTCTAATCTCCCCCTGCTGTTCCTGTGTTGCGCATGGCACAGGCAATATTTCAGAGAATATTGCCTTGGAGGTCCTTCCCTTCAACTTGCAACCTAATTCTTTCAATTGTTTCTTAAGGAGCCTCCACCTTCCATATATTCGGTCATTGGTTCCAATGTGGATCAAGACAGCTGGGTCATGCCCAGCTCCTCCCAGTAATTTATCAACCCGGTCCACCACATGCCGAACCCTGGCACCAGGAAGACAGCAAAACAGTCGGTTGAGGCGATCCTGGCGAAAAATTATTCTATCAGTCCTTCTAATTATAGAGTCCCCAATTACCACCCACTGTCTAGGCCTACCTGTACTACCCCTACCACCCCTACTAGATGGGCTGCTCTCCCGGCTGTTAGGGGGAGCAGTGACATCTAGGGCTGCCACCTCTGAGTTTGCCACCCCCACATCTTCACTCAACTTGGCAAATCTGTTAGGGTGCCCTCTAACTGTATTAACCCATCTACCTACCTTATAATCCTGACTTACCCTTCCACCCTCCCCATTAACCCTACTAGCCACTTGCTCAGTGAGCAGAGGACCCCTTTCAAGGTTGACAGCTCTGCCCAGCGTTGCAATTTGCTCCTCCAGATCTCTAATGCAAGCTTCCAGAAGGGCAACTTGCTCACATCTGTCACAGTGGTATCCATCCTGGAGCTGTTGCTCCATAGTTGCATACATGCAACACATTGTGCACTGTACAAAGCCTTCAATCTTGCTAGCACACATTTTCCCAGACACAACAACACTAATAACAGGACATTTCAGATGTTAGAGGTTCAGAACACTCCTGTTATAATCTCCTGTTTTAAACTCTAGTTTTTAACTCGCCACTTAGTCAAGGTCCACTTGGTCAGAGGTCCAGCAAGCAAAGAGGTAGCAAGCTCAAGAATAGGCAAGCTCAGAAATGACTTAGTAGGAATTGGATCACCCGTGACCAATTAACCACTCCCCTTAATTAGTGGTCTGAAGGAAGGAAGGAAAAAAAGCTATTTAAAAAGTGACAGCAGTCAAAATCAAAACTGTTTCACTCAAATTGTCTTACTCTTTAGCTATCAATCAGCAAATCTGGCAAAAAAAGTAAAATAGGTTGTTCCTGAAGAACAGCTTACTTTGATTAAAAAGTTGATTGGAGGGGGAAAACATATAAAGAAGTGCAGAAACTGATTGGCTGCTCAGCTAAAATTATCTCAAATGCTTTAAAATGACAACCAAGACCAGAGAGCTGTGGGAGAACACAGAAAACTAACATTCAAATGGATAGCCAAAATGGCAAAGACTCAGCCAATGATCAGCTTTGGTTGAACTGGATGGACTTGTGTCTTTTTTCAACCTGACTAACTATGTAACTATGTAGCTCCAGGGTGATTGAAGAAGGTCTAAAGTTACCTGTGAGTACTGTAACAATTAGAAGGCGACTATGTGATGCCAAAGCTATTGGCAAGAAGCTACCGTAAAGTCCCATTGTTGAAAAAATGGCATGTGCTGAAGAGGCTACAGTTTGCCAAAGAACACATTGACTGGCCTAAAGAGAAGTGGCGCAACATTTTGTGGACTGATGAAAGCAAGATTGTTCATTTTGGGTCTAGGGGCTGCAGACAGATTGTCAGACGCTGAACAAACACTGAATCATGGTGAAGCAAGCATCATGATATGGGGATGTTTCCCATACTATGGTATTGAGCCTATTTATCACATACCAGGGATCATGGATCAGTTTGAATATATCAAAAGGAAATACAGTACCTGAAAAGGTCTTGTTCCCTTATGCTAAAGAGGAAATGCTCTGGAAATGGGGGTTTCAACAAGATAACAACCACAAACACACCAGTAAGCAAGCAGCATCTTGTTTCCAGACCAACAAGATTGACATTATGGTGTGACCAGTCCAATCCCCTCTTAATCTAATAGAAAACTTGTGGGGTGACATCAACAATGCGGTTTCTGAGGTAAAACCAAGGAATGCAGAGGAATTGTGGAATGTAGTGCAATGATCCTGGGCTAAAATACCTATTCATAGGTGCCAGAAGTTGTTTGACTCCATCCAACGCAGCTGTAAAGCAATTCTCAGAAACAGTGGTTATACAACTAAATATATGTTCAGGGATTCCCAGGAAAACTAAATCTTCAAGCATTTTTCAGTTTATATAGTAAATGTTTGAGTTTGTAAAGAAAAATGCAGACACTGCTATTTTTTGAAAAGCTTAATATTCCCATTTCTTCACTTTCTGTAAAGTAATAACACATTTTAAACCTCATGTTTTGATTTGACATAGACTGTGCAGTGTTGCCAATGCATGTAAGTTCCCAGTGGTTGTAAATAAAAGCTATCATAAGGATTTTCAGTCTTACTCACTTTTTTTAAACACACTGCTATTATTTTTAACACAACTGTAGGTACAATTGGACAGTCTAGGAACCTTTCCCGGTTGAAAATGGGTCTCCTGTTCAAAATCACATGAATAAACACCTTAGCCAAATCATGGAGAAGCCGCAATTCCTTCTCAGGGACATTAAGACCTCAAACATTATATGCGGTGAACTTGATTGGATTCCTTTTTGATGACCCGGACCCCAAATCCACTTCCAGTCCCATCCTTGGGTGGAGATGGAAGAGGGGGGGGACAAAATAAAAAGGCGGGGGGGGACTACACGGAAGAGGAAACATTGGGGAACAAGTATGCTAGTTCTGCTCAGCGGCTAAGAATTATTTTTACTCCCTAGTTAACCCAATAGGACTGGTAGGATCTGGGGGTGCAACTAAAAAAAAGAAAACTATTATAGCAGAGCACCCCAGTGCCCAAACCGAGGAATAACTGACCTCATAATACTAATACACAACAACATTGTATGGATTTCAGTCCATCCACCACAGAGGTGAACAACGTGAGAGGAGAGGCTGGTACGGGGACTGTCCTTCCCTCCCCCATCACTAACACCCTGGGAGGGAGAAATAAAAGCAGCCATCCCTCTATCACCGGCCATGTTAACATGCTATTTTTAGCATATCAACTGAGGCAGGAAAGAGAGGGGTGATGTCTATACATGTATCACTGGTAATCAACATGCAAACACACAGGTACAAAGTGAAATGACATCCCTTGGTGTCAGTCACCAGGTGAAGCCATATCCCGTGGCTCCCCTCCATCGGCAGTCAAACCCTCCCAAAAAAAGGTGTGGGGGGTACAACTACAATGAGTCATGTGATTCCCCATATGTTGCCCTTTTGCACTTTTTTAGGCATAACCCGTTAAATCTGTGGTTCCCACCACTTAACCTTTGGAAGATTTACCCCCCTTTCCCGACCAAGCCATTTTTTAGGATATGGCACTGTGTTACTTTAACTGACAGTTGCGTGTTCATGCGACACTGTACCCAAATACAATTTATGTGCTTTTTCCCCCATAAATAGAGCTTTCTTTTGGTGGTATTTGATCACCTCTTTTTACTTTTACCGTAAAAAAAAAATATATATTTTTTACTTTCTGCTATAATACATATCCAATATTTTTTTTTTTAAGTACATTTTTATTGAATTTGACAAGTTAGTGTTTACAAGAACCGTAAGTGATACAGTATACAGAGATATATTATTATAAACAAACCGTGGGCCAAACACGGCCAACAATACTACTTCCATATCATTCTCCCCTGACCCCTTTAGGGAGGGCGTTCAGAGGTAGTTAACCATTACCAATCCCGCAGATGCAGCCAGATCAACGCAGGAGGCCGCAGGATAATTTACATGAACATGAAGCAATCAACTACCCATCAACTCAAACACACATACACACCATACATCCTTCAGGCCCTCACCCTCCTCCCACCTCCACACCAGCTCACAATATAGAAGGGCCCCCCCAGGGGGGCAAGCAGCCGCCCACGAACCCCAGTGCACAATTACACAAGTGTTGCCCTTCTGTTCACAGCCTACTACTGCTGGGACAACGGGGTGTCCTTCCAAAAGGAGTCCCTGATGTCAAGCCAAGGTTGCCAAATCTTGTAGAACTTTTGTGGACACGCTCTGCCCGTGTAAATAAGTTTATAGATGGGTAGGGCTTTATTTACCATTCGGTAAAACAATTGCACATCAGGAGCTGAGGCATCTTTCCATTTCAATAATACCAGTTTCCTGGCAAAAAATAACAATACACGCACTAAGATTCTAGCATGAGTCCGATGTACCTCCGGCGTTTGTGGAATGGGTATATCCAGGGTGTGTTCAAAAAAAGAAAAAATAGTAGTCCAGTATAGGGACAAAACAGGACAGGACCAGAACATGTGCAGACAGCATACATTGTACCGCACCTGGGACAGGAGGCAGCAGCAAAACGCATACGTACCAATCTAGCAGGAGTATAGTGTAATTGGTGTATAAACTTAAATTGGGTATACCTATCGTTCATACCCATAAGATCTTGAAAGCATGTCTCTGAGGCCTCGTCCCAGATCTCCTCGGACAAGTCCGGGATCAGCACCTCCCACCTCTTCCGAGCTGTTTGAAAAGGGCTACCGCCAGCGGACTGAAAACGGGAGTAGATAGTCGTGACAACTTTAGTAATATCCGGCTGGGAGAATAGTTTCTCCAGCGGTAATTCTGAAAACTCCCGCGTTCAGCCCCCCAGCTGCGCCCGTATCTCATGACGCAACAACAGGTATTTGAAGAAAAACGTATTATCACCCACACACCTGGTCTTCAGATCCTCAAAGGTATCAAAAACATTATTATGAAAGACATACGGGTGATACCTAGACGAGTCCACCAGCTGGAGTCCGGATGACCCAGTAGCTCAGGGAAGTTAGAATTCTGCCACAAAGGGGCGTTAGGTGATACCCCCCGCCCCTCCCAACACTCCATTGCCCACATGCCAGGCGAGCTGAGAGATGTCCAATGGGGACTCCCTCGAGCAACGTCTTGGCATGGAGCCATGCAATGCTTCCACCACGGAGGCCCTAGACCCCACAAAGGCACACACTAGAGAAGCGGATACACCCCTAGGTGGTTCCTGGAACCAGTCATATACGTATGTGAGCTGTGATGCTATAAAGTATAGCCAGAGGTTCAGGCATGCCAATCCACCGTCAAGTTTGGATGCCTGCAAAGAAGCCCTAGCTATATGGGGTTGCGCCCCCTGCCAAAGAAACTGAAATAAAATGGAATCTAGTTTGTGGAAAATTCTTTTAGGTAAAAATACAGGTGAAGCCCTAAGTACATATAGAAATTTTGGTAAATATATAATTTTAAAAATGTTCACCCGACCTATTAAATTGAGCGGCAAGGAGGCCCAGGTACGTAGCCTAGTCTCCATGTGTGAGACTATGGGGGTAATATTGAGAGATTCGTAAGTGGGTATATCTTTATGAATCTGGATCCCCAAATACATGAAGGTGGGTTGTAATGCCAGCCTGGACTCAAGTAAATAGCTATAGTCTAAGGTAGGGCCTATTGGAAAAGCAACAGATTTTTCCCAGCTAACACACAACCCAGAGACCCTACCAAATTCCTCCACTACCTTCATTAGGGACCTAAATGAGCCCTCCGTACCATCCAGATAGATCAGGGCATTGTCAGCGTACAACGAGATGTTTTCCGTTATGTCCCCATAGCAGATGCCTCTCACCATCTCCGTCTGCCTCACTGCCAAAGCAAATGGCTCCATGGCCAGGGCAAACAGGGCGAGAGCGGGCAGCCCTGCCTGGTACCTCTCTGAAGGGAGAACACCTTAGAGACATCCTTGTTGGTACTCACCCTGGCCCTAGGGTTGGTATACACTAGGCAAACCCATTGGATGTACTGAAGGCTAAAACCCATGCGATGCATGGTTTCCCAAAGAAAGGACCAATTTACGGTGTCAAAAGCCTTCAGCACATCCAAGGATAGAACCAGGTCACTCCTACCATCAGCGGCTGCCCTGTGGGTATTCAAATACAACCGGCGAATGTTATCATATGTGCTCTTTCCAGGCATGAACCCAGTCTGGTCTGGATGGACAAGATGCAATATAACCTTCTGTAGTCTTTTGGCTAGTAACTTGGCCAATATCTTAACATCGCTATTGAGCAATGAAATAGGACGGTAAGACCCACACATCAGTCTATCTTTCTCAGGTTTGGGTATCAGCACAATTAGGGCCTCACACATCGAGGGAGGAAGCGCTCCTTCCTCAAAAGCCACCTGCAACTGGGAATGCAACTTCTGTGCCAATTCTTCCACATATGCCCTATACCATTCAGCAGGCAGTAGTCTAGCCCAGTGGATTTGTTGGGAGGGAGAGAGTGGATAGCATCCTTAATCTCCTCAATCGTCAGGGGTTTATCCAGGATAACTCTATGTGAGTCCTCCAAAGTGGGGAATTTAATGGAATCAAAGAACCCCACCAATTCCATCTCATCCGGGGGGTCCGGCTCCTGATAAAGTTTTTCATAGAAGGACCTAAAGGTATTGTTAATAACCAAAGGATCAGAAGAAACCGTATGATCGGGCAGCCTAATTTGGGATATAGATCTGTCCATATACTCAGTACGGGAAAGGTAGGCAAGTAGCTTCCCATTTTTCCCACTATGCTCATGCAATCTAGCTGACAAATAGAGTTGATGTTTCTGAGTCATTTCTACCATATGGAGGTCAAGAGCCTTGTGCGCACCCACCAAGATACCATGAGAGTCGGGGGTAGGGTCCGCCGAATACTGAGCCCTGGCAGCCACAAGGGAGGATTCCAAAGACTCAAGTGTGGCTCTGCTAGCCTTCCTATACCCGGCTATATTAGCAATATATGAGCCCCTTACCGTCGCCTTGAAAGCATCCCAAATAGAGCCTGCCGAGGAGGACTGAGCATTCTCTATCCAATACCTGGAAATATCCTGCCTAATGGGTTCCTGCAGCTCCGGAGTTGCGACCCATAATGGACTAAGCTTCCATGTCCTAAACAATGGCCTATGTCCCAGTGCAAGATCTATCATGATGGCCGAGTGGTCAGATAAAGTTTGAGCCAAATAACTGACTGTCCTAACACTTAAGATCAAGTCCTGAGATTCCAGGGCGTAGTCTATCCTGGAAAGAGCACAATATGTCTGCGATTAACAAGAGTACACTCTGTCTGTAGAATGTTTTTGCCGCCATAAATCCACATATCCAAAAGAGGCACACCACTGTTTAAACAATTTTGATTCATACTGAAGAGGTCTTAATCGGTCCAGACCAGGGTCCAAGACCGAATTTAAATACCCAACAATTAACGTAACCATAGATGGCAACATTGACATCTGCACACTTAGCTCCGTGAAAACTACAGCCGTGACCAGGGGGGCATACACCGCCACCAACAGCAATGGCATCGCGTGTGTAACACAATGCAGTAACACATATCGCCCATTAGGGTCAGTTACTACCCATTCACAGGAAAAGGGGAGACCACTTCTTGCCAATATGGACACACCTCGAGCATAGTTAGAATACGTGGAGTGATAGCCAGACATCACCCAGTGTTTTTTTAAGGGTAAGGATCCTATATCCTACCAGATGTGTCTCTAGCAGACACAAAATTTGCGGCTTGTGATTTTTAAGAAAATTAAACATTGAGGCCCTTTTAAATTTAGAGTTTAACCCCCTTATATTCCATGCAATACACTTGACATTAGCCATTTAAGAAGGGAACAGTGTCACCAACCCCAGCACGGCTGCAGACCCAGAGGAGGGAAGAGGTAAGGCCACAGACGGTCACAATCACACACAGACATTCCACTTTCATAACACCACACAAACAGACACACACAATATTATTCCCATTCCCGGGGGGGGGGGATCCCCGGGGATCCCCCACCGGGAATATACCCCTGCCCAACTCGGGGAAAAAAGGAGCAGGCTTTATCCCCGAACAGCCAACTAAAAAAGGAAGCATGGCCAATACAGCCAGAATACAAACAGTACATAGATCAGCAAATGATCAAAATAAACAGTGAACTGTTAAAGCAGCATAGTCTCCAAGAGCGGACCGTATTCCTCTTGTCAGAATAGAAAAATAGTGACAAGATGTACCTGTCCCGAACAAAAAAGATAAACAAAATACAGCAACATCGCAAAGCCAAAGGAGAGAGAAAAAAATAAATAAAATCAGGTATTTGGTGAACCACCAGACGAACGACCAGGCTGCTCCAATGATTCAAACCAAGATAGAGCTGCAGCAGGGGTTTGAAAGAAATGAACCCGGCCCTGGTAAACCACTCTCAATGTAGAAGGAAATAGCATGGAATATTGAATGTTCTTCTCCCTCAGTGTCAGCTTGACATGTTGGTATTTAGCTCTCTGGATTCGGATAGTAGGAAAATAGTCAGGAAACAGGGATACCGATGCGTTGTTAATCTTGAGACTCCCATTTTGCCGTGCAGCACGCAAGATGGAGTCCCTGTCCCGATAGTTTAGCAGACGGATCACCATGGTGCGGGGAGGACTGCCCTCTGGAAGAGGCCTGCCAGGAACTCTATAAGCTCTTTCCAGCACAAAACACGGCAACAAGCAGTCTTTGCCGAATTCCTGCAGGAACCAGCACTCCAAGAATGACCCTGGGTCGGTTCCCTCCACCCGCTCAGGCAAACCCACAAGGCGCAAATTGTTCCTTCTCAGGCGATTTTCCAAATCGTCTGCCTTGTCCTCTAAGGACTTAATTTTAGAGCCATGTGTTTTTACAGCAGGCAGGAGAGGGTTAATAGCGTCTTCCAGATCGCTAATACGCCTTTCTGTCTCTCTGACCCGGTCCCGGATCTTATGCATATCTTGGCGCATAATAGTTATATCCATTTTTAACTCCACCACCTTCCCCATGAGATCTGAATGATTTACCTTAATGGTTTTTAGTACATCCAACAGGGGAGGTTCCTCCTCCGCACCATCATAGCTCGGAGACGTCTGTGACAGCAGCACCTGCGGAGCCGAGGCTCCCGGAGAGGGGGGTGGAGATGGAGAGAGATCAGGGTCTTTGCCAAACAGCTCCGGCGTGGACGCCAGGGAGGGGAGTGGAGCGGTGGAGCGGCGGCCATCTTGGCCCGTGAGGCCCGAGCGAGTGGTGATGTTCATTGCGGCTGGAGGTTGCTTCTTCCTCCTCTTTCCCATCCACCAAAACCTCACGAAGCCAAGGAAGCCATGCTGCAACTAGCCAGAGGTAAAATGTAGCTTCAGAAGGGACAGGTACGCAGAATTGTAGAGGATTTTGCTCAAGAGATCTGGAGCTGCTAAGAAAGACGTCCAATCACCTGCTGCTTCAGGCCACGCCCCACATATCCAATATTTTTGTTAAAAATCTGAATACGCGTATATTGATTGGTTTGCACAAAAGTTATAGCATCTAAAAACTATGTGATATTTTTTTCATTCATTTATTTACTAGTAATGGCAGCAATCTGCGACTTATAGTGGGACTGTTATATTGTGGCAGTACTAATGACACTGGCTGGGAAGGGGTTAACATCTGGGGCGATTAGAGGGTTAAATGTGTTCCAAGCCAGTGCTTGTGTACTGTGGGGGAGGTGCTTTTATTAAGGGAAGGCATAGATCTGTATCCCTGTTAAATGTGAAATCACTGCACTGGTCTAAACGGTGGAATAGCTGCTACTCAAAACCAGGAATGGAATCATAAAATAAAAATCCAAATGGTACACTATTCCTGTATAAATCCTTGTGACCATACAGTCAGGTCCATAAATATTGGGACATCGACACAATTCTTTTTGGCTCTATACACCACCACAATGGATTTGAAATTAAACAAACAAGATGTGCTTTAACTGCAGACTGTCAGCTTTAATTTGAGGCTAGTTACATTCAAATCAGGTCAACGGTGTAGGAATTACAACAGTTTGTATATGTGCCTCCCACTTTTTAAGGGACCAAAAGTAATGGGAAAGATTCGCAATCATAAATCAAACTTTCACTTTTTAATACTTGGTTGCAAATCCTTTGCAGTCAATTACAGCCTGATGTCTGGAGCGCATAGACATCACCAGACGCTGGGTTTCATCCCTGGTGATGCTCTGCCAGGCCTCTACTGCAACTGTCTTCAGTTCCTGCTTGTTCTTGTGGCATTTTCCCTTCAGTTTTGTCTTCAGCAAACGAAATGTATGCTCACTTGGATTCAGGTCAGGTGACTGACTTGGCCATTGCATAACATTCCACTTCTTTCCCTTAAAAAAACTCTTTGGTTGCTTTCGGAGTATGCGTCGGGTCATTGTCCATCTGCATGTGAAGCGCCGTCCAATGAGTTCTGAAGCATTTGGCTGAATATGACCAGATAATATGAGCAGATAATATTGCCCAAAACACTTCAGAATTCATCCTGCTGCTTTTGTCAGCAGTCACATCATCAATAAATACAAGAGAACCAGTTCCATTGGCAGCCATACATGCCCACGCCATGACACTACCACCACCATGCTTCACTGATGAGGTGGTATGATTTGGATCATGAGCAGTTCCTTTCCTTCTCCATACTCTTCTCTTCCCATCACTCTGGTGCAAGTTGATCTTGGTCTTGGTCTCATCTGTCCATAGGATGTTGTTCCAGAACTGTGAAGGCTTTTTTAGATGTTTGGCAAACTCTAATCTGGCCTTCATGTTTTTGAGGCTCACCAATGGTTTACATCTTGTGGTGAACCCTCTGTATTTACTCTGGTGAAGTCTTCTCTTGATTGTTGACTTTGACATACATACACCTACCTCCTGGAGAGTGTTCTTGATCTGACCAACTGTTGTGAAGGGTGTTTTCTTCACCAGGGAAAGAATTCTTCGGTCATCCGCCACAGTTGTTTTCCGTGGTCTTCCGGGTCTTTTGGTGTTGCTGAGCTCACCGGTGCGTTCTCTCTTTTTAAGGATGTTCCAAACAGTTGATTTGGCCACACCTAATGTTTTTGCTATCTCTCTGATGGGTTTGTTTTGTTTTTTCAGCCTAATGATGGCTTGCTTCACTGATAGTGACAGCAACAGATTCCAAATGCAAATAGCACACTTGAAATGAAATCTGCTCCTTGTAAATGGGATAATGAGGGAATAACTCACACCTGGCCATGGAACAGCTGAGCAGCCAATTGTCCCATTACTTTTGGTCCCTTAAAAAGTGGGAGGCACATATACAAACTGTTGTAATTCCTACACCGTTCACCTGATTTGGATGTAAATACCCTCAAATTAAAGCTGAAAGTCTGCAGTTAAAGCATATTTTCTTTGTTTCATTTCAAATCCATTGTGGTGGTGTATAGAGCCAAAAAGATAAATGTCCCAATATTTATGGACCTGACTGAATGTTACAAAAATGTGAATGCAATAATAAAATGACTAGTGCATTGAGAACAAGCAGAGAAAAAAAATTATTTGCTGTTAAGTGTATAACTGTCAAAATAAAAGTACAGTAAAACCTTGGATTGCGAGCATAATTTGTTCCGGAAACATGCTTCTAATGCAAAGCACTTGTATATCAAAGCAAATTTCCCCATAAGAAATTATGGAAACTCGGGTGATTCATTCCACAACCATTTATTCATAAGTCTTTCAGTTTATAGTCCATATAAAAAAAATTAAAGCAATTTGATAGTTTGTGTAACCATAAAATGTCCATCTGCAAACGGCAGGCTCCACAAGGGAATTAGAAGCAAAATGCAACAGGAGCTACAGAGTATAAAAGAGAAGTGCCTCTAAGTGTAGCAGAATGGTTACATTTAATGAAGGTACAACATTTAGCAGCTTGCATGGTTGATGATTAAAAGAGGCACATCTAAGTATGCAGGCATCCGGGGCAAAGCTGTCCACATAGACCGTCCTCCGCACCCCCGGCTTTCACCGCTGTCAGTCTGCAATCATAACTGAGAAGACTACTCTGCAGTAGTAGCATGGTAGGGATGATGTCGATGGTGATGCGGAGGACAGTCTATATGGACTGTTTTACCCCGTATGCCTGCATACTTAGATGTGCCTGTTTTAATCATCAGCCATGTGAGTTGCTAAATGTTGTACCTTCATGAAATGTAACCATATTGCTACACTTAGAGGCACCTCTCTTCTCTTTTATACTCAGTTGTGATGTGATGCTACTTGTATATCAAGACATCGCTTGTATATCAAGTTCAAATTTGTTTTAAAATTTTGCTGGTCTTGCAAAACGCTCTCAAACCAAGTTACTTTTCAAACCAAGGTCTTACTGTACACAAAAAATATATATGTGATACTAATTATCCAAACACACAGAGTTCATTCTTATGAATCTTGATAAATGATGTAAATAATCAAAGTTCACTAGAATCACTTTTGTGTGTCATATATACATATATAAATATATACAGTGCTGCACATAATTATTCATACCCCTGGCAAATTTTGACTTAAAGTTACTTTTATTCAACCAGCAAGTAATTTTTTGACGGGAAATGACATAGGTGTCTCCCAAAAGATAATAAGAAGATGTACAAGAGGCATTATTGTGGAAAAAAACATTTCTCAGCTTTTATTTACATTTGAGAAAAGTGTCCAGTCCAAAATTATTCATACCCTTCTCAATAATCAATAGAAAAGCCTTTATTGGCTATTACAGCAATCAAACGCTTCCTATAATTGCAGACCAGCTTTTTGCATGTCTCCACATGTATTTTTGCCCATTCATCTTTAGCAATGAGCTCCAAATCTTTCAGGTTGGAGGGTCTTCTTGCCATCACCCTGATCTTTAGCTCCCTCCACAGATTCTCAATTGGATTCAAGTCTGGACTCTAGCTGGGCCACTCCAAAACATTAATGATGTTGTCTGCTAACCATTTCTTCACCACTTTTGCTGTGTGTTTTGGGTCATTGTCATGCCGAAATGTCCACTGGTGCCCAAGGCCAAGTTTCTCTGCAGACTGCCTGATGTTGTCATTGAGAATCCTCATGTATTTCTCTTTTTTCATGGTGCTGTTTACTGTGATTAGGTTTTCTGATCCATTGGCTGAAAAACACCCCCCCAAGCATTAGGTTCCCACCACCATGTTTGACAGTGGGGATAGTGTTCTTTGGGTTGAAGACTTCTCCTTTTTTTACGCCACATAAAGGAAACATCATTGTGACCAAACAATTCAATTTTTGTTTCATCTGACCATAACACAGAAGACCAGAAGTCTTCTTCTTTGTCCAGATGAGCTTTCGCAAAGGCCAAGCAAGCTTTTGTGTGCCTTATCTGGAGAAGTGGCGTCCTCCTTGGTCTGCATCCGTGGAACCCAGCAGTGTGCAGTGTCCGTTGGATTATCTGCCTTGAGACATTGCCACCAGCAGAGCCCAGATTCACCAGGATGGCCTTGGTGGTGATCCTTGGATTCTTTTTCACCTCTCTAACTATCCTCCTGGCCAGCACAGGTGTCACTTCCGACCATGTCCTTTGAGATTTTCCACAGTGCGGAACATTTTGTATTTTTTAATAATACTTTGCAATGTAGCCACTGGAACTTGAAAACATTTAGAAATGGCCTTGTAGCCCTTTCCTGACTTGTGAGCAGCCGCAATGCGCAGCCGCAGGTCCTCACTGAGCTCCTTTGTCTTAGCCATGACTGTCCACAAACCAACTGCAGAGAGCTGCTGTTTTCACCTGTTGAGTTGATTAAAACAGCTGTTCCCAATTAATCAGGGTAATTAGGATGCTTTAGAACAGCTTGGACTATTTGGAATGGTATAGAGCAGGGGTAGGGAACGTGCGGCTCTCCAGCTGTTGTAGAACTACATTTCCCATGAGGCATTGCAAGGCTGATGCATACAATTACTCCCAGAAGCATGATGGGAAATGTAGTTCTACAACAGCTGGAGAGCCGCAGGTTCCCTACCCCTGGTATAGAACTTTTGATTTTCCCACAGACTGTGACAGTCTGTGAAGGGTATGAATAATTTTGGACTAGACACTTTTTGCTCAAATGTAAGTAAAAGCTGAGAAATGTTTTTTCCCACAATAATGCCTCTTGTACATCATCTTATTATCTTTTGGGAGACACCTATGTCATTTCCCGTCAAAAAATTACTTGTTGGTTGAATAAAAGTAACTTTAAGCCAAAATTTGCCAGGGGTATGAATAATTATGTGCAGCACTGTGTATATATATATATATATATATATATATATATATATATATATATATACTCTGTTTTGGACTATCTCCTGTGTTCCAAGGTATATTATTTCATCTGGTAAAATTCGCCTCTTACCGAATTTGGTGAATCCCTATTACAGAGATCAGACCCGCTGTATGGAAATCCTGATAGGTATGGATGTTACACTCATGGCTGCCACATCTCCAAAAATCAACTTGAGCTCAGGTGATTCGGAGGCCAAATCGCTGGATCACTATCCCGGGAAAGCTCAACCCGCTTGTGTTGAAGTAATTGCTGGCATGAATATTCCAGATGTAGTTGTTATATATCCATATATTTCATAGATGGAGCTCAAAATATTCGGAAATCATATATAGGAAAGGGGGGAAAGCCTCATACTGTAAAACAGTAAACCACTTTATTAAATTCTTTAAAGGTTGCACTTACACCTAGGCTTCTTAGCTTACTACCTTTCCAGTGAGGGAAATATCTTTCTATGCCTATTATTTTGAGTTTTACTGTTTTTTTATTGTGTTGTAATTTCAAATGTTTCGACAGGCTGTGTGTCGTGAGACCTTTTTTGATATTAAGATGTTCACATATCCGCACATTTAGTGCTCGTGTGGTCCTTCCTACATATTGCAATCCACATGTGCACCTCAGGAGGTAAACAACTCCTTTGGTCTGACATGTGATACATTTTTTAATCATATATTGCTTAGAGGTGGAATAGGAAGAAAAAGTAAATGTTCTTAATACCTGAGAGATTCTACACATTTTGCATTTCCTGCAAGGAAAAAAAACTCTCAGATTTTTCAAACATTTTGAATTTGGGGGGAGGAGATATTGGATTGGATGCAATAATATCCTTCAAAGTTTGAGCCTTTCTGAAAATGACTTTGGGTGTGAATGGGCTTTTCTCATAACGTTCTCCAACCAACATAGATGGGTGGTGAATGTGTTGAGAAAACATTGGAATATCCTCCAAGAGGATAGTGTATTTGGTCCTGCGCTTCCAGAACGCCCCCAAATGCAAAAAGAACATCTACTTTTCCTTCCTCTCCCACCTCTAAACAATATAAGATTAAATAATTTATCACGTCAGACCAAAGGAGTTGTTTACCTCTTGAGCTATACATGTGGATTGCAATATGTAGGAAGGACTACATGAGCACTAAATGTGCACATATGTGAACATCTTAATAACATCAAGAAAGGTCTCACGACACACAGCCTGTGGAAACATTTGAAATTACATCACAATTATAAAACAGCCAAACTCCAAGTAATAGGCATAGAAAGATATTTCCTTTACTGGAGAGGTAGCAACTTAAGAAGACAGATATCGTGTCGTGAGACACAGATTTTTTTATCTAAAATCGTATTTTCCTTAGGGCCGTCACGTTGAATGGGACATAAATTCCTTTATCAACAATAGCTAAAATATATACATTAACCACTTTACCCCCGGAAGGATTTACCCACTTCCTGACCCACTTCCTGGCCAGAGCATTTTTTGCGATACGGCACTGCGTCACTTTAACTGACAATTGCGCGGCCGTGCAATGTTTCCCCCACAAATAGAGCTTTCTTTTGGTGGCATTTGATCACCTCTGTGGTTTTTATTTTTTGCACTATAAACAAAAAAAGAGCAACAATTTTGAAAAAAAAAAACAATATTTTTTACTTTTTGCCATAATAAGTATCCAAAAAAAATGTAAAAAAAAAACAAAATTTCTTCCTCAGGCCAATATGTATTCTACATATTTTTGGTAAAAAAATGCAATAAGCATATACTGATTTGGTTTGCACAAAAGTTATAGCGTCTACAAACTATGGGAATAGATTTATGGCATTTGTATTATTTTTTTTCACTAGTAATGGTGGCGATCTGCGATTTTTAGTGGGATTGCGACATTGCGGCGGACAGATCGGACACTTTTGACATTTTCTTGGGACCAGTGACATTTTATACAGCGAGAAGTGCTAAAAATAGCCACTGATTTCTGTATAAATGTCACTGGCAGGGAAGGGGTTAACACTAGGGGTGATCAAGGGGTTAAGTGTGTTCCCTCTGTGGTGTTTGTAACTGTATGAGGGCTGGGCTGACTAGAGGAGGAGAGAGATCGTTGTTCCCTATCACTGGGAATAGATAATCTCTCTCAACACCCCTGTCAGAACGGGGATCTGCTTTGTTTATACTCAGATTCCCATTCTGCCTGTCTCGGGAGCGATCACGGGTGGCCGGCAGACATCCGCTTCACTGATTGGCTCCTCCGCTAGCCAGTGAGCGCACGTGGCCACGCCACACGTTCCCGCAAGCAACATACAGTTACAGCGATTGCACGGGAACAAGCCGACCTGCCGCTGTAAAACGGCGGCTGGTTGGCAAGTGGTTAAAATAGAAGTATGTGGTCCTTTTGACATTTTAAATGTTGTTTATTTGTGCATTGTGAACGTATTTGAATATCTGCCTTTTTTTCTTTCTTTTTTTTTTTTAAAGATCTGTTTATTAATTTTGACAAAAGAAAAACAAACAAAAGAATTACATTTGGTGCCCATGCAGGAGCGGGCTCTGGCCCTTAAACTCTACAAAACAACAGCTCTAACTCTACTAACCCTCTGTGTGAGGGAGGGGTCAATCGTTCATCCGCAAGGAATGCACTGGGCATTTTAGGTGAAGTCGGAGGCAACTGTATACTTCAGCTCAGGCTAAAATAGTCCATTGTGTGTAGGCTAAATGTCAGATATAGATCAGTGGCTGGTGGTGTCCTCCGTCCAGCTGGACCAGACCTTATGAAACTTGTGGGGACAACCTCTATTCGCATAGGTTGCCTTATATAAAGGAGGGTTGGAATTAATCAAATTTTTCCAGAAGGCAATCGTGGGCGGAGAGGAGTTTTTCCAGTTCATGCATATAGCTTTGTGGACATAGAAGAGTAGTATAGTAATGAGTGTAAGTTTGGCCTTGATTTGGGGATATGTGCTCCACCAACCCCAGGAGGCAAAATCTTGGGTCCCATGGTATGACCAGTTTGGTTTTTTGGGAGATCAATGACAAGATTTCCTGCCAGTAGCACTCTATCGCCGGACACAGCCAAAAAGTATGAAAAAAATCTCCTTTAGAGTGAGAGCATCGCCAACATTCTGCTAAATGAGATGGGGCAATCGTATGTAGTCCGTATGTAGTCTGTAGGGAGTAAAATAAGCCCTATGTAACAACTTAAATTGCACCAATTTATCCCTGGCTGAGATCAAGGCAGAGAAGGGGGAGTCCCACATCTCCGTCCAGTCCTCATCATAAATATCAGGGACATCCTGGAGCCATTTGTCCCTCAGTCAAGAAAGTTCAGGGGTTATTGATACAGATAAATATTCGTACAATTGGGAGGGCGGTTTTCTCAGGTCCGGGGCTCTGAGTATGGCCTCCAGCTCCGAGTATGAGAGAGAAACTGGTGCATCCAGGAACTGACATCTGTAAGTGTGTAATAATGGTCCGGTACCTTGAATTTGGTTTGTAGGGCTTGGAAGTAGGCTAGATCCGAGCTAATAATAATGTGTTCAATTTTGGTTATTTTATACCTCTCCCAGTCCTGTGGATCGGGAAAGGAATTAAAATGTGGTAGGTTGGGGTTCAACCATAGGGGGGTATGGGGGAACGAATCGGTAGGTGCGGACGGATGCCAATTACCCACCGTCCTCCAGGCCCTCAGGGTGGTGCACATGGAGGGTGTCAGAGAATGGGGGACTTTAGTGCCTCTATATAATAAAGCATGTAGGGCCTCCAGAGAGTGCAGTATTGCTGCCTCCAGGACCACTGCAGTTTTGGTAAGATCAGGTTGAAGCCACCAATAGGCTGTCACCAATTGACATGCTAGAAAGTACTGAAAGGCATCCGGCATAGCCAGGCCTCCTCTGTCTGTGGGTCTGGTGAGCGTGGTATATTTAAATCTAGGAGGTTTGGAGTTCCATACGAAAGTGGTGAAGACCTGCCTAAGGGAATCAAAAAAGCTACGTGGGAGCCATTGTGGGGAGTTACGGAAAATGTAAGTGAATTTAGGCAGCACCTTCATTTTCAGTAGATTTATATGCCCGATCAAGGAGAGGGGAAGGTTGGTCCACGTCTTAAGCATCTGTTTAAAATCTGCCAGCACCTGGTTCAGGTTGTCTCTCATATAATCATCACTATTCTTAGACACCACTATCCCCAGATATACAAATCTATCCACCCATCGGAGCGGGAGGAAGGGCAGAAATGAGACCCTCGCCCCCTCATCCACCGGCAAGAGCAGGGACTTCTGCCAATTAACTCGGAGCCTGGCGTAGATAGAGAAGGTGTTGATGAGATGGAGTGCTCCCTGCAAGGATGCACCAGCGTCACCAAGAAAATGTAAAAGGTCATCGGCGTAGAGCGCCACTCTCTCCTCCTGTCATCCCACCCTCAGGCCGCTTATGTCTGGAGAAGTTCTAAGCCTCAGCAATGGGCTCCATCGCCAGGGTGAAGAGAGCCGGGGAGAGAGGGCAGCCCTGCCTGGTGCCCCTCTGCAGCTGAAATGGGGCAGAGACCATGCCATGAAGCCTAACACATGCGATAGGGCCTGTATATAATACCCGGATCCAGTCTATGAAGCACAGTGGGAAGCCAATCCTTCTCATTACCTCCCACAGATATGACCACTCCACTGTGTCAAAGGCCTTTTCCATGTTGATTGAGGCAATGAATCTGGTACCTTGATTTTTTGTGGGGGGCATGAATGTTGGAGAAGAGTCTACGTATGTTTATCGGCCAGGCATAAAGCCCGTCTGATCCGGGTCTATTAGGGACTTAATGATTTTGTTGAGCCTAGTCGCTATAAGCTTTGTGCGAATTTTCAAATCGCAATTTAATAACGCAATGGGCTTATATGAGTCACACCTCTTGGGATCTTTGTTGGGCTTCAGGATAAGA
The DNA here is from genome assembly GCA_018402905.1 of Glandirana rugosa. Lineage (NCBI taxonomy): Eukaryota > Metazoa > Chordata > Amphibia > Anura > Ranidae > Glandirana > Glandirana rugosa. The sequence goes on along the minus strand of BLSH010275764.1, from coordinate 235,004 downwards.
ATTATATGAGCTTCCCTCATAGATTGAGGGAGGACGCCCTCCCATAGGCAGTTGTGGAACATGGACGCCAGTCTAGGGGCAAGAAGTTCTATGTGATTTCTATAAAATTCAATGGGTATTCTGTCGGGACCCACTGCCTTACCGGAGGGGAATGATTGGATTACCCAGACGACCTCCTCAGGGGTGATGTCCACAACTAAAAGTTCCCTTTCCCGGTCCGAGAGCCAACCCAGGGCCAGGGAGTCCAACGTATGTGGCATGAGCATGGGTTCAACGTTATCTGAAATCGAGGAGGTGTATAGAGAACTGTAGTAAGTGGCAAATTCCAACAAGATGTCTTGTTGGGAGGTTACTATAGTGCCCTCTGCGGTAAGGAGTTCTGGATCCACCGTAAGTTGGGTGCCCTGTTGGGCTAGTATGGCCAGAAGTTTACTATTTTTATCTCCGAATGCAAAAAACTCCTGTCTATGGGACTGGATACCCAATCTAGTCATCTCTGACATGTGGAGGTGGAGGTTTGTGCGAGCTGCGGATAAAAGGTCAAAGTTTTCGGTGTAAGGGGAAGAGGAGTACCAGCTTGAAGCAGCCTCAGAGGCCACCTGTAGAGACCCGAGGTCGGACTCAGCGTCTGATTTTATAGCTTTGATGACAGAAATGTATTGTCCCCTAGTATGCGCCTTAAACGTGTCTCATACCACATCGGGAGAAGCCGACCCCGCATTGAGTTCCCAGAATTCCCGCGGGGAATACGATCCTGGGCCTTTTCGTGTATAATCAAGCGGTGTTGCAGACGCCAGGGGGCGCTACTTTTCCCTCTTGGGGATCTAATGGACACCTGTAAAGGGCTATGGTCTGAGAGGCCCGATGGGAGGTATTGTGCCTCCAGTACCTCCCCAAGAAGCGCCAGGTTCGTAAATGCCAGGTCAATTCTGGAGGAGGTTTTAAATGTGGTTGAGAAACAGGAGTAAGTATGATCACGGGGGTGGAGGCTCCTCCACACCTCAGTCACACCAGCCGCCTGAGCCCAGGCGGCTAGATCAGTGTTAAATTTGTTGGGGGGGACAGGCCTGTCCAGGTCTTTGGAAATAATGGCGTTAAAATCACCCATAAACAGGATTCTGGCCGGACAGTACGGGAGCAGCTTCTCCATTAAATCATATAAAATTTGAATTTGACTAGGAGGGGGTAAATAAACATTAACCACTATAAACCTCATATTGTATAGGTTAAGTACCAACAGGACATACCGCCCGGCATGGTCAGTGTGAATGGCATCTACCGTACAGGGTAGACTTTTGCTGATCAGAACTGTAACCCCCCCCCCCCAGGAATATGATGAGTGCGTGGGATGAAACGCCCTCTGCACCCAGGGCCTTTTCAGCGCGAGTACTTTGCCACCCGTGAGGTGGGTCTCCCTTAGTAGGACAATGTGGGGCTTGTGCAGCTTTAGGTATTGGAACATGTTAGCCCGTTTAAACCTATTGTTCATTCCCCTGACGTTCCATGAAATGACAGACACCACATTACAGGCAGGTGCAGCTATTGAGTGCATACGTAGGGGAGGGAACCCGGGAGGGGGGGCCACTCGAAGGAGCGTGCTCCCCTGCACACATGCGATATAGCCCAGCCAGCACCACACCACAGAGCAAAATAACCTTTCACACAGTCGGAGATAATCTTACAAATAAAGCACACATATACGTCCTTTTTGAGTAAAATGACAGACATGTAGCTTATACAATAGACCCCAGTCATCAAAAAAAGCGAAAAAGAAAACCCCTACCTTTGCACCCAAAATAGAGAAAAAACAAAACAAAGGTTTAACTGCGGGTGCAGGCTTGCTTCCCTGAACTAAACAAAACATTGTGGACCTCCGTCTACCTGCAGGTGCTCAGGGGGGCGATAGACAGGACCCAAACTAAGGGTCAACTGAGGGTAAAGGGTTTGTTTTTTTTTTTGTGTCTAATGCTGTGGTAACACTCTGCCTGTGCTGGTGATTCCGCAGAAGCGAAATACTTACAGGGAGTCCTGTTGCCAAGGATGAAGTAGCTGCGGTGGATGGAACATGGGACAGAACATCAGAACATCCAACACCTGAAAATCCAGGAGTTTCTCCGCTAGAACGAAGGCGGACAACATTGGGTATCAAGTATGAATTAGCGGGAGTCCAGCCATGCATCTGCAGCGGCCAGTGTATCAAAATAGCGCATATTGCCGCCATCAATCACCCTTAACTTGCTAGAGTACAGGAGGCTGTACTTCAGCCCCTGCTCTCTGCTCTCTGAGTCGCTTACAGATATCCGTGAAGGAGCGCCTGCGTTGCTGGACCTCAGGGGAGTAATCTGGGTAAAGCGAGAACTGGGCGTTGTTATAGACCAATTCCTGGGCATTGCGTGCCGCTGATAGGATCATATCTCTGTCCCGGTAGTTGAGCAGTTTAATCAGGAAGGGCCACGGAGGTGACCCAGGGATCGGAGGCCTAGTGGGGATCCTATGGGCCCACTCAACCACAAATGTAGCAGGGAGGTCTGTGAGGACTAATAGGGTGGTGAGGAATCTCTCAGCAAATTCCGCGGTTTTTGGTGCCCTCCGCCCGCTCTGGAAGCCCCACCACCCGCAAATTGTTCCTCCTCAATCTATTCTCGTTATTCATCATTCTCCATTCACGGAGTAATGTAACTGGATTGCAATATACAGCTGTGCACCTCATCCCCCTAAACAGTCATTTAGAGTAGGAGCAAAGGTACACAGGGGGGATTTTGGTGGTGCTAAAGAAGATTTTTCTCCATTCACATTTTTGGGGAAACGTGTTGGATGGTAGAGTTCCTGTAACAACACCCAACTGGCTAGACGAGTGATATTGCCGCCAAGTTTAAACTGGGTTTACAGTATCAGGCTTTTTTCCCCCTTTTCTATATATGATTTCTGAATATTATGAGCTCCATCTATGAAATATATGGATATATAACAACTACACCTGGAATATTCATGCCGGTGATTACTTCAACACAAGCGGGCTGATCTTTTCGGGATAGTGACCCAGCATTCCTGTCTCTGAATCACCTGAGCTCAAGTTGATTTTTGGATTTGTAGCAGCCATGAGAATAACATCCATACATATCAGGATTTGTGATCTCTGTAATCAGGATCCACCACATTCGGTAAGAGGCTAATTTTACTAGATGAAATACTATACCTTGGAACATAGATTTGTATACCTGCTTTGCAGGAACATAGGATCAATGCTTTCCCTATTGACAGGACGGCGATCTGCCTTGTTTACATATGCATATTGCCGTTCTGCCTGTGTACTAAACAATCAGTGGGTGCTGGTGGACATCGAGTCTGCAGTATCCGTTGCTGAGCTCCCAATGTGTGTGATCACAGCGTCAACGAGCCGCTGGCAGTGCCCATGCATGCGACCTACCCGGAAGAGCCGGTGCACAGCTGCCACCCTGTAGCAGTAAAACTGCTATAGGGCAGTTAATGCATGAAAGACCAGTAGGCTACCGTCAATAATGGTAAAGACCAAGACTGCATGCTAGGGACTGGAATTAGGGCTATGGGTAGGGTCTGTTCTGGAGCTGTACACTTTGCAGCAGGCTCTAAATTGCTGACTGCCAAAGGCTCAGACACAAGATATGGGATGCAGAGAAGAATAAACAACTTCTTACTGTCTAAGAGAAGGCAAATTCATGAAAATACAGCTATAATAAAATGGCAAAACCTGCCTAATGCTGAGGTAACTTGAAACAATGGGCAATCACAGCACTCACAAAATTTAAAGTTCTGGGTCCGCCGGCTGGGTGACTGTAGTGAGGTAGAGAAATCCTGATAGCTTGAGGAGGAATATTGGCTGGCTAATCTTGATTGTTTTCAGGCTATTCTAGCCAGTCGGGTACCAGGACAGGTGCAGAGTCCAGGAACTGGAACAGTTCTGGCACCTCAGATGGGGTATGCAAAGTGAAAGATCTGTTTTGCCTATGGATCAAAAGATGGTATCCCCATCTGTAGGTTGCCCCAGCCATGCAGATAACTTCCAACAGGTCCCCCATACGCAAAGTGTGGCAAAAAAGATCTGGCAGGATCTTGTCTGTGCACAGTCGCAGTCTAAGAGACCCTTCTGTAAGGCTGTGCACATTTCTTCCTTCATGTCATAAAAGTGGACCCAGCAAAGCACATTCCATGGTGTAGATGAGGCGCTCGTTCTAAGTAGAAGGACCCAATGTACACCATCTAGCTCGAGATCAGCTTCTGGAGGTTTATCCAAAATAGTGTTTGAGTGCCTGGACTCTATGCATTAAGATAAAAAGCCTTCTATGTGCAGCAGCCCTCCTAACACTTACCTGAGGTGCCTCTCTGTCCAGCCATGTCCACGAGTGTCTCAGCCATCCGAGGTTCTTCTTCCCGAATGGCTGAGACACAGCAGTGGTGCCATTGGCTCCCGCTGCTGTCAATCAGTCAGCTAGCCAATCAGGGGAGATGGGGTGTGGGGCCAAGTTGGGGCTCCGTGTCTGAATGGACACAGGGAGCTGTGACTCATCTCTGGTGTCCCCATAGCAAGCGGCTTGCTATGAGAGCACTGAACAGGAGGGAGGGGCCATGAGCACAGAAGAGGGGCACGAGAAGTGGAGGATCCAGGCTGCTCTGTGCAAATCCACTACAACAGAGGAGGTAAGTATAACTTTACAGACTTTACAATCATTTTTACCACTTGACCACTGGGCACTTAAACCCCCTTGCTAACCAGACCAATTTTCAGCTTTCAGTGCTCTCACATTTTGAATGACAATTACTCAATCATACTATACTGTACCCATATGATTTTTTTTCCTTTTTTTCACAAATAGATCTTTCTTTCGGTGGTATTTAATCACTGTTGGTTTTTTTATTTTTTTGCACTATAAATGAAAAAAAGACCGATTTTTTTTTTTTTTTTTAAGTGCAATTATCTTTGTTTCTGTTCTAAAATGTTGCTGTCACGCACCTGGCGGACGAGCCTGACTTATGCAGGGGTTCACCTCTCTTGTGGCCCTGGTTCCAGAATCCCTAATAGTGTAGACAGGGAGTTCAGGAGCACAGGGGGGCTCGAGGGCTGGACTGGATCACTTGATGGTGCATGATGGTCCCCTAGAGCTCGTGCTGAGCAGAAGAGTAGTCGTGCGGTCCGGGTCAGCAACTGGCTGACTAGGAGGTGCAAATGGAGCAGGCAGGCGGGTGGTCAGGTGCAGGCGGGGTCGGCAACGTGCGGGCAGTGAGGTACAGGTGGATCAGGCAAGAGAATAGTTGTAGACAGGCCGGGAGTCAGGGCAGGCAGAAACCAGCTAGGTCCAAGGAAAGGGTCACAGGTACAGGAAAAGTCTCTCAGAGCAAGGCACGGGGTCACAGGAATGCTGTAGAACAGACAGCACCTGCTACAGGGAGCAGTGTGCTTAAATGGGGCCGTTTGGCGCCATCGGGGTGCATGGGCGCGCGCGAACGCGCACAGATGGCCAAAACGGCCAGAAGATGCTGGTTATAACATTGCCCCCCCCAAGGGGCAGCCTCCTCCAGAAATCACTGATCAGTTCATTTACATGAAGGTTTTCCTCCAGCTCCCAAGAGTTCTCTTTGGGTCCATAGCCCTTCCACTTGACCAGGAATTGAGTGCTGCCTCCTCTTTTCCTACAATCGAGGATAGTCTCCACCTCAAATTCTTCCTCTCCGTCCACCATGACCGGCTCTGGGGGCACTGTGCTACGCCCTGGGAAGGTGTCCGGAACTGTTGGTTTCAGCAGATTAACGTGGAAGACTGGGTGAATATGCATAGATGCCGGGAGGTTTAGCTCGTAAGCTACTCGGTTAATTTTCCATTTGATAGGATATATCTGGGGCCCAGCTTTTTAGAGGGACAGGAGAGTCTCAGGTTCTTGGTGGACAGCCAGATCCATTGACCAACCTGCAAATCCAGTTCCCCCCTTCTCCCTCTGTCGAAGTTTCTTTTACTGGTGGCCTGGGTTTGGGCGAGGGTCTCCTGCAGGAGCTTGCTGTTCCTTTCCTGCACAGCAGATACGGGGCTCTCTGAGGCCAAGTCTGGCAGAAAGGTAGGGTGGTAGCCGAGATTCGCCCACAAAGGGGACTGCTTGGCAGCAGAATGGACAGAGTTATTGTAGGCGAACTCGGCTACAGGTAGGAGGGAGACCCAGTCATCCTGAGCATAGGAGGAGTAGCACCGCAAGTATTGTTCCAGGGTCTGGTTGGTCCTCTCTGTCTGTCCATTGGACTGGGGGTGGTAGGCCGAGGAGAAGGCCAACTCGATACCCAAGGTAGTGCACAGAGACCTCCAGAAGCGGGAAGTGAACTGCACTCCCCGGTCCGAAACAATGTTTGTCGGCATTCCATGTAAGCGGACCACCTCCTTTATGAAAGCTTCTGCGGTTTCTGTAGCTGAAGGGGTGCCCTTCATTGGGACAAAATGGGCCATTTTTGTGAGCCGGTCCACAACCACCATAATTGTATTGCATCCTGAGGATAGTGATAATTCCACTATGAAATCCATAGCGGTCTGGGATCATGGTCGTTCCGGGATGGGTAGCGGGTTAAGTAGTCCCCAGGCCTTAGATTTCTCCATCTTATTCCTATTGCAAAGAGGACAGGCGGCCACGTAACTCTGGCTATCCTCTTTCAGCCGAGGCCATCAGAATGACTGGGAAAGTAACTCTGTTGTTTTATGACCACCGAAGTGCCCAGCCATCTTGGTGTCATAGCAGAGTCCGAGGGCGGAGTTCCTGGGGAACGTACAGCCTGTTTTCCCACCACCACAATCACTCTCTTAGTGTACATTGAGGGTCCGGCGGTTCGCTAGGGCCGATGCAGGATTTCCGGATTCGGGTCAAAAGGTCTTCCTGGGTAAGCAGGAAACTGTGAGCAGGAAGGATGGTATATGGTGGGCAAATGTCCTCTGGGACATGGAACATTCTCGACAGAGCATCCGGCTTGACATTCTTTGCCCCGAGCCTGTAGGTGATGTGAAGCTGAAAACGACTGAAGAACAGTGCCCACCTTGCCTGTCCGGGTTTCAACCTTTTAGCCGTCCGCAGGTATTCAAGTTTTTTATGGTCAGTAAAATCCAACAACGGGTGAGCTGCTCCTTCCAGGAGGTGCCGCCGACTTGATGGCCAGCAATTCCCTGTCACCGACATCATAGTTTCTTTCCGGTGGAGATAGCTTCCTGGAAAAGAAGGCAATGGGATGGAGTAAGGCCTTGGGGCCTCGTCTCTGTGAGAGAACGGCTCCCACTGCTGTTTCAGAGGTGTCTACCTCCAAGATATATGGCAGAGTGGGATCGGGGGGGTTTGAGGATGGGAGCAGATGTAAACAGCTCTTTGAGCCGGGAGAAGGCGTCTTGAGCCTCAGGAGTCCAGGGGAACCCTGAGTCCTTCTTTGTGAGTTGGGTTATTGGGGCGATGACTGTAGAAAACCCCTTAATAAATTTCCGGTAAAAGTTTGCAAACCCAATAAATCGCTGGACTCCCTTCCTATCTACTGGGACAGGCCACTCCAGGATGGCCGAGACCTTTTGGGGATCCATGGTAATTCCACTTCAGACAGGGGGAATATCCGACCGAACGGGGCCTCTGCTCCCGGTAGAAGGTCGATCGAACAGTCATAGGACCGATGTGGAGGGAGGACTTCAGCCCCCTTCTTACTGAAGACGTCCAGGTACTCATGGTAGGGTGCGAGAAGTAACGCACGGGATTCTGGATCGACGTCTAAATTCAGGCTGAGCACGGCTGAGGGGCTCTCTGGCCGCTGAGGCAGGCAGTGCTGGGAGCAATAGGAGGAGGAGAACGCTACTTTACCCGTTGCCCAGTCAATCTGGGGGTTGTGAGTCCGGAGCCAGGGGAGGCCCAGAATAATTGGGTACAGAGGAGATGCAATGGCGTCCAGCAGCAGAAACTCGGCGTGTCCCCCTCCTGTAGTGGTGTATACAGGGGTGGTCTCCTGGGTGACTGTGCCTGACTTGATGTTCGACCCATCGGCTAGCCAGACGACCATGGGGTGTTCCTTAGGTCGGAGTGGGATCTGGTGATGTTCTGCAAAGGCAAGATCCACGAAGCAGCTACGTGCGCCTGAATCGAGGATAGCCAGCACCGAGATGGTCCCACTGGGGAGCTGGAAGGAGACTGGAAGCACCAGGTGGGCCTTGTCGCTAGGCAAGTACATCAGGCCATCTGCGGAGTTGGTGGTGCCTTTATCTGCCTTAGTGGGGCAGTTCCTTATCAGATGCCCGGGGCCCCCACAATAGAGGCACAAGTTCAGGGACATGCGTCTCAGGCGTTCGTCGGGAGTAAGAGGCGGGCATGGAAGCCCGCTTTGCATTGGTTCTGGTCCAGAGAGGAGGCAGCTGGGCTTAGGACCGGGTAGCCGGGGAATCCGGGCTGTGTCCTGGTTGGGCGGCCTGGTCCGGCGGATCTCTCGGCCACGCGTTCCCGCAAACGGCGATCAATCTGAATGGCCAGATTGACCAGGGCATCGAGGGTGTGTGGGACCCCGACGCGAGCCAGCTCATCCTTGAGTGACTCCGAGAGACCCAGCCGGAATTGATAACGGAGGGCCGCATCGTCCCAGGCAGTGTCCGAACTCTACCGCCGGAACTTCGACACATATTCCTCCGC
>BLSH010275764.1:211611-226337 GCA_018402905.1 Glandirana rugosa | reverse complement strand
ATGCGCCCGAATCGAGGATAGCCAGCACTAAGATGGTCCCACTGGGGAGCTGGAAGGAGCCAGCTCAGCACCAGGTGGGCCTTGTCGCTAGGCAAGTACATCAGGCCATCTGCGGAGTTGGTGGTGCCTTTATCTGCCTTAGTGGGGCAGTTCCTTATCAGATGCCCGGGGCCCCCACAATAGAGGCACAAGTTCAGGGACATGCGTCTCAGGCGTTCGTCGGGAGTAAGAGGCGGGCATGGAAGCCCGCTTTGCATTGGTTCTGGTCCAGAGAGGAGGCAGCTGGGCTTAGGACCGGGTAGCCGGGGAATCCGGGCTGTGTCCTGGTTGGGCGGCCTGGTCCGGCGGATCTCTCGGCCACGCGTTCCCGCAAACGGCGATCAATCTGAATGGCCAGATTGACCAGGGCATCGAGGGTGTGTGGGACCCCGACGCGAGCCAGCTCATCCTTGAGTGACTCCGAGAGACCCAGCCGGAATTGATAACGGAGGGCCGCATCGTCCCAGGCAGTGTCCGAACTCTACCGCCGGAACTTCGACACATATTCCTCCGCTGGGCGACGGCCCTGCTGAAGGGCATGGAGGGCTGCCTCCGCTGTGGAAGCCTGATAGGGGTCTTCATACAGTTGGGCCATTGCCTGGAAGAACTGGTCCAATCTAGTGGTCTCCGGGGCTTTCCGCTCCAGGAGGTGGTGGGCCCAGGCTTGAGGACCTTCCCGAAGGCGAGAGACCACAAACCCCACTTTAGTGGCTTCCAGCGAGAAAGTCCAGGGCTGAAGTGCGAAGTACAAGTCACAAGATGTGCGGAAGGCCTGGAACTTCCCACAGTCTCCTGAAAAGCGGTCAGGCATGGGCACCTTGGGTTAATTCGGCAATGTGACCACGGTGCAGGTATCCAGAGAGCCCGACCCGGTGGATACTGAGGTAGCAAGTCCCTGTACTCTTTCTTCCAGACGGATGTAGTCGTCCTGAAGGGTCTGGGTGGCTCGGGTGAGCCCTGCGAGGTGCACGCACAGCTCGTCCATGGCAGAGGTCCCCTGCGCAGACTCGGGCATAGCTGTCTGTTGCTGTCACGTACCTGGTGGACGAGTCTGACTTATGCAGGGGTTCACCTCTCTTGCGGCCCTGGTTCCAGAATCCCTAATAGTGTAGACAGGGAGTTCAGGAGCACAGGGGGGCACGAGGGCTGGACTGGATCACTTGATGGTGCATGATGGTCCCCTAGAGCTCGTGCTGAGCAGAAAAGTAGTCGTGCGGTGCGGGTCGGCAACTGGCTGGCTAGGAGGTGCAAATGGAGCAGGCAGGCGGGTGGTCAGGTGCAGGTGGGGTCGGCAACGTGCGGGCAGCGAGGTACGGGTGGATTAGGCAAAAGAATAGTCGTAGACAGGCCGGGAGTTAGGGCAGGCAGAAATCAGCAAGGTCCAAGGAAAGCCGGGGTCACAGGTACAGGAAAAGTCTCTCAGAGCAAGGCACGGGGTCACAGGAACGCTGTAGAACAGACAGCACCTGCTACAGGGAGCAGTGTGCTTAAATGGGGCCGTTTGGGGCGCACGAACGCGCACAGGCGGCCAGAAGATGCTGGTTCTAACATTTGCAAATTAGTAATTTTTCTTCATAAATTTTGGCCCAAATTTATACAGCTACATATCTTTGGTAAAAATAACCCTACTCAGTGTATATTATTTGGTCTATGTGTAAGTTATAGAGTCTACACACCATGGTGCCAATCACTGAAAATTGATCAAACCTGATGTACTGACGGCCAATTCTTGAGATACTAACAAGCCAGGAAAGTACAAATAACCCCCAAATGACCCCTTTTTAGAAAGTAGACAGTCAAAAGTATTTAGTAAGGCTACTTTCAAACTGAAGCGGTACCCGCGGTCGTGGTAAAACCCCGCTAGTTTTAGCAGAGTGTTACCAGCGATATGGCTCTGCTATGCGGCCGGGAGCGTTGCGCTTTTAACCCCCTGCAAGGGGTTGAAATCGGGTTAAAATTGCTGGTGCTCCGTGCTACCGAGGCGGTGTGCAGCCGCTTCGGAAGGGCTTACCATTCATTTCAATGGCAGGGGCGGTAGAGGAGCGGTATATACACCGCTCCCCTCACCGCCCCAAAGATGCTGCTTGCAGGACTTTTTGTAATGTCCTGTAAGCGCACTCAGGGCTTTCACATTGGAGTGGATTGGGGTGGATTTTTGAGGTGCTTTACAGATGCTATTTTTAGCTAAATAGCATCTGTAAAGCGCCTTAGTGTGAAAGGAACCTAAGAGGCATGGTGAGTTTTTTGAAGTTGTAATTTTTTTCCCACAATTCTTTGCAAAATTAAGTTGTTTTTTTTTCACAAAATTGTCACTTTAACATGTTCTTTCTCACACCCAGCATATGCATACCACAAATTACACCCCAAAACACATTCTACCACTCCTCCTAATTATGGCAATACCACATGTGTGAGACTTTTACACAGCGTGGCCACATACAGAGGCCCAACATGCAGAGAGCACCATCAGGCGTTCTAGGAGCATACATTACACATCTCATTTCTTGACTACCTCTTGCACATTTGAAGGTCCTGGAGCACCAGGACAATGGAAATGCCCAAAACAATGACCCCATTTTGGAAAGTAAACACCCCAGCGTATATTCTATGAGGCATAATGAGTCTTTTTAACGTGTAATTTTTTCCACAAGTTTTTGGAAAATGTTGAAAGAAAATGAAAACACATTTTTTTTTTACAATTCACATAATTCAAAGTTGTCCATTTATACAGTATTTCTAACACACAGCATGTACATAGCAAAAATTACACCCCAAAGCATATTCTGCTACTCCTCCTGAGTATGGCGATAACACATGTGTGACACTTTTACACAGCCTGGCCACATACAGAGGACCAAAATGCAGGGAGCACCATCAGGCCTTCTAGGGGCATAAATTTCAAATCTAATTTGACTCCCTGTTACACTATTGTGAGGCACTGTAGTGGCATGGTTGGGCAGTGTAGTGCTCACAGTTTCCAATACCATTTATATGTTGATGACACCCACATCTATCTGTCTACTCCTCCCCTCACTCCTTCAGTCTCCTCTCGCATTACTAACTTACTAACTGACATATCAGCATGGATGTCACACCACTTCCTTAAACTAAATCTCTCTAAAACTGAGCTGGTAATACTCCCTCCTGCCCGTGTCCCCCCCATGACTTTTCCATCAAAATCAATAATGCAACCATCAGTCCCTCCCCTCATGCCAGGGTACTAGGTTTAATCCTAGACTCTGGCCTGTCCTTTCAGCCTCAAATCCAATCGTTATCAAAAGTTTGTAGACTTCACCTCCGTAACATCTCTAAAATACGCCCCTTTTTAACAAATGAAACCACCAAGCTCCTCATTCACTCCCTTGTTATCTCTCGCCTTGACTATTGCAACTCTCTTCTCATTATCCTTCCTCTCCATAGACTATCCCCTCTTTAGTCTATCATGAATGCTGCTGCCAGAATTATCCACCTTACCAATCGCCCAGCGAATTAAATTCAAAATACTAACCACAACATACAAAGCCATTCACAACTCTGCCCCGAGCTACATCACCAAACTTGTCTCCAAATATCACCCAAACTGTCCTCTCCGTTCCTCCCAAGACCTCCTACTCTCAAGCTCCCTCCTCTCCTCCTCTCATGCTCGTCTCCAGGATTTCTCCAGAGCCTCTCCCATCCTCTGGAACTCTCTACCTCAACCTGTCCACCTATCTCCTTCTCTTGCTACCTTCAGGCAATCCCTGAAAACTAATCTCTTCAGGGAAGCCTATCACAGCTCCAACTAATCTTTTACCTCTTCCATCAACTCATTCACCACAGTTAAAACCTTTTGTACTACCTGCCCCACCCTAATAGATTGTAAGCTCTTCTGAGCAGGGCCATCTTGATCCTCTTGTATTCTATTATATTGTAACTGCATTGTTTCCCTTTTACATTGTAAAGCGCTGCGTAAACCCTGTATAATAATAATAATAATAGTGGCACTGATGGGCACTGTAGTGGCATGGATGTGTTTCACAGATGAGAACTGATGTGGTATGGATGAGCATGAATGAGGCATAAATGAGCACGGATGCATGGCTGAGCACGGATGCATGGCTGGGCACAAATGCATGGCTGGGCACGGATGGATGACTGAGCACGGATGGATGGATGGAGTGAGTGTCACAGAACTGACACAGAACAGCACTGTGGACACTTCAGATCCTGCCCACAGCACTGCTACATCCGATCTCTCCCCCTCTCCTCTTACACTGTACCGATCAGTACAGAAAGAGGAGAGACAAGCTGGATATGTGCTGGCTTGTTTACATCTGATCGCTCCGTCATTTGGCGAATCAATCATGCGGTAAAGGGCGGCTGCAAGCGGCCGTTTACCGCGATCCATGTTGCACCGGGTCTACCCGGCGGTCACGGATACATCCGGGTGCGCACAGGAGCTTGATTCTGGAAGGACGTTATAGTACGCCCTCCCAGAACAATGAGGCCACCTTGCGGCCATTTTTCATCAATGGGCGTTCAGCAAGTAATTAAAGTCCACTCCGGCTGTGGCTTCTGGGAGTCCCTTGATCCGTGTGCTATTTATCTCGCTGCGGTTTCCTGTGTCTTCCAAGCAGAGGAATTTGGAGTTAAAGCGGTGGTAAAATGAGACATTGGATTCTTCCAGTGCAGTTAGGTGTGAGTTTATAGTGTAATTTCCCCCCTCCAGAGTAACCACCCTGTTTGACTTTGACTTGCCTATTTCTTTCTGTAAGACCCCTTTCACACTGGGACGTATTTCAGGTGCTTTAATGCTAAAAATAGAGCCTGTAAAGTGCCTGAAACCCCCCCCAATCCACCCCAGTATGAAAGCCAGAGTGCTTTTACACTGGGGCGGTGCGCTTGCAGGAAGAGAAAAAAAAGTCCTGCAAGCAGGATCTTTGGGGCGGTGCGGGAGTGGTGTATAGAGCGCTCCTACACCGCCCCTGCCATTGAAATGAATGGCCAGCATTTCCGATGCAGCTGAACACCGCTTCGGAAGCGCCACGCGCTGTCGCTTTTAACCCCTTTTTAACCCCTTCATGGGTGGGGGACTGCTGCCCGAATAGCGACGCCAAAGCACCGCTATAACAGCGGTAAAGCGCCACTAAAACTAGCCACCGACCCAGTGTGAAAGAAGCCTTTATCTTTTTAAATTCTTTTTTTTTTTTTCACAATCAAATTTTATTGAGAAAAAAAGAAATTTAAGTTTACAATGTTACATTCAAGTCAGAAATATTAAGTCGCGGTGTTACATTCAGGATACAGACCTAAGATGACAAGCAATGTCTAATTTTTGGATATTAGTGCAAAACTAAGTACATACGTTGCCTATAACCATACGTCCGCAGATGAATGAAGTATTATTTAAATAGGGTAAACAATATGGTGTTATCTATAAATATATATGTGGTATATATTAAACAAAGGCTCAGCTTGCAGATAGTTTGAGTGACAAAAAACTTGATATAACAGCTGCAAAGCTAAATTAGTTGCCCATGGTAAGAATTACCAGGGTCTAGAGTATAGAGAGGAGAGAGTTAGGGGGGAGGGAGAGAAGAGAGGATAACGAGATATTAGCTACCTATATGGTACGAAAGGTGAGACCAATATGTAAATTGTTAAATGGTTAGGATATGAGCAGGGAACATATCTGTAGGGAACTTAATATAGAGTGTAGAGTATGGGTTAGTTCTTTATTTCTGAGTACATGTCGGAATGGATGAACATGAACCAGTTTTTCCAAGAATTGTGGAACCTTGATGTGGATTCGTTTTTCATGGCATTGATTTCCTCCATTTTATAAGTAAAGTTCACTTTCTTAAACCAGTCTATGATAGAGGGGATTTTTGTTGACTTCCAGTGCAGGGGGATTAGTGCTTTGGCAGAGTTTAGCAGATGTCTAGTCAGTGAATTTTTGTATCTTCGTATAGAGAGGTGGCTTATATGGAGAAGGCATGCTTTAGCATCTAGGGCGATTGTGGTGTCTGTAATGTGTTTTATCCAATGGATAACTGATTGCCAGAAGTTCTGAATAAGTGGGCATGACCACCAGATGTGGAAGAGGGAACCTGTTTCATTACCACATCTCCAACATTTGTCAGAGATCGATGCAGACCATCTATGTGCCCTTTGGGGAGTGATGTACGATGTGTTTGTAAGAAATCTCTTGGATTTTTGTGCTTAGGGAGCATTTATGTGCAAAAATGCAAGCCCTTTCCCATTGTGAGTCTGTTATTTGAAGTGTTAAGTCTTCTTCCCATTTTTCTTTAATTTTCTTGGGTGTAATGCATTCTGTGCGGATAAGCCAGTTGTATATTAATGAGATTGAGTTGTTAGTCTGTTTCTTGTGTAGGCAAATTTCTTCAAAAGAGGTAAGTGGTCTGGTAAATCATTTTTGCGCTTTTTTATTTTTAAGGGTATCGTGTATTTGAATATACTCCCAGTAGCCAGAAAGTGGTCCCTTTAATCTTTCTTTACATTCCTGAAAGGGTTTTATGGTACCATCAGATAGACAGTGGTAAGCTAATAGGGTCTCTTGATCCTGTACTGGGATGATATTCGCTGTGTTTTGATATGGAGGCATTGGAGAGAGTGGGCTAGGAGAAGAGGTGAGGTGTTGTTTTTTTGTGATGGACCGCAATATTTCAAGTGTCGTTTGTGTTACCGGGTTGGGTATTTTAGTGGAAGTTCCAGGTTGTAATAATCTCCAGGGAAAATATTGCAGATTAGTGTTGTTACAGTAAAATTCCAATTCTGTCCATTCTTTATCTTTATTATGGCAATGCCAATCAATAATTCTTGTGAGATGAGTGGCTTGTTGATATTTTTGGAAATCGGGAATGCCTAACCCACCCATATCTTTAGGGAGTGATATGAGTTTTTGGTTCAGTCTGGGTTTTTTGTATGTCCATATAAATTTTCTTTGCAGATCATTGAGAGTTTTGAAAAAGACATTGGGAATTTTTATGGGGAAGGCACTTAAATAGTATAAGAGTCTCGGTAATATGGTCATCTTTAGGATAGAAATTCTCCCAAACCAGGAAAAGTGTTTCCGTGACCATTTTTTGAGGTCTGTCTTTATCTGTTTGAGAAGAGGAGAAAAGTTTGTGTCAAAAAGGGCGTCTAGTTTTGAAGTTAATTTGATACCAAGGTATTGCAATGTTTTGGGTTCCCATTTGTATGGACAATTATCTTGTGCTAATTGAAGTTGATGGGGTTTCAGAGAGATGTTAAGAGCTTCAGATTTATTATGGTTGATTTTAAAGTTAGATATATAATTAAAAGTCTTGAATATTTTGTTTAAGTTAGGAATGGATATGTGGGGTTGTGTAAGGAAGAAGAGTAGATCATCTGCGTAAGCAGCAATTTTATATTCTTTTTTATTGACCAAAAAGCCATGAATCGAGTTGTCTAATTTAATCGTCCTGATTAAGGGTTCCAGAGAAAGGATGAATAGTATTGGAGATAATGGGCAACCTTGTCTGGTTCCATTGCTAATGTTAAAAGGGTCTGAGTAAATGTCATTGATTTTAATTTTGGCTTGAGGGTTCACGTAGAGAGCTTTAATCCATTTTAGCATGTTCTCACGTAAGCCAATGTGTGTGCAGGTAGAAAACATGTATGGCCAAGAAACTCGGTTGAAGGCCTTCTCCGCGTCCGTGGACAGGAGAAGGCCCTCGCTTTTTAGAGTAATGTGCGTTATGAATCAAATGGAGAGCCTTTATTATGTTATCTCTGGCCTCTCTTCCGGGCATAAAACCTACCTGATCCACGCCAATTATTTTATTAAGAAGCGGTTTAAGTCTGTTAGCTAGGATTTTGGTTAGTAGTTTCAGATCGATATTGAGTAAGGAAATTGGTCTATAATTCGCACAGTCCTGATGGTCCCTGCCCGGTTTGGGAATGACAGAGATATGTGCCATAAGAAATGAGTTGGAGTTGTATTTAGAAGATGTTAGGGAGTTGAATGTGGATGCTAAGTGGTCAGATAAAAGGGGAGCAAATAGCTTATAGTATTGTGTGGTGAAACCGTCTGGGCCTGGGCTTTTACCAGGTTTCAGTTCTTTAGTTGCCCTAAGCACTTCATCCTGGGTGATTGGTTTTTCTAGGTTATCTACATCTGTTTTGGGTAATGAGGGTGTTTTACTATTTCTTAAGAATTCCTGGGTGGTCTATTCTATATCGGCTGGTATATGTGAAGGTTTCCTCTGAGCCCCGAGGTTATAGAGTTTCTGATAGTAAATCTGGAAGTTCTTTGCAATCTGTTCTGGTGTATGGACTATATTGCCTTTATTATCACGTATAGAATGTATGTGTCGGCTAATATTAACCTCTTTAAGAGCTCTGGCAAGGAGTTTGCCGGCTTTATCTCCGTGTTCATAAAAAACCTGCTTTCGGAAGAAGAGGATTTTCTGCATGTGTAGATTTAACATTTTTTGTAATTCTATTCTGAGGTTGGTTAATTCTAATTCAACTTTATTAGAGAGAGATTGTTTATGTTGGGTCTCAAGTGAATTTATTTTTTTTTCAACGCGGTCATTTCTTTTTCTTTGTCTTTTTTCTTTTGGGAACTCCATTTCATTAGTTCACCTCGAATTACACATTTGTGTGTTTCCCAGTTGTTGAGAGGGTTTGTGTCTTTACTTAAATTTGTTTCAAAGAATCTTTGGATTTTGTTGTGGATATCAGATTGAACTCTTGTATCTATAAGTAGGGCTGCGTGTAGTTTCCAATTGAAATTCAGTTTTAGTTTGGGCTTTTTTTTGAGTGATAATGTCGTCGGTGCATGGTCTGAAAGAGTGATATTTCCGATCTGTGTTTTTGCTATGAATTTTAGATCTTTCTGTGTTATGAAAATCATATCGATTCTGGAGTATCTTTTGTGGGGTTTAGAGAAGAAAGTGAAATCTTTGCCTGTGGGATGTGTGAGTCTCCAGGTGTCTACAAGTGTTAAGGATTGGAGTAGTATCTTAATTCTTTTCAAAATTTTGTATGCAACTAGCGTGTGTCCGTTAGAAGTGTCCTGCTTAGGGTCCATGGGCAGGTTAAAGTCCCCCCCCCCCCCCCAGTATGATACAGCCTTTAGCAAACCATTTTAGTTCATTCACTATTTTGTTGCAAAAGTTGATTTGAGATTTATTTGGGAAGTATACGTTGGCAAGGGTAATAGGGTCACCTGCCCATGTGCCCCTTAGAAATAGGTAACGGCCTTCTGGGTCAGTTAGTTACTGAGAAAGTGAGAAGGGTGCGTTTTTATTTATTAAGATGGAGACTCCTTTTGTTTTGGCGTTTGGATTTGTGGCATGGTAAGCTTTGGTGAAGGTGTTGTTTGTAATTTTGGGGATGTTTGTACTCTTAAAATGTGTCTCTTGGAGGAAAACAATGTTCGGGTTGATCTTTTTGAGTTCAGCTAGTAATTTGGTCCTTTTTTGTGGGATGTTAAGACCGTTCATGTTATGAGAAATGATGTCTGGTGATTTGTGCAATGAGGCATAAGCCATGGTAGTTGTTTCTCAGAAGGGAAAATATAGATGAGGAAAGAAGGAAGAGGAAAAAAAGAGGAATAAGTATGAGATGAAAGCAAAAGCTTCTCAAAAGTTCACAGGTTTGAACCACTACTATCGAGAGGCTAATGAGCTCAGTTCTGAGCTCCAAGAAAGTTGTTCTTAAACAATAAGAGTAATTATAAATTTGAAAATCTGTTCTTCTGTTGTGAGTATCTCTAATTGTCTATTCTTGGGGGGTAATGGGGGATGGATCACGTTGAGGTTGGATTATTAAGTCAAGTCAGAGTAAATATTATAGAGTGGTAATTGGTAGAGAACAAAATTGAGGTATGTAGGCCTGAGGGTTTTCGGCCATGAAAAGTCGGTAATGAATATGCAAATGTGGGTGGTTCTACTTGAAATATGCAACGAGTTACTCTCATCAGAAGGAGAAGAAAAACTGTATTGATAAACGAGGTATATCTTGAATCCAAAGAAATTGAAGTACGTCCTGTCTGGTAAAGATCTCTGTTAAAAAACAGTTACAGTTCAATAACAGAATGGGTATCAACAGTTAATAACTAAAACAAAGAACAACTTGTGAAGGGTCTGACCTCAGGGTCATACTTCTCAACCAAAGTCTTCAAAGAGGAGACACCACTTCAGGGTGGATCCCATTTCAAGAAAAAATGTGTGTTCGTTTTAATATCAGATCAGGGACAATAACTGTTTTAAGGAAAAAATATCAATTCAGTTGAGAGTGCCCTAAGAGTTTAGCATTTATAACCTCTTGTGTGCAATTCCTGTGTAAAGTCAATATGATGACCTATAATGAAGAAATCCTTCAAATGTGGCATAAATTGTGGAAAAAAATGACTCTTTCTGCATGAACAGATAAACCAGTAGTAAGTGATTATAGGTATAATCTTCCTATGAATAGGGGCTTATGCATTCTTTTGTAATATGGGTAATAGATAAAGTCAACCCGTGGCTAGAATTCCTGCTTGCATTGTAAGGCTGATTGACTTATTTTAGGTCGATGAGACCAGAAGTTCTGAGTTGTTCGACTATTCCGGGTGGGTAAAGCAAGTAGGATGTGAGTTACTAAGTAAGATGGGAGATCAAACTGATTGTGATCTTGGAAGATTATATGAAGTCCCATTTTATCTTTACCTTATAGAGGTATTACCAGCTAGGAGAAGTAGAGGCAGGTTTTATAGAGTCTTCAAAAGTTAACCATTGGGACTTCTGAGTTGAATGAAGTAATGTGTCAATGGAGGATGGAGTCCTGTAAGGTGGCTTGAAGGAGAGGAGACACACCAGAAATAACAAAGCGTATAATAATGAGTGCAAAAGATCAATTTTAAGATAAAGGTCAGGAGAAAAAAAAAAAAGAAAAAAAACAGAAACAACACATTCTGGAGTGTTCTTTTGGGGTGATGTGTGAAATAAATGAAATGAACCCAGCATTTTAAGGGTGAGATAAGGTTTCTGAAGATTCTCAATCAAAGCTGTAATGTTTAAATCAGCATGATGGGAAGGATGACCTGTTATATGTTTTTTTTTAGTGATGTTCTTTTGTTCTTAGTGTTTTAGCTATGGGGGAGTATTTCCCGTTATGACTCATCTTCCTATTTTGTTTTCCTCTTGAGCTTGGGGAACAGGAAGGTGATGGGTTGGAGGAGGAAGCTTCTTGATTGGAGAGTTGTGGAGTAAGGAATTCTGCATACCATTCCGGAAGAGGGATGTAGTCCAGATGAAGATTTTCAAAAAAGGAAGGTAGTTCGTCTGGAGTACGGAGGAAGATGTGTTTACCTTGAAAGGTTGCTTGGAGGGTGAAGGGGAATTTCCATCTGTAGGTAATGTTTTTTTCCTTCAATACCTCCAGCAAGGGTTTAAGTGCTCTTCTGTTTTTAATGGTTATAGGAGATAGGTCTTGAAAGAGTAGTATCTCCTTTTCGTTAAAAACAATGGCTTAATTTTGCCTTGCTCTTTGAAGGATCTCTTCCTTCAGTGTAAAACTGGACAGACAGCAAATGATGTCTCTCGGAGGAGCCTCTTCTGATGATTTGGGTTTTAGAGCTCTGTGAGCACGGTCAAATTCAATTGGGGATTCTGCAGGTCTATCAATTAGGTTGTTGAATATTGAGGTGAGGGCTGGTCTGATTTGATCAGCCGTGATAGACTCTGGTATTCCACGGACTCTTATATTGTTCCTTTTCCCTCGGTTATCTAAGTCCTCCAGTTGCCTGTTCATAGTGATTAAATGTTGGGAGTGGGAGTCTATGACTGTATCAATTCTTGCAATAGCTCTATCCCTCCTCTTACCTGCATGTTCATTGGCCGCCATTTGCTCTGTGAGCATAAGAATATCTGCTTTCAGATCAGTAATAGCGGTGGAAAAAGTTTTTTATGTCAGCTGCAATTTCCGTCATGTCTGCATAAGTTAGTGGAGAGTCAAGATGTGTGTTGTGTCTTACCATGTCTTCTGATGCTGCGAGCGAAATATCATCTTCATCCTCTGTCTCTCCTGTTATTTTCTTTGTGGGTGCCATTTTCTCCACTGTTCCTTTTTCCTTAAAAGAATATTTCTGGAAGTATGAGGGAAATTGTTTGTTATTAACAGTTGAGGAAGAGCGTAGTGAACGGCCAGGAGTATTGGTATTGTTTATCGTGAATTTGTCCATCTCTAATGTGAAGTAAAAGCTTATCACAAAAAGAACCAGTGAAGGCTTACTTGCCCTCAGTCTGCATAGAAGGTATTGTTACATCAGCATTGTGTCCTTCCTAGGCCTGTGAGCCTGCAAGACCCATAAAGATGTTGGTGAGCGTGAATAGATCCCGCTAGTGGGGATTTGATATGGGTCTCAAGTGTTGTTAGCAGGTCTGGGCCCGTGGGTGGTAAGAGCCTTGAATAATCGCCTGTGTTCCTCTCAGAGAGTTGGCAAGTAAGTGGGGTTTGCTAGAATATGTCCTCGAGTGTCCCTGAGAGCTGATCGTAGGACACAGGGTCTCTGTAGTTAGGCGCCACGTTTGCGGAAGTTCCGTCCAGCTAGAAATTTAGCCTGGGGCTTGGAGTGCGGCCTACCTCGTATCTAGCAAAATTACCCTTTGGCCCCGCAATTTGAGTGCCTGGTAGCTGAATGTTGGGCAAGTGGTGCGGAGGTGTTATTTCCTTGAAACGAGGCTTCTGTAGAGTTGGCGCCGTGTTTGCGGAGGCTCGTCGGGCCGGAAATTTAGTCCGGTGCTCAGGATGCGGCCAGTTCAGCTTTGGATAAAATTAGTTTTTGGGTCCCAAATTTAGATGTATCGGTAGCTAATGGCCTCAGAGGTGGGCTGGAGGTGATATTACCTCAAAGCAGTGTCTCTGCAGAGCGGATGTCAAAGGATTGTGGATCTCATAGACGGAGCTTCTCCTACATGCGTCCGACCTCTTCACTCGCCAGGCCACGCCCCCCCTATCTGCTTAAATTCTTAAGGCCACTGATTCCAGATCCAGCCATGTGGAGAGGGTATCCATGTCTTGCGTGGTCAGCACGACAGAGGATCGCTTCCTTTAGCACAGGATTGTGTCACAGCATGATTTGAAGATTTGTAGGCAGAGGGAGAAGACTCCCTGATAAGCCACAGGGTAGGTATTGGAGACAGGGTTACCTGTTGACTTTCAGCTCCCTTCAGGCAGAGGTACCTGTGAATACCTGCTGTATGAGGCTATCAGCTGTGTCCCCAATGTCTCCTGCCCTTAGTCATGTGCATGTCAGCTGTGGTTCAGCAGAAAAAGCTCTCCATTTTGCCTGTGAGTCACAGAGCTCTGGAGTTCAGCTGCTGTTCTTCTTCTGGGTCCAGACACTACATTTGGTGGCTGTACCCCTAAGGCTTAATGTACACGGGACGTTGTTTAACCTCCCCTGAATGATTTTAACTTGACAGCTAGAAACCGACGTTTAAAACGTCCGTTTAGCCGCACTTGTGTCTAGAAGCATTTTTTTTTGTAAATGAAAGATGCCTGTAAACTAAACTTTGTTAAATGTGAGTTACCAAGTTTAGCCGTGTTTACAAGCTGTTACAGGCATTTAGCGTTTCAAATGCCTCTGAACATCCGCCCTGACGCATTTTTTTGCTTTCCAAAAAGGTTTCTAAACTCAACTGCATAGAAATGACTATAAACGACCCTGTGTACATGTACTGATAAGATAACATAGAGAAGGCTTAAGGGGCAGCTGAAAAAAATGCCCAACTGCCCCTAAACATCCGTTTATGAGCAGCAGTGTGCATAAGGCCTAAAGCAAGAGCTTGGTTTAGCATATTGTTCTGAGGAGGTAGGATGTTTTCAGCCCTTCTGGGTTTATACTTCGTATTGAAGATTCTTCTGTCAAGCAGCTGCTGGCAGGTTCATGTCATCCTGGGTAGTCTCTCCAGTAGCCAACAGTGTCTTTTCAGATCTTCTGAAATTCAGTAATTCACTGCTTCCCTGGCTCCATCACTGCATCTTTCATCCTGAGAATGTTCTGCACTGCATGTAACTGACTGCGTGTACAGAATAGTGTCATACTAGATCACCAAATCAAATAATTTTTCTAACAATCTCCAAGCATCAATTGTCAGGTGAGCAAAAGCTGTTTTCACTGAATCCTGCTATGTACCTGGGGGGTGCTTTAACTGTGGTAACCTGCTGTTTATTACGGTATACTTTTATATTGCTCTTGTTCTGAGCCATTTCACATGTGTTTCTTGCTGCCATTGCCATCTACCCTCACTTCAGGCCATCATATTTGGCTTCTTTCTGGGTTATACCTACTACTGGCACTGCATCATGAGAATTGGACAGAGCTGTTTTGGTGTGGTGTGCAGTGGCAATGGACCTTTCTGTGTGGTGCTCTGCTACACAGATCTCACTCTGCATGCAGTCACAAGCCTCTTCTGTAAGGAACACAGTGCAGCTCTACCCTATTGTGCAAAGGTGAGTGCCTCAGTAAGTTGTAACAACCTGACTAGCACCTGTCCTATCTGTTTGCCCCACTTTCTGGGACTGGGTGTAGCACTGCAACTGATGCTTAGCAATGATATTACCTTTGTGCCCGTCTTTTCCTCTCCTCTAACAACATAACAAACATTAAACTAAAGCCTTGTTCGCCATGCAGGCACTGCATAGCCTGACGTGTGGTGTGGTTTTGTCGAGAC
>BLSH010275764.1:191426-204820 GCA_018402905.1 Glandirana rugosa | reverse complement strand
GGTGTCAGGCCAGTTCTGGACCTGAAGGCATTAAACCGCTTCGTAAAGACGAAGAGATTCAGGATGGAGTCCATCCGCTCGGTCGTAGCCGCCCTGCACCAAGGGGAATTCATGGCGTCCCTGGATATCAGGGACGCGTATCTCCATGTGCCAGTTTGTCACAGTCACCAGCGTTTTCTACGCTTCGCAGTGAGGGACCTGCATTACCAGTTTGTGGCACTTCCCTTCGGGTTGGCTTCATCGCCCCGAGTGTCCACCAAGATGGCCTATGCTGGCGCTGCTGAGACAGAGAGGTATCGCGATAGTAGCATACCTCGACTATTTACTCTTGAGAGCAGAGTCTGCTGCGGCTCTGGAGGAGAACGTGACAATCACTGTGTCCACGTTAGAGGAGTTCGGTTGGCTAATCAACCTGCAGGAGTCATCGTTGACTCCATCCTGCCGGCTGGAATACCTGGGTCTGATTCTGGACACGGTTCAGGCAAGGGTGTTTTTACCACCAAGCAAGCTCCTGACACTTCAGGCAGCAGTGCGAACCCTGTTATCACGCCAGTGGTCCTCCTTACGGTTCTGTATGTGAGTGTTGGGGCTCATGGTGTCGACTTTCAAATCGATACCTTACGCCCAGAGTCACACTCGGCTCTTACAGAAGGCGATTTTGTCGCAATGGGACAAATCTCCTCTATCCCTAGACAGGCTGATCAGGTTGGATCATCAGTCCCGAGGATCCTTGATTTGGTGGATTCGGGCTCCGGCCCTAAAGTTGGGGAAATGTTTTCCCCCCCTCAATTGGTCAATAGTAACGACGGATGCCAGCCTATTGGGCTGGGGAGGGGTCCTGGGTCAGTTCTCTGCCCAGGGTCATTGGTCAGTGCAGGAAGCTTGTCTTCCAATAAATGTACTGGAACTGAGAGCGATCAGGCTTTGTCTGTCCCGTTGGTCAGAAAGGCTGCGAGGCCTCCCTGTCCGGGTTCAGTCAGACAATGCCACGGCCGTGGCATATGTGAACCATCAGGGCGGAATAAGAAGCTCAGCAGCAGCCGCGGAGGTGGCTCTTATCCTTCGGTGGGCAGAACTTCACGTGCCAGCTCTCTCTGCAATCTACATCCCAGGCGTGGAAAATTGGCAGGCGGACTTTCTCAGCCGCCGGACTCTGGATCAAGGGGAATGGTCCCTACATCCAGAAGTGTTCCACCAGATTTGCCTCAAGTGGGGCACACCAGAGGTGGACCCCATGGCCTCCAGGTTCAATCACAAGGTACAGACCTTTGTGTGCAGAACAAAAGATCCGCTGACGGTCGCCTCGGACGCTCTGGTAGCGCCCAGGGATCGGTATCGGCTTCTGTACATCTTTCCCCCTCTAAAGCCTCTACCGCGGGTTCTGCGCAGGATAGAAGCAGAGGGAATCCCGACAATCCTGGATTGGCCTCGGCGCCCTTGGTACGCCGACGTAGTACGGATGGTGATAGATGTTCTGTGGCGTCTTCCACTTCGCAAAGACCTACTGCCTCAGGGGCCCATCTTGCACCCTGCTTTACCCTCGCTGGCTTTGACGGCTTGGCTATTGAGTCCCAGGTGTTGAGGCATAGGGGTGTCTCGGACTCCGTGATCCCTACTATGATTGAAGCACGTAAAGGTACCTCATGTAAGATGTATCATAGGACCTGGAAGGCTTATATTGCCTGGTGCGAGGCAGGGGGTTGGAACCCCCGCTCTTATATAGTGTCCAGAGTACTGACTTTTTTACAGCAAGGTCTGGACAAGAACCTGGCGTTAAGTACGCTTAAGAGTCAGATTTCGGCCCTGGCAGTTCTTTTTCAACGGCCCTTGGCGTCTCATTCATTGATCCGTACATTTGTACAGGGGGTACGTCATGTGGCTCCTCGGATACGGTCGCCTCTGGCACCGTGGGATTTGAATCTGGTGCTTTCTGTGCTGCAGAAACCACCATATGAAAAGATCAGGGATATTCCCTTGCGACTGTTGTCGCAGAAAGTGGCTTTTCTGGTGGCTGTCACATCCGCTAGGCGGGTGTCTGAGTTGGCAGCATTATCCTGCAAGTCACCTTACTTGGTCCTTCCGAAGGTGGTTTCTTCTTTTCATTTAAATGAGGATATTGTTCTTCCCTCATTGTGCCCGCACCCGTCGCATCCCAAAGAAGTTGAACTGCATTCTTTGGATGTGGTGAGGGCTTTGCGGGTGTATTTGTTTTCTACAGCTTCTTTTCGGAAGTCTGATTCTTTATTTGTGCTGACGGAAGGGTCGCGCAAAGGCATGGCGGCCTCATCAGCTACCATTTCTCGTTGGATAAGGAAGACCGTGACTCATGCATATGAGATTCAGGGCAAGGTTCCCCTGTTTCCAGTCATGGCTCATTCCACCAGGGCAGTTAGTACTTCCTGGGCGTTTAGACACTAGGCCTCGGTGTCTCAGGTGTGCAAAGCAGCTACTTGGGCCTCAGTGCACACGTTTACTAAGTTTTACAAAATTGATGTTTCAGTATCTTCGGATGCTGCTTTTGGTCGCAAGGTATTACAAGCGGCAGTATAGGCGTGATTAGCGCCGCCTGAGAGGGCGTTTTTTTCTGTTCGGTACAGTTGTTATAGTTTGCCCACCCCTCTTGATTGGCACAGCTTTGGGACCTCCCCACGTGTCATAAGAAGGCTGCGTCTGTCAGTGAACGGAAGAGTAAAAGGGATTTTATTATAACTTACCGTAAAATCCTTTTCTCTGAGTTCACTGAAAGACGCAGCACCCACCCCTCTGCATTGAGTTTGTACGGCTTGTTACGAACTGATGTGCTATGCAGAGCAGGGGGATTATATGCTAAGATGAGGACGGCCCCCTGGGAGGGGCCAACCTATGCTTTTGTTTGTTTTTGCCTAGTTTGCTCCTAGTGATATGAGCATAACCCCACGTGTCATAAGAAGGCTGCGTCTGTCAGTGAACTCAGAGAAAAGGATTTTACGGTAAGTTATAATAAAATCCCTTTTTTTTGCTTAGAATAAAGATCACAATTCTTGGCATAACATCATCTTTCACATTTATACAAAAAACTTGGGCTAACTTTACTGTTTAGTATTTTTTTTTTAATTCATTGAAGTGTATTTTTTCCCAAAAAATTGCATTTGAAAGACCGCTGCACAAATACAGTGTGACATCAAATATTGCAACGACTGCCATTTTATTCTCTAGGGTCTCTGCTAACAAAATATATATAAAATGTTTGGGGTTTCTAAGTAATTTCTGGCAAAAAAATCCTGATTTTAATTTGTAAGCAACGAGTGTCTAAAAAGGGCTTAGTCTTAGGCCTCATACACACGAGCGTTATGAAAAATGAGCTGTAAAGCTAGTACCGACATCAGGAAAAAGTCACGTCAAAAACACTTTTTTTATCAGTATTTTGCATTGGCGTCAATGCGTGTTTATCTGTGCTAGCTTTTAGCTGTGTTTCTCTGTCTCTGTTAAAAATCATCGGCGGGGGGTTGCCCTTCAAGATCCTCAGCACACAAGTCACACGGCAATTCGGATCATCATGATCCGACTTCTGGTGCGACTTCTATTCAAATCAATGGGCTACCATAGGGAACCATTGATTTTGAATAGAGACAGAGAAACACCTGACGAGGCTTAACGCTGTGTATACAACGTTAAGCCATGTTTTTGAGCTTCTACTGGCGTCTGTGTTTTTACAGCTCTAGCGCTGGAGCCTCAGAACGCGCTGGTCCTGGGTTTTTTTTGGAGCTTAAAAATGCTAATGCCACTTACAGCTCAAAAAGGTCTGTGTGTGTTTATGAGGCCATTGAATAACATGGAGAGGCGTTTTTAGTCCTTATACACATGGACATTATGAAAATCGAGCTGTACAGCTAATACCGACGTCAGGAAAATAGCCGCGTTAACAACTTTTTATCAGCGTTTTGCATTAGCGTCAATGCTAGTTTTTCTGCGCTCCCTATGGGAGCCCATTGATTTGAATAGAAGTCGCACCAAAAGTCGGATCATGATGATCTAATTTGTGGTGCGAATTGTGTGCTGAAGATCTTAAAGGGGATCTCCCCAAAAATGAAAAAAAAATTTGCGTGGGGTTCCCCCCCCCCCAAGAGATACCATACCCTACACTACACTACACAGGTTTTTAAATGATTTTATTAAATCGGCTCCGGCATCTTCTCCCTCTCTGGCTCTTCTCCCTCCCCCGGCATCTTCTTTCTCCTGCTTTTTTGTGGGGTCTTCTTTCTTCTGAGGGGTCTTCTTTCTTCTCACTCTTTTGCTGGGTCTTCTTTCTTCTCGCTCTTTTGCCTAGTCTTGTCCCTATGTTCTTCTTCCGATGTTGATACGACGCGATCTCCCGCACTAATGCTGGCTCCATTCTGTGCATTGACTTATATTGGCATGGGGCAAGGCCACCCGCTGATGTCATCCGGAGGTCCCCCCTTATGACGTTACTGCTCGATGCATGATGGGGTGGTGATGGGGATCTAAGAACCTTAGATCCAAAAAGGAGGTAGGTTCTCATTGCAGGGAAGTAGTACTAGTTGCCTGTGATGTGCATGTTTATCTAAGGGAAAGAGAGTTTTTTTGGCATTCAGGGAAGACTGAGGATCATCAAGATACTGTAGCACATCATCAGCATATAATGATAGCTTGCCCTCCAGTGACCCCACCCACAGGCAATGAATGTTTGGATTGGTACGAATGAGGGAGGCCAAGGGCTCCCTGACCAAAGTGAAGAGGGACAGGGGCCAACCCTGTCTCATACCTCTATGCAGAGAGAAGAGGTTGAGAGGACATTGTTGGCAAAGACCCTGGCTGTAGATGCCGAATAAAGAAGCTGAATGCACCAAATAAAGTTAGGACAACAAACAAATTTGAATAAAGTTGCCCAAAGAAACATCCACTCCACTGAATCAAATGCCTGTTTGGCAGTCAAAGAGGCAATGATTCAGGTACCAATAATGTCATGTTAGACTAAAAGGTGGGTGAACAATCAGCAGGGATTAATATTAGTCCCCTTACCCAGTATGGACCCAGATTGGTCTTTGTGAAGCAGAGTGGTATAAACGGAGTTCAGTCTACCAGCCAGGACCTTGCATCAACATTTAAGAGGGAGCAAAGATGCTTCCTGGTATCATCCACACCTTTACAAAATTTGACCAAGTGGATCTGGATGACTTGGTGGATACTAGCTTTGGTTTTACAAGTGGCTATTTGATTCTTTGTAGTACTTCTCTTGTTGGTTTGTAGAAACGTGCTCCCTGCCTCCCTTTTCTGTTTGGATGTTGTTGTCTCATAGTTGGTAAGGTTGAATAAAAAACAGTCCATGTAGTTCAACCTGCATGGATGTGTATTTATGTCTTTATTACTTTCAATATCCCTGTATATTGTGCCCAATAAGATGCCCATCTAAAGTTTTTTTCTCAAGTCGTCTTCCAGGACAGCCTCTGAGACCTTGGGCTCCTCCCCTCCGGACAGGAAACACATCCCCAATTTTAAATAAAAGGCAGTCCTCCAGGCCACATACCTCAGTATTTGTGTTTCCTCCGGAAGGATAGGTCGCACATGGGGATGTGTTTCCTGTCCGGAGGGGAGGAGCCCAAGGTCTCAGAGGCTGTCCTGGAAGACTTCCCAGAAAATGAGTTACCGGTAAGTCTAACTCAAGTTTTTTTTTTTTTAAATTCGCAAACATTCCAGCTGAAACCACCGATTCCAAATCCTTACTGATCTAACAGTAAAGAACCCCTTATGCAGTTTGAGGTTAAACCACTTCTTGTCCAACTTCATTGAGTGGCCATTGAGTGCCCGAGGAGATGATATATATTTCGAAGGCTTGTTCAGAGTGTTCTTGTACTGTGGCTGCTGCCCCTGGGAAGCAGGCTGTGTACTGGAGACTGATGTTGGGCCTCAGCAGGTGCATGGGACTGATGAAATCTGGATTGAAAGATACATGCTGAAGGGCATTCCCTATGGTAGTTGACCTAAAGAGGGAATCCTTTTTCACAGAGGAGTGTTACGTGGAAGCTGTAGCAACCGACAGATGTACTCAGACTTTGTGAATAAGACTCTGATTGTGGATCTCAGGTGTACATGTGCTTGGGGAAGTAAGTGCCAGAGGTTGCTGTAAGCACTGGGACTGCATGGATAGAGTCCCAGATTAGCTGGCCATTCTGTCTTACCACAGCAAAGGCTGTTACAAGAGGATTCTGTCTAAAGTTGTCTGCCTGTTAATTTCTGTTGACCTATCCCTCTCCAGTTCAAGTGTTTCTTCAATAAATCCACAAAAAGAATACCCCTTGACTGAGCCTATATATATATCCATGTGCTTGAAACTGTATTTGTATCTGGCAGCCTCTGTAATCTATCAAGGGAGACCTGGTCATTCTCAGCATCCCCTTTGGGGTGAGATTATATACTGTATAATATAATAATCTAAAACAAAATGATCTCTATCATAACTCAGAAAAGTAAAGGATTAATTTAATTGTTTTTCTTGTAGTTAATATGATGAACTATTACTTACTGCTCAGTCTAACTCAGCCTTCAAAGTGGTGACCCTAAGATTCTGTTCCTATAGACATAAAAGAAAGCTTTCTTGGCTGGTTATGGTTGATTTTTAAACCATGTTCAGACACGTGTAGCCAATTCAATTGTTCATTTCTTTGGACTAAGGAGAATCTTTGTGACCCTTTCACACTAATGCGCTTTTGTGCAGCTTAGGGTCATGTCACACTAAATACAGGAATATGTTTCACTGTTTATAGATTTTAATACAATATACAGTACTGTGCAAAAGTTGTAGGCAGGTGTGAAGAAATGCTATAAAGTAAGAAAAAAAAATAAATATATATATATATATATATATATATATACACATTTTAATTATTTATTTTAATCAATTTATAAAATGCAAAGTGAGCGAACAGAGGAAAAATCTAAATCAAATATTTGGTGTGACTACCCTTTGGTTTCAAACCAGCATCAATTCTTGCACTTGCACAGTTTGTATATTTTCACAAAGTAATAGATTTTGTAGGATTAGAGTCAGGTGTATGTTTAACCACTTCCCACCCAGCCTATAAACAAATGACAGCCGGGCGGTGGTTTCATTATCTTGACCGGGTGTCATGTGGCGTCCGGACGAATAACCCGCAATCGCACCCCGCAGGTGTGCGCATCACCGCGATCGGTGGGGCTGTGTGACAGTCTGACTCACCGCATTACCCACCATCGGAGGCTCTTTACCACGTGGCTGATCACAGTGTAAACAGGAAGAGCCGTTATCGGCTTTTCCTCTACTCACGTCTGCAGACACGAGTAGAGTAGAGCCGATCGGTGGCTCTCCTGAAAAGGGGGGGGGGATGCGCTGATTGTTTATCTGTTCAACCCCCCGAGGATCGCCACCCAGGACCACCAGGGAGAGCCCATCCAGGACCACCAGGGAGCCCACCCTAGACCACCAGGTAAGGGGCACAATGCCCAACATGGATAGCACTCAGTGCCCATTTCAGATGCCACCCAGGACCACCAGGGAATGCCCACCTTACAGTGCAATCTGTCATTGCCGCTTATCAGTGTCCACCAGGGCCACCTATCAGTGCAACCTATCAGTGCCACCTATCAGTGCCCATCAGTGCTGCATAGAAGTGCCCCATCATCCATGGCCGTCAGTGCTGCCTCATCGGTGTCAATCAATACTGCCTCATCAGTGCCCGTCAGTGTAGCCTCATCAGGGATGGAGAAAATGTACCTATTTAAAAAGTTTTGTGACAGAAACTGAGAAAAACTTTTTTTTTTTTTCAAAATTTTCGGTCTTTTTTTATTTGTAGTGCAAAAAATAAAAGCAGCAGAGGTGATCAAATACCACCAAAAGAAAGTTTTATTTGTGGGAACAAAATTATACAGATTTTGTTTGGGTACAGCGTCGCGCGACCGCGCAATTGTCTTTCAAAATGCGACAGAGCTGAAAGCTGAAAATTGGTCTGGGTGGGAAGGGGGTAAGTGCCTAGTATTGAAGTGATTAAACAGTTATACCAAGCAGTGGCTAATGATTATCAATTTCATATGTAGGTTGAAACACAGTCATTAACTGAACCAGAATGAGCTGTGTAGGAGGCTTAAAACTGGGTGAAGATCAGCCAAACTGCTACTAAAGTGAGGTTGTGGAAGACCGTTTCATGTCACATGTCATACACCATGGCAAGACTGAGCACCGGAATAAGACACAAGGTAGTTCTACTGCATCATCAAGGTCTCTCCCAGGCAAATATTTCAAAGCAGACTGGGGTTTCAAGATGTTCTGTTCAAGCTCTTTTGCAGAAGAAAAAGGCAACATTCAGGGCTGAAGACTCAATGGTCGACCAAGAAAACTTAAAGCAGCAGATAAAAGACACATTGTGCTTTCTTCCCTTTGACATCAGAAGAAGTCCAGCAGTGCTATCAGCACAGAACTGGCTGAAACCAGTGGGACCCAGGTACACCCTTCTACTGTACAGAGAAGTCTTGCCAGAAGTAATTTTAATGGAAGAATTGTGGCCAAAAAGCCATACATCTGACATGGAAACGCAGCTACGCGACTCAACTATGCATGAAAACATAGGAACTGGGTTGCAGAAAAATGGTTGCAGGTGCTCTGGACTAATGAATTCAAAATATTTGGCTGTAGCAGGGGGACGTTTGTTTACTGAAGGGCTTGAAAGCGGTACAATAATGTGTAATGAGTGTCTGCAGGCAACATTGAAGCATGGTTGAGAATCCTTGCAAGTTTGGGGCTGCATTTCTGGAAATAGAGTTGGAGATTTGGTCTGTATCAATGGGGTTCACAATGCTGAGAAATACAGGTAAATGCTTATCCACCATGCCATATCAGAGGGAAGCGTGTGATTGTCCCCTTAAATTTATTCTGCAGCAAGGCAAGGACCCCAAACATACAGTCAATTTCATTAAGAACTATCTTTAGTGTAAAGAAGAACAAGGAGTCCTGGAAGTTACGGTTTGGCCCTCACAGAGCCCTGATCTCAACATAGTCTGTCTGGGATTACATAAAGAGACAGAAGGATTTGAAACAGAGTACATCTACAGAAGATCTGTGGTTAGTTCTCCAAGATGTTTGGAACAACCTACCTGCCGAGTTCCTTCAAAAACTGTGTGCAGGTTTTCCAAGAATTGATGCTGTTTTGAAGGCAAAGGGTGGTCATGCCAGAGAGATAGTGAGAAAGTCAACAGTAAATTGCTTCAATCATGTTTGGGATAAACATAGGTTTGTAGCCAGACAACAATAAAGTTAACAACCCCCCTAAAAAAAAAAATGGGCCGACACGATGGACTATTGGTCTTTTTATGTCCTCACTTTTCTATGTTTGTATGCCAAATATATACAGTATATGTTTACGCTTCTAGTTCTGAAAGCTTTTTAAATTTACATTTTCACACATGCCTAAAATGTTTGCACAGTACGGTATGTCCCAATTGAATAACATCCCTATTTGTCTGTAAGAAGTATCTGAAACATGGTTGTTTGTGGGTGGGGTGTAGTTGCAGAATGGAAGGGGGTAAAAGTACAATCTGTGTAAAAGCAGAGTATGCTTGCCATATACCAACAGATTTTTTTGAGCTGAACAAAAACAATCCAACTGATTCTCCCATCTGCACAGTGCAGATGAACAAATTTTCCACTGAGAACATTGTATTCTGACAGCTGATTTTAGCATGTTAGCAGTAGGTTGCTGGCAGGGCTACCCTGGTTATGCATGTGGTGTGCCATGGTGTCAACAAGGATAAGAAAGATGTGTACAGAACTCTCACTGAAATTTGTTTAGGAGAATGAGACTCTAAAGCAGCCCAGCTGCTGAAACAGAGAAATATTTAGCATACACGGAGAAATCTCAATATTCTTGCTGAAGTAGACCAGCCTTTTTTAACCAGTGTGCCTTCAGGTTTCTTCAGGGGTGCCTTGGCAAAATGCCTAAGAATTGCCCAAAAATTGCATACCAGCCAGTGGATCAATCAAGCCTGTCTTTTACTTACACAAAGTCACAGGCTTTCATTGTGCACCATTATAACCACCGGCATCCTAACAACCTGTGGCACCATCGGTTGGAGGACATCGGGTACCTGCATAGTATCCTTGTGTGCCTGTCCCCTGCCGCTCTCCATCAGCACTGGGGACACATTAGCTGTGTGATGGAGAGAAAATGAGGGAGAAGAGAAACACTGGAATGCTAGCTAGTACCAGTCTGCTAAGGTGTGTTTGCTTAGGAAGAATAAATCACCTAACCTTGGTGTCCTATTTGTGTGGATGTTGCTGGATTATGAAAAACTATTAGGCTGCATTCACACAGGGGCGATCCGACTTCAGGCACGACTTTGCTAGGCAACTTGCAGGCTACTTGCAGGCTACTTGGAGGCAACTTGCAGGCAACTTCAAGCTTGACTACGCCAGGCGACTTTGCCTGTGGCCAATCAGAGCGGGGAGGGAGCTGGTTGCCCTGGATAAATTCTTTTCTTTTAGTCGCTTCCATGTAGATGGGGGATCCGACTTGGAGGCGACTTCTATTGAATCCTATGGGCACAAGTCGGATAGAAGTCGCCTAGAAGTAGTACAGGAACCTTTTCAGAAGTCGCCTTGAAGTCGGAGCGACTTCAGTCGCGTATATTAAGACGGCTCCCATTCATTTCAATGGGATTTCAGATGTCAAGCGACTTGGGGCGACTTGAGGCAACTCAAGTCGGATCGCAAGTCGCCCCTATGTGAATGGGCACTTAGCTTCATTTTTTAATTTTAGCATGGGGTGCCTCAAGATTGTGCAGAATTTTAAAGGGTGGCTTGACTGAAAAAAGGTTGAGAAACACTGTAGTAGACCCTTTGAGAAATTTGAAACTTCATGTCAGATATATTTGGTGATTTGTCACAAGTACTGAAGATTTAGAGCATTATATTTTATTTATCTCATTGCATGTCGATTTTTTTAGATCACCAACCATGGCTGGTGGATTATTCTCGGTCAGTAAGAAGTACTTTGAGTATCTAGGATCTTATGATACAGGGATGGAAGTATGGGGAGGAGAAAACCTTGAATTCTCATTCAGAGTAAGTTGTAAATCTTATATTTTACTTAAAATCCAACTAAACTTTAAAGTGGTATTAATCCCAATACCAAAAATGTAATATATTGCAGCTTGTCAGTCGATAGATGTGGCTACATAAGGTTTCTTTTTTAGGCTTTCTTTCCCTCTGTTATCACCTGGTGATCTGCCAGTAGCACCCTTCCTATATTAGAGTGCCTACACTCTGGATGAAGGAGCACGGAGATACCTGTGGACAGCAGCATTGTCAGTCTGAGGGGATGGTAGTGTTAGATACTCTAGCAGATTTAGAGTAAACGCATTGAAGCTAAACTCCAGCTAAAACTTTTTTAGGCAGTTAAAGAAACATTTTTTCCCTTTTGTGATAAAGGTTTTACATAAATGCTGACCATTGTAAGCACCCCTGTCAGTTTGCTCTCAAGCACCATATACCTGCTACATCTGCAGGATAGCTTGTTCTGTTGAAAAATAGACGTACTGGCAGGGCCGGTTCACACTGGAGCGGCGCGATGCGGCGCTCGAGGCGATCTCAAGGTGGCTTGCGAGGAGACTTCTATCATAGAAGTCAATTCAAGCCGCCTGAGATCGCCCTGAAAATAGTGCAGGGACCATTTTTCTAAGGCGGAGCGAAGCGATTCGCTCCTATTAGAACGGTCCCATTTGCACAGCATTGAGGCGAATTGTCAGGCGACTCAAGTCGCCTGACAATTCGCCTAGATGTGAACGGGCCGCGAAGTCGCGCCGCTCCAGTGTGAACCAGCCTGCAGGGATCACCAGGTGAAAATAAAAGAAAGACAGCTTGATAAAGAAAACTAATGCTGCAATCACATTTAAGAATTGCTAAACTGCAATATAATGTTTGCTTTTGGGTTTATTCATTTTTTTATTTTTTTATTTTATTTCGGAAGAAAACCAGGAAGACATCTTACAAGGAAACATACATAACCAAGGTGTTAATACCTAACATCTGGGAAGTAGAAAAAGACACATAAATCCTTTCTCTTCAAGAATATATTAGAAATATCTCAACCCATCTCTGAGTAGTCATCTCCCCTTGGTCATAGCTCAGAAACGTAACCCCATATCCAGGCATCAAATATGTTGCATCCCCTGGGGAGACATGATAAAAAGATGTCAAACTGTCTCCTCCCACTCATTTTTAATCTAAAAAAAAACAACAAAACAAAGCAAGACAAAACAAGAGAAAAAGAAAGAAAGAGAAAACAAAAAAAGTAAAACGAGGGGAGCTTCTCCCCCTAACCCCCCCAATCACCCCCACCTCCCTGGTGGGGCCATCCACCACGGAGCAAGACAGAACCCCAAGGATTGGCGCATCCATTACTTCAACTAATGGGACTTACATCTATGAGAGTTCTTCCCTCCTTAGAATTAATAAAAAGGTTCCATGAAGACCATGTATCCAAGTATGTCTCTTTGTCCAGGTCAAATCTTCCATATGATTGATTTTCTCCACCTTCTTGAGCCACAATCCCACTGAAGGGGGTTGTGTCTGTTTCCAGGTAAGAGGAATACAAGATTTGTCTGCATTCAGAAGATGACATAGAATAGATTTCTTATACGTCTTAATCAGAGTTTGAGTCATGTAGCCGGGTCTTCAGGGATCTCTCAGTCACTAAATTTTTGAGCAATTCTCCGGACCTCTCTCCAGAAGCCCTCTCTGCTTTTGGGTTTAATACCGCTTTAAGTTTAAGGAACAACTCCAACTTTTCCTCCCCAAAACAGATGCATTGTGCATGTAAATGGATCACAACCCCACTTTCACTTTATATGTAACTTGCCTCCTTTAGCTGTATAAAGCAGATTTCTGTCTGTGATGTCACTCCCCCTCCTGGCTGAATTTCAAAGTTCTCTGGCTTCCTGTTTCCTTCCTTTTCCAGTCCTGATACTATATGTCCCATAATCCTTTGAGCCTCTGTAGTTTCAGGGTGGGCCATTGGACACGCTTGTACAAGCTGTGGGAGTTGATATGGGTGAAACTATGGGTTACTGTGGGCATATGTGGGTGGTGAAAGGGGAAGAATGGAATTGTGTTATCACTGCCCGCATGCCATTCCTCTCTGCAGTGAATAGGCAACAAGCAGGAAGTGGACTTAAATCAAAAAATTAAAGTGATTCTAAAATTTCAAACATGCTATACTTAACCACTTAAGGACCGGAAGGATTTCCAGCTTTAGGACCGAAGCCCTTTTTGCGATTCGGCACTGCGTCGCTTTAACTGACAATTGCGCGGTCGTGCGACGTTGTACCCAAACGAAATTTGCGTCCTTTTTTTCCCACAAATAGAGCTTTCT
>BLSH010275764.1:171193-182212 GCA_018402905.1 Glandirana rugosa | reverse complement strand
GGTCTTAGTGCGAAGGGCGCGCGGGGGACCCCGCGTGTGTGCCCTTGTAGGCACTAGCAGCCCAGGCCCCCTGGGCTGACTAGTGCCTAGCACCACTTACCGGCGACACTCGCCGGAAAATGGTGCACTAGCGCGGCAGTTTACTGTCGCAGTAGTGTACATGCATGGATGGATGGGTGGGTGAGGATGGATTGGGTGAGGATGGGTGGGGGGTGGATGGCTGGGTGGGTGGTGGGTGGCTGATGATGGCTGGGTGGGTGGTGGATGGCTGGTTGGGTGGTAAATGGATGGTGGGGTGGTTGCTAAGTGTCACCTAGCAGCGCTGTGGGCATTACACATCGCCCACAGCGCTGCAGCACCTCCTCTCTCCCCCCTCTCACACTGCACCGATCGGTGCGGAGAGGAGAGAAAAGCCGGCGCTTCCGCCCGCTTGTTTACATGTGATGACGCTGTCATTTGACGGCGCGATCACGTGGTAAAAGGCCGCTCACAGCGGCCATTCACCACGATCCGTGATCAGTCGGGTCCCCCGGACCCGACGATCACGGATGTTCCCGTGTGTGCGCCCCAGGGGGCGCGCGGGAAGCGTGATTCTGGGAGGACGTCAATAGACGTTCTCCCAGAATTAAGCAACCGCCCTGTAGACGTCTTTTGTCTATAGGGCGGTTGTTAAGTGGTTAAAAGTCTCACATGTAGTATTGCCATACTCAGGAGGATTAGCAGAATATATTTTGGGGTGTAATTTTTGCTATGTACATGCTATGTGTTAGAAATATTGTATAAATAGACAACTTTGTGTAAAAAAAAAAAAAAGTGTTTTCATTTTCTTTCCACATTTTCCAAAAACTTGTGGAAAAAATTACATGTTAAAAAGACTCATTATGCCTCATAGAATATACGTTGGGGTGTTTACTTACAAAAACGGGGTTATTTTTTTGGGTGTTTCCATTTTCCTGGTGCTCCAGGACCTTCAAAAGGGAGTCAAGAAATTATTTATATAATTTATGCTCCTAGAACGCCTGATGGTGTTCCCTGCACGTGGCCCCGCTGTGTAAAAGTCTCACACATGTCTTCATTTTGCAAAGAATTGTGGGGAAAAATTACAACTTAAAAACTCACCATGCCTCTTACTAAATACTTTAGGCTGTCTACTTTCTAAAAAGGGGTCATTTGGGGGGTATTTGTACTTTCCTGACTTGTTAGTGTCTCAAGAAATGAGATAGGCCATCAGTACATCAGGTGTGATCAATTTTCAGTGATTGGCACCATAGTTTGTAGACTCTATAACTTTCACAAAGACCAAATAAAATACACTGATTTGGGTTATTTTTACCATAGATATGTAACAGTATAAAGTTTGGTTAAAATTTATGAAGAAAAATTACTGATTTGCAAAATTTTATAACAGAAACAAAGAAAATGCATTTTTTTTACAAAATTTTCGGTCTTTTTTAATTTATAGCACA
This sequence comes from Glandirana rugosa, assembly GCA_018402905.1. Lineage (NCBI taxonomy): Eukaryota > Metazoa > Chordata > Amphibia > Anura > Ranidae > Glandirana > Glandirana rugosa. The sequence continues at coordinate 180,746 of BLSH010275764.1, read as the reverse complement.
AAAAAATAAAAAACCCAGCGGTGATTAAACACCATCAAAAGAAAGCTCTATTTGTGTGAAAAAAAAGGATAACAATTTCTTATGGGTACAGTGTTGCATGACTGAGTAATTGTCATTCAAAATGTGAGAGCACTGAAAGCTGAAAATTGGTCTGGTTAGGAAGGGGGTTTAAAGTGGAGTTCCACTCAAAAGTGGAACTTCCGCTTCAAGACCTCCTCCCCAGCTCCTGATGGCGAAACTGAGTTTTTGGGGAGGAGAGAGGGTGTGGATATCTGATTTTTACGGGTACTTCCGTTCCGGTCCCCTTAGGCGATTGGAAGTGGAAGGTCTCCTTCCCCCTCCCTCTCGAAGTCTTCTGGGACACACGACAGGTCCTAGAAGACTTTGAGACCAATCACAAAGTGCATCGCCGCTCACGCATGCGCAGTGCACACACGACCATGAAGCCATTTCCTGTCATGGTCGGGTGCCCACAGTACCAATGACGGCGCCACGTAAGTGAGGCGGAGAGATCCGTGGCTGAGCCGGCCTCATCTCTGAACCGGGAGACAGGTAAGTGTCTGTTTATTAAAAGTCAGCAACTTTACTTTTTGTAGCTGCTGACTTTTAATAAACCTAAAATACAGTGGAACTCCTCTTTAAGTGCCCAGTGGTCAAGTGGTTAAAGTGGATGTAAACCTCATGTTCAACAATTCGAGATACATACACTGTGTGTTAGCCCGTTCTTTAACCGGTTCAGCTGCAGCGCCGTAAATAGGCGGCGGCTACTTTGAGTGTCTGTACTGGGATATAGCCTGCAGCTGCAGGCTATATCCCAGTACAGTTTTTTAGAGCGGATGGACGGCTATCCGGGGATAATGACCGATCTGGCTTGGGAGCCGCTCAATCGTTATCCCAGAGGCCGGGAGGGGACATCCCTTCTTCCGCCGCTCTTCTCCGGCCTCCCGTCCCACCGTGAGACCGGAGCTACAATCCGGCGTGTCCACCGGCTCAGAGGAGACCTGATAGAAGCCGGAATCGGCTCCGATTGGGTCTCCTTCGGCAAATTCCGGAAAGCAATGTCATTAAGTCACTTCCGGTTTACTCAGCGGCTAACAGCGCCAGTTTTAAAATAATGACAGTATTCAGAATCGCCGTTTTTGGCAATCTGAATACTGTGAAGTATAAAGGAGGGATGGAGGAGGGACACTGTTCCGTGTGTAGAAACTGCTGATATTTCTATTATGGGCAGGTCTACAGGCCGGAGCTCGGTAGGTGGAGTCCTCACACCACAGGACTCCCCTCCCGTCTGTACACTCCCCCTTTTCCTGGCAATCATACTAGGTTGGCTTGAATGCCGAGCTGTAGAGCTGAAGTTTGTAAAATTTGTTTTCCTCAAACACTGGGCAGCATTTGAGGCACAGGGGATGCAGACTTTCATGGCAGGAGGGAGCCGAGCAGGAGGATACAATTAACCCCTCAATGGCTGGGCACTTTTACTGTAATGCTCTACTTTCAAATAGTAGTTACACAGTAAAATTAACCCCTCAATGGCTGAGCACTTTTACTGTAATGCCCTTCTTTCAGATAGTAGTTACACAGTAAAAATGCCCAGCCATTGAGGGGTTAATTGTATGCTCCTGCTCTGCTCTCTCCCTGGCAGCTGTAGGGTTATATCTGTGTGAAGCTGTTTGGCTCTGTTGATAGTGATGACAGTGATGTCTACCCCCTGCTCCTCCATAAGCATGGCAGTGCCCAACTGCCATGATGACATTTGCTCGGCTTCCTCCTGCTATGAAAGTCTGCATCAGTCTCCTCAGACTGGAGCTATTTTGGGAACGATCTGTGATTGGTTGTGGGACGCAAGCTCCTTTATGCCCATGCATAAGTCTCATAATTAGTCTGTCAGTCACAGGAGAGTGGAGGTGGCGACAATTTTTTTTTTTTGTGTGTCGGTTTTCTTTACTGTAGGAAATCAGAGAGGATTGTAGATGACTGGCTGCTCCTTTCCTGACCAGACTGGGGGCAGATGGCTTCTATTGCTTTGCTGTGTGAGGTAGACTGGTTATTTCAATTTTGATGTTTCCAATTTGCATCCACTTTAAGGCTCCATGCACACTGTATCTCAAAAGACCGTTTTTGGTCGTTTTGGCTGTTTTTTTAACAGCCCAAAAACGCCACTTTATTTTATCCTATGTGTCCATGCACACATGGTCGTTTATTGTCTTTTATCAGCAGTGGCGTTTTTGGGCTGTTATCTGAACGCCCTGAATTGGCGTTCAAAAGTCGTTCTCCTGACCACAAAAAACGCCAGACGCCGGTATATCGGCGTCTTGCGTTTTTTTGCAGTCAATGGAAGCCAATGAAGTAAAAAAAAAAAAAGCCAAAAAACGCCGCTAAACGCTGCACACAAAACACTGCAAATAGAACGTTTTGTGAGCAGCATCTCTTACCCGACGCTGAAACAGCCCTATAGCGTCCAGTGTGCATGGAGCCTAATTGTAATTGTCTCTAGCCTTTTGTCACATGGTGTCAACTTTCACTGAAGGTTCACTATGACAATATTTAAATCACTTCTGTATAAAATATTCATACTAATTTTCACAAAATATGTTTCTTCCTAATGATAGATTTGGCAGTGTGGAGGAACACTTGAAGTACACCCATGTTCACATGTTGGACATGTCTTTCCCAGGCAAGCCCCATACTCTCGCAGTAAAGCTTTGGCGAATAGTGTACGAGCAGCAGAGGTTTGGATGGATGAATATAAAGAACTTTATTACCACCGAAACCCTCATGCGCGGCTGGTAAGATGTATCACATTTAACAGAATGGTAAAAAGCATAAATGGAAAACATGCCTAATAGACTTGTGCATGGCTAAAAAATTAGTTTTTTTCCTTTTTCGGAAATTCAAAAAATTCGGAATTTGGAAATTCGGAAATTAAAAAAATTCAGAAATCCGGAATTCGGAAATTTGCGGTGATTCAGCAATTGCGGTAATTCGGCAAATGGAACAGCCGAAAATCTGAAATTCGGAAATTCAGAGATTCGGAAATCCGAAAATTCGAAAACAACTAAGAACATTTGAAATAATAACTAATAACTATTAAATTATAGGTATTGGAATTTCCTTGAAAGTTTGGCTGTTAGTGAACTTAAATATGAAATTTATCACTAATAGCCATATTTTCAAGAAAATTCCAATACCTATAATTACTCTTCCGTTCACTGACAGACGCAGCCTTCTTATGACACGTGGGGTTATGCTCATATTACTAGGAGTAGACTAGGCAAAAATAAAACAAAAGCATAGGTTGGCCCCTCCCAGGGGACCGTCCTCACCTTAGCATATAATCCCCCTGCTCTGCATAGCACATCAATTTTAAATTGCCTAGGAATCTGGGGCTTTCTGTGCTGCAGAAACCAACATATGAAAAGATTAGGGACATTCCCTAATGTCAAGGACAAGGCAGTTTTGCGACCTTCCCCTTCGTTTCTTCCAAAGGTGGTTACTTCTTTTCATTTAAATGAGGATATTGTTCTTCCCTCATTGTGCCCGCACCCGTCGCATCCCAAAGAAGTTGAACTGCATTCTTTGGATGTGGTGAGGGCTTTGCGGGTGTATTTGTTTTTTACAGCTTCTTTTCAGAAGTCTGATTCTTTATTTATGCTGACGGAAGGGTCGCGCAAAGGCATGGCGGCCTCGTCAGCTACCATTTCTCGTTGGATAAGGAAGACTGTGACTCGTGCATATGAGATTCGGGGCAAGGTTCCCCCATTTCCAGTCACGGCTCATTCCACCAGGGCAGTTAGTACTTCCTGGGCGTTTAGACACCAGGCCTCGGTGTCTCAGGTGTGCAAAGCAGCTACTTGGGCCTCAGTGCACACGTTTACTAAGTTTTACATAATTCATGTTTCAGCATCTTCGGATGCTGCCTTTGGCCGCAAAGTGTTACAAGCGGCAGTGTAGGCACGATTAGCGCCGCCTGAAAGGGCTTTTTCTGTTGGGTACAGTTGTTATGGTTTGCCCACCCCTCTTGATTGGCACAGCTTCAAAAGAAGGCTGCGTCTGTCAGTGAACGGAAGAGTAAAAGGGATTTTATTATAACTTACCGTAAAATCCTTTTCTCTGAGTTCACTGACAGACGCAGCACCCACCCCTCTGTGTTGAGTTTGTACGGCTTGTTACGAACTGATGTGCTTATGCAGAGCAGGGGGATTATATGCTAAGGTGAGGAACGGCCCCCTGGGAGGCGCCAACCTATGCTTTTGTTTTATTTTTGCCTAGTCTACTCCTAGTAATATGAGCATAACCCCACGTGTCATAAGAAGGCTGCGTCTGTCAGTGAACTCAGAGAAAAGGATTTTACGGTAAGTTATAATAAAATCCCTTTTTAATAGGTATTTATTATTATTTCAAATGTTCTTATTTCCGAATTTCGGAAATAAGGAAGATCATTTGAAATAATAAGTTATTAATGTATTATTTTAAATAATTATAAATAATAATAAGCTATTATTATTTCAAATGTTCTTTCTTATTTCCAGAATTTCGGAAATTCGGAAATAAGGAAGAACATTTGAAACAATAAGTTATTAATTTATTATTTTAAGTTATTATAAATTATAATAAGCTATTATTATTTCAAATGTTGTTCCTTATTTCCGACTTTTGCAGTGTGTGACTGTGCATATGCATACATACATACATACAATATGCACACAGTATATACACACCCACTATACACACACACATACATACAGTATGCATATATACAGTCACACACTGCAAAAGTCGGAAATAAGGAAGAACATTTGAAATAATAATAGCTTATTATAATTTAGCATTTAAAATAATAAATCAATAACTTATTATTTCAAACGTTCTTCCTTATTCCTCGAAATTCAGAAATAAGAAATAACATTTGAAATAATAGATTATTATAATTTATAATAAGTTAAAATAATGAATAACTTATTATTTCAAATGTTCTTCCTTATTTTCGAAATTCGGAAATAAGAAAGCACGTTTGAAATAATAATAAATAACTATTAAATTATAGGTATTGGCATTTCCTTGAAAGTTTGGCTGTTAGTGAACTTAAATATGAAATTTATCTCTAATAGCCATATTTTCAAGAAATTTCCAATACCTATAATTTAATAGTTATTTATTATTATTTCAAATGTTCTTTCTTATTTCCGTATTTCTGAATTTCGGAAATTCGGAAATATGTATTATTTTAACTTATTATAAATAATAATAAGCTATTATTATTTCAAATGCTCTTCCTTATTTCCAACTTTTGCAGTGTGTGACTGTATATATGCATACTGTATGTGTGTGTGTGTATACTGGGTGTGCATATACTGTGTGTATATTGTATGTATATTGTATGTATACTGTATATACCCAGTATACACACACACATAACTTTATAATAAGTTAAAATAATAAATGAATAACTTGTTAATTCAAATGTTCCTTCTTATTTCCAAATTTCGGAAATAAGAGAGAACATTTGAAATAATAATAGCTTATTATAATTTATAATAAGTTAAAATAATAAATTAATAACTTATTATTTCAAATGTTCTTCCTTATTTCCGAAATTCGGAAATAAGAAAGAATATTTGAAATAATAATAAATAACTATTAAATTATAGAATAAATAGAAATAGCTGCGCTTGTGTGTGTGACTAAATAAAGTACATGTATTATACTGACAAAAGAAATTGTACAGTGAACAAATGGTCATATAATCCACCCTCAGTGAATTCTTAGGGTATATAAATAACTAATAAGTCCATGAGAATATAACAAACTGTGCTCCAACCAAAAAACAAAAAATAATAATAATAAAAAAAATGAGTCCAATCTTTGTGCAAATAGTGATGTTCTTCTAATATTCCATAAGTGAACACGCATCCAGCACACCACCATGTAGTGAAAATATATCCTCCACCAGAGCAGATGTATCCTTATCGAATCTCCTGGACCCCTTGTTATAGGGGGTCAGGAGGCGCCTGTGTGGATATAAACCTCCACAGGGCTACACCGATCAGCTCCCTGGAATTCCTATCCTCCACGGGTCATCACAGTCACTCAAAAGAATGAAAGACCGCACATAGTGTCATATCATTAAAACACAACGGTTTAATAAAAGTATTGCACTCACATTTATCCAGAGGAATTGCTCTTGTAAGAATTAAACAATGTGGTTCAGTCAGCGGTGATTACGAGACAGCACTTCCGCCCGATCGATTTCGTCACCAAGAGGACGTCTTCCAGGGCATGAAGGCTGTCTCGTCACACCGCCTTACATATACAACCATGTATCTCTATGGGCCAATCATAACGTTCGTTCGGGAGAACGACCCCTCCCACATCTCATATGGTGGACGAACGTGCGAACACGTTTGAATGTGCCGCATGAGCTCATAGGTGTGCGCCACGCATACCGCGGGACGGAACTAACTTAATATGCGTTCCAAAGGTAACCCTGGGGGGCGGGGAGTACACACAATACCTGTTATTCCCATTAAAGACGGGCTTTAAAACTTTATTCAGATAAAAAATGTGTAGAAAGTAAACATAAAATATATATGGACACGGACCAATAAAAAGTGCATCAGAACAAACGCACTAAGTTACAAAACAATAAAAAACGGGTAAATGGAAATTTATAATAACTACAAAAATATTGATATTAGAAAAAAGGGAATGATAAAAAATTATACATGGCCAAAAATGTTTGTCATAGGCTCTATGCGTATTATATTATCTCATGTGGAAAAATTATGGGAGTACTAATACAGAAAAAATATATTAATTTAGGATATATGGTACTAACAACAGGGGAAGCTCCTCATAAGTATTTGGGAAAAGGGGGTACCAGAAAAATGCCCAAAAGAAAAATTATTTTCTGGATATAGGAGGGATGTTCCCCGAACTCCGGCTAAGAGAACACCCAACATATACAATAATACTATATCCTTATATGTACTCGAGGTATATGATATGCGGGCCCCCTATAGAGGATGGAGGTAACCACCAGGTAGACTCGCACCCGGCTCCCTCTCTTCAAGTAAACCCACTAGGCATCATAAACTAGCTAGTATACCATAGGGGCGTGTGACATATTATGAATTATCAATGAAACAGTTTACATCAAGGTCTATGTTCAAGCCAGAGGGGGAGTGGCTTTTGAGAAGAAAAAAATCCACTTGGTCTCCATTTTGGACAGTTCCCTCACTTTGAGACTGCCCCTCCAGTGTGAAACAAAGCAATCGATGCCCATGAACAGGGTCCCTGTAGGGTCCCGTGCATGGACCCGATCGTAATGCCTAGATACGCTATGATTCTTGTATCCTCTGCGTATGTTGGCCAAATGTTCCCCAAGTCTAACGTTAAGGGATCTCGTGGTTCTGCCCACGTATTGAAGGCCACACGGGCACTGGAGTAGGTAAACAACATGGGTGGTCCGGCAAGTGATGAAGGATTCAATAGTGTAATTCTTCTTTGTAATTGTGGATGTGAACTCAAGGGGCTTTCCTTCCCTGGAGTTTATTCACCTGGCAGACTTGACACTGACCGCACTTGAAGTATCCTTTTAGATTGTGGAACAAAGGGGCCTTAATGGGGGGGGATCAACGACGTTATGCACTATTTTATTATGAACATATGAGGCATTTTATTATGAACCCTATTACAAATCAGCATAATAGACCTGTAGAAATACAAAGGTCTAATCTATCTAATGCCTCTCTCTTCAACCCTCCGGGAGGTCTGACCACCTCCTTGAGAGTTTTTAAGGATGTTGTATTAAGGGATATTGACAAACTACCTACGAAGCACAATAAAATGCCTAACCACTTGGAAAAAGGCCTGCAGGAACTCTGTGAGAGAAAGGATCTTATTATTAGACCTGCGGACAAAGGGGGGGGAGTTGTGGTGTTAGATAAGGGGGCGTATCTAAATGAAATGAACAATATCTTAAGTGATACAGACACATACCTACCACTTAGGAGGAATCCGGTGAACCATTACAAAAAAGAACTGGAGAGGATTATTAGTAGGGCACAAAAACAGGGTATTGTGAATAAAAAAGAGGCAGCGTTTCTGGTTCCAGCTGCCCCCAGGACCCCTGTGATTTATTATTTGCCAAAAATCCACAAGAATCCCACTTGCCCCCTGGGACGCCTGATAGTAAGCGGGATTGACTCTGTGACGTCCCGGGTGGGCAAGTACATTGATCACTTTTTACAGCCTCTAGTGGGCAGAATGCCTTCTTACATTAAAGATAGTACAGCAGTGATCAATTTGGTGGAAAATAGCCCTGTAGAAGATGGGTGGTGGTTGGCCACAGGGGATGTTACATCTCTGTACACCATTATTCCCCATGAGTTAGGATATCAGGCGGTGCAACATTTTTTGGAACAGGAAGAATATTTGTCTCCCCTACAAAAGGATTTCATTATGGAATTGTTAAAATATGCTGCCTCTCGGAACTATTTTTGGTTCGGGGGCAGCTACTATCTACAAAATAGAGGGGTGGCTATGGGGGCTAAATATGCCCCCAGCTTAGCCAATCTTTTCATGGCTAAATGGGAGGAAGACGTCATCGATTCCCAGAGGAAACCTGAGTTGGTCTTCTGGGTATGGTATATCGATGACGTCCTCCTCCTGTAGAAAGGAGACCAGGCCTCTCTCTTGGAATATGTTGACTCCCTTAATAATAACGATAGGGGAATCAAATTGAATTTTGAATACAGCCAGACCAGTGTCAACTTTCTGGACTTGTCCATTAAGATAGAACAAGGAAAAATGACAACAACTACTTATCTCAAACCGACAGACCGAAACTCCTTCATATCCAGGGACAGTTGTCACCACAGACCCTGGTTGGAGGGAGTCCCTAAGAGCCAGTTGCTCCGCATTAGGAGAAATTATACCAGCCAGATTGATTTTGATATACAGGCAGAGGACCTTATCAGACGACTCCTAGATAAGGGATATGAGGAGACTCATTTACGGAGTACGGCCCTATCAGTTAGGAATACAGATAGGAGTAAATTACTTGTTCAAAAGGAAAGACCACCCAACCAGAAATCTGATTTGGGTCGCCAATTTGCGTTCATAACTAGTGTTGAGCGAACCCGGACTGTAACGTTCGGGTCCGTACCGAACTTTTGGGTGTCCGTGGCACGGACCCGGACCCGGACATTTCAAAAATCGTTCGGGTTCGGTCCGGGGTTCTGCTATTTTACTCCACGTGTTGAGAAGCTGCAGGGCAGCCAATCAACAAGCGTTTCACTGGTTTGCCCTTAGAAGCCATCACAGCCATGCCTACTAATAGCATGGCTGTGATTGGCCAGTGCATCATGTGACCCAGCCTCTTTATAAGCTGGAGTCACAGTGCTGCAGTCACATGCTCCTTGGGTTAGTGTAGGGAAAGGAAGCTGAAAGCTTGAGGGAGAGATTTGAGACATTTTAAGACCTGATCCTGCATCCTGAGATAGATTACTTTACTACTGCTGTCTGTGCTGTTGCTCTGAGGACAGATAGCAGA
>BLSH010275764.1:144836-165755 GCA_018402905.1 Glandirana rugosa | reverse complement strand
TTAAGGAGTAAAATAGTGCATAACGTCGTTGATTCCCCCCCCCCCCATTAAGGCCCCTTTGTTCCACAATCTAAAAGGATTCTTCAAGTGCGGTCAGTGTCAAGTCTGCTAGGTGAATAAACTCCAAGGAAGGAAAGCCCTTGAGTTCACATCCACAATTGCAAAGAAGAATTACACTATTGAATCCTTCATCACTTGCCGGACCACCCATGTTGTTTACCTACTCCAGTGCCCATGTGGCCTTCAATACATGGGCAGAACAACGAGATCCCTTAACGTTAGACTTGGGGAACATTTGGCCAACATACGCAGAGGATATAAGAATCATAGCGTATCTAGGCATTACGATCGGGTCCATGCACGGGACCCTACGGGGACCCTGTTCATGGGCATCGATTTCTTTGTTTCACACTGGAGGGGCAGTCTCAAAGTGAGGGAACTGTCCAAAATGGAGACCAAGTGGATTTTTCTTCTCAAAAGCCACTCGCCCTCTGTCTTGAACATAGACCTTGATGTAAACTGTTTCATTGATTATTCATAATATGTCACATGCCCCTATGGTATACTAGCTAGTTTATGATGCCTAGTGGGTTTACTTGAAGAGAGGGAGCCGGGTGCGAGTCTACCTGGTGGTTACCTCCATCCCCTATAGGGGGCCCGCATATCATATACCTCGAGTACATATAAGGATATAGTACTATTGTATATGTTGGGTGTTCTCTTAGCCGGTGTTCGGGGAACATCCCTCCCATATCCAGAAAATAATTTTTCTTTTGGGCATTTTTCTGGTACCCCCTTTTCCCAAATACTTATGAGGAGCTTCCCCTGTTGTTAGTACCCTATATCCTAAATTAATATATTTATTCTGTATTAGTACTCCCATAATTTTTCCACATGAGATAATATAATACGCATAGGGCCTATGACGAACATTTTTGGCCATGTATAATTTTTTATCATTCCCTTTTTTCTAATATCAATATTTTTGTAGTTATTATAAATTTCCATTTACCCGTTTTTTATTGTTTTGTAACTTAGTGCGTTTGTTCTGATGCACTTTTTATTGGTCCGTGTCCATATATATTTTATGTTTACTTTCTACACATTTTTTAATCTGAATAAAGTTTTAAAGCCCATCTTTAATGGGAATAACAAGTATTGTGCGTACTCCCCGCCCCCCAGGGTTACCTTTGGAACGCAAATTAAGTTAGTTCCGGCCCGCGGTATGCGTGGCGCACACCTATGAGGTCACGCGGCACGTTCAAACGTGTTCGCACGTTCGTCCACCATATGAGATGTGGGAGGGGTCGTTCTCCCGAACTAACGTTATAATTGGCCCATAGAGATACATGGTTGTATATGTAAGGCGGTGTGACGAGACAGCCTTCATGCCCCGGAAGACGTCCTCTTGGTGACGAAATCGATCGGGCGGAAGTGCTGTCTCGTAATCACCGCTGACTGAACCACGTTGTTTTATTCTTACAAGCGCAATTCCTCTGGATAAATGTGAGTGCAATACTTTTATTAAACCGTTGTGTTTTAATGATATGACACTATGTGCGGTCTTTCATTCTTTTGAGTGACTGTGATGACCAGTGGAGGATAGGAGTTCCAGGGAGCTGATCGGTGTAGCCCGTGGAGGTTTATATCCACACAGGCGCCTCCTGACCCCCTATAACAAGGGGTCCAGGAGATTCGGTAAGGATACATCTGCTCTGGTGGAGGATATATTTTCACTACATGGTGTGCTGGATGCGTGTTCACTTATGGAATATTAGAAGAACATCACTATTAGCACAAAGATTGGACTCATTTTTATTATTATTATTTTTTGTTTTTTGGTTGGAGCACAGTTTGTTATATTCTCATGGACTTATTAGTTATTTATATACCCTAAGAATTCACTGAGGGGTTACTTAGGTGGATTATATTACCATTTGTTCACTTTACAATTTCTTTTGTCAGTATAATACATGTACGTTATTTAGTCACACACACAAGCGCAGCTATTTCTATTTATTTTATATTGTTTGGGTGCAGGATTCACACCGTTTAGTTGCAGCTGTGGTAGTAATCTAGGATAGTGAAGGTTGAGCGCAATCTTCCTCTCATTGTCTAAAATACCTATCTATTAAATTATAGGTATGGGAATTTTCTTCAAAGTATGAATATTAGTGATAAATTTCATATTTAAGTTCACTAACAGCCAAACTTTCAAGGAAATTCCAATACCTATAATTTAATAGTTATTATTTCAAATATTCTTAGCTTTTTTCGAATTTTCGGATTTCTGAATTTCCGAATTTGGGATTTTCGGCTGTTCCGAATGCCGAATTACCGCAATTGCCGAATTACCGCAGATGTCCAAATTACCGTAATTGCTGAATTATTGCAAATTTCTAAATTACCGCAATTGCCGAATTACGAAAAACTGAAAAACTAAAATTCGGAAATTAAAAATTCGTCCGAATTGCCGAATTTTGCAAAATTAGGTAAAAACAAAATTCGGAACGAAACGAATTGCACAAGCCTATTGCCTAGCCAACAGATACTATACCTTATTGAAGGCTAGTCTTTTCATCACTGTGAAGCTACTGTTCATTCTTTTGTAAGTGTAATATCATTATAACAATACAGTTGTTTTCAACACATGGAGGCTAGTGCAGGAAATTTTTAGGACCAGGTTCCTGGCGTTGAAAACCAGTGTTAATACACTAAGCTTGGAAACGCACTTTTAAATTTTTGCGTGACATATTTTCAATTATAATTAATGGAAAGGCTTCAAAATGCATGTCAGCATTTGTAATGTTTTTTAAAACACATGCCAACATTCTTTAATGGGAGTGGATGTGCATTGACATGCAGTGCAAAGTGTGTTGCAATGTGCATTTAATTGCATGACAAGGTGCATTTGCATTTTGAACATAGAATGTTATATATACTTTCTAACATAGTTCTAACTAGGCAAGTGCCCTAACTGATCTCACCTAGTTTCAGAAATTATCTTTTTTACCTTTTTTACAAGGTTTAATCGCTTGCCTCCCGTATAACATATATATACGGCGGCAAGGCGGCTTTGCTGTGCAAGATCACCTACCCCTATTCGGTCTTTGCTGCCATCAAGAGGTCTGTTACAGAGAGTTATCATTAATTCCAGTCCTGCTGACAGATTTTACCAGAAAGAGAGTGAGGGTGACTTTCCTACAGCAACACAGATGGGAATAAAAATGCTTTTCTTTAGTAGAATAGTTGTTGCCTGTGTCCCTGTTAATATGCTACGCTGTAAATGAAATGTTCCGTTTCGTTTCCTTTATCCGTTCAGTCACAGTTTTTTGTTAGAAAATCGGATAAAAAAATCTCCTCCTACCCCTTCGCATACCCCCCCCCCCCCCATGTTGAGGGCATGTGGCCTGGTATGGTTAAGGGGGGAGGGGGGCTCTCTGGGGGGACCCCATGCCATTTTTCAAAATATTTTTGCATGGGGTTCCACTTAAAATACATACCATATCCGAAGGGCCTGGTATGGTTGGGGTGGGACCCCCACAGTTTTTTTCAGAAGTTTTAATTGCTGGTAACTGTTTTTACATTCCGCTGTCAGCAGGAAAAAAAATGAATGCAAAAATTGACTATTTGTTTTTTTAAATGGAAGAAAGATAGGGCTTTCTTCCATTTCAAAAAAATCAATGTTAACGAAGGCAGATGTCAAAGGATGATCATCCGCTAAGATTCATTTTATCACAGAAATAAATTAATTTACGTTTTTCATCCATCAACGGATGGAGGAAAAACGGACACGTATGAAAGAGGCTGAAGGGTACAACTATCACTGAATAACGGTCAAAAAACAGTATAGAACTAGGAAAAAATGTTTTGGCTTAACATCCAATTTAACATAAGCTAGGAAATATGATCTTAACCCACTACCCCATCTAACTATGAAGTAGGCCCTAACATTAACCTAATGTAACCCCCAATATTAAGGTTGTACAAAAATCATCTATCAATGTATGGACAGATTTATACTAATCTTTATTCTGCTGCTTATACCCTACACCACATTTCTCCCTTGATTTTACTATGTTATCTAAAGCTGATATTCTTTAAAATTTAATCAAGAGATCTCTTTCAGGAGCCCTATGGAGATGTGACAGAGCGATGGCAACTCAGGCAGAGACTGCAGTGCAAACCTTTCAAATGGTTTTTGGAAAATGTATACCCTGAACTCCATGTACCCGAGGACAAGCCAGGCTATTTTGGAATGGTAACCCTTTATCTCTGATAAACCTAAAACTAGGAAAGCTATCTAAAAGTGACTATATCTAAATGATGTGTTAAATTGGTTAAGCTACTCAATGCCATTCTTACAATCAGCTCTGTTATAGTAAATAATGTCCCCAGTGTATGTGTTTAAAAAAAAAAAAAACGCTGTGTACCTCATTTCATAACGCCAATCGGTGCTCATGTGACTGGCTGCCTCTCGCTTCTCTTGATCTGACAGCAAAGCGGGCAGGGCTGAGAAACCCCCACTGACATCAGCTAGGAGGAGGAGAGGCGGCTGGTCACTGGTCACGAAGTGAGGTACACAGCGGCATTTTGTTTAAAGACACATACACTGGGGGCAATATTTACTGTAGCAGAGCTGATTGTAGGAATATCATTGCAGTTTGATAACAGCAGGAGAGGAGCAGATCGGCACTCACACAGCTGACAGGCAGGGAGGGAGGGGGGAAAGGAGGACAGAGCAGAGCTGCGGATGACAGAGGCACGTAAACTGACCATGGTGTCAGGTCTCAGCAGCCATGATAAACTGTGTTCAGTTTACCGGGGGGAGGGCAGGATTAGACTGTTTTTTTAGGTTATACAGAAAGTCTAATTACACAGCACAGGCACTGTGCTGTGTAACATGCTTTAAGGGAACGGGATCAATTTTTTTTCTTTTTAGGGTAACATACGCTTTAAGTCTTTGCGGAGAGTTCCTAAAACAAAATAATTTTAGTGCCCTCTGGTTTATTACTGTTCTTAAAGCGCTACGCTTCCAGCTACTATCACTGGAACCTACTAATAGTTCTCAATGGAAACAGATAGAAGCCCCTGCATTGTCTATAATCATTGCATCATAAATGACATTCTGTTGAGCTCTGCAGTAGCAAAACCATTGTCTCCTTATCAGTGGAAATATTTTGGCTTTTTATTTTTGTGAAATTCTGGAGGTCACAGCAGCTTGCTCCCACAAAAACCCTCCTTTCTCAAATCAATTAGAGCAAAGACTCTACGATTTATTACTACAGAAACCCTGAAGCACACCTGTTAAGATATATCAAGATTTACTAGATGTTGAAAATGTATTAAAGGAAAACATACTTAACAAACCACTCAACTTAAAAAAAAAAAAAAAAGAAACTAAAAAAAACTATCTTTAAAACATTTAAAAACTTTTTTGACCAATATCTCCTATTCTTATTATGTGTTAGCAATCATTTTTGTACCAATAATTTAATGATTGCTGCTTTCTTAATGATTTTAATTTTTTTTTCTCTTACGTTCACTGACAGACGCAGCCCTTCATTGACAAGTGGGGTTTATGCACATCCTATTAGGAGTAGACTAGGCAAATAGAAAAAAGCAAGCTGACCCCTCCCAGGGGGCCGTCCTCACTCCAGCATATAACCCCCCTGCTCTGCATAGCATATAAGGTTTATTATGCCTAGTGCAAGGAGTTAGACCTGGTTCCCTGCTGGGACCTGCGGTTCCACAGATTTTTTTCTTCTTTGGGCTTTTCGAGCTCTCTGATGAAGACTGCTATCAAGTAGCCGGCTGGGGCATAGAGGATATCTCGAATCCTGAAATTTCCCCAACACGGCCGACCGATGCGAGCTACCCTTAGCCTGGATGGGGTCTGCCGCATCGTACCCGTTCCGTGCGGGAGGCTAGTGGGTGACCCCCACTTGCGTCCAGCGACCGGGCTGTGCTTGCGTCCAGGGGCGCTTGGCCTGCAGCATCCCTCTCCATCAGCTGGGAGGAAGGTCTGCTACCGGGTGGCTACCCGCTACGCCCGTCGGATTAGTGAGTGACCCCCCTCCCCCCCAGGGGTGCGGGGGGGCTGGGCGTTTGACGGACTAGGCCAGCTGGTGGAGGGTTTCTAGGGCTACAGGTCCCCCTGTTGGTTTTGGTGCCCCCTCCTACACCCCCTCCCCCCCACCGCACCCCGTGCTCTATCCTCCATGCGGCGATCCGCCTCCATTTTGCGGCAGATCGCCGCCATTTTGCCGTAGCCGTGGCCATTTTGGAGGCTATTTTGGCCTCTAGTGGTGGGCCGGCGGCCATTTTGCCTTAGTCACGGCCTGTGTATCAGGCTTTGGCCTCTTGTGACCACTCGGCGGCCATTTTTGTTGTGCCTGTGGATGAAAACTTGCGGCTGACGCCGCTTCTTCCTCTTTCCATCTGGGACAGCATGGAAGGCACAGGGCAGTGTAGGCTCTTGACTGGCGGTCATTGCACTTCTACTGAGACGCAGCGCTTGAAGGGCAATTGTACACAGCAAGTATAGTTGGGCTCTCCCTGGGGTGTCGGTAGCGGTGGGTGCAGTCCTCCTGGGTGTCTCCCGGACTGTGGGGCAGTGGTGGGGCTACATTGTGGGGGTGTCAGGGCTTATTGGCCTAACAGTGTTTCCGGTGGCTGAACCTGCGGGTTCTTCCCAGGAGGAGTCGGTGGAGGCGCAACCTGTGCTGGGCCCGCTGGTTCCCCTGGATCAGCTAAGGTCCATATTGGGGGAATTTTCCCCTGGGAGGTGCCGTGCCATGCTAAGGGGGTGCCTAAGAGGCGTCCACCCCCTCCTTCCTCAGGGGAGGATTCGGAACCGGAAGGGGCCTCAGTGGTCATGTGGACCCCCCGTGGAGCTCTTGGATGGTGAACTGGAGCCCTCGGATGGTGAAGACGGGGCCTCGGTAGTGTGCGAGAGGGCGCTGGTGGCCTCCCTGATCACAATATCCGTGCGTCCTTGCGACTGGACCAAACTGGGGAGTCGCAGGAGACTACCCACAAACCCTTTTACGCTACCTTGGTCCCCTAGGGCTTATCCCTATGATCAATTCTTTGACCAGCTGGTTTATAAGGAATGGCAGCATCCGCAGAATTCTTTTTCATTGCCCAAACATTTCGCTGTGCGCTATCCCTTTGAGGATAGTTTTGTGAAGAAGTGGGCATCCCCCGCAGTGGACCCTCCAGTGGCTCGCCTGAATAAGGCAACGACCATCCCCTTGGAGGGGTCCCCCTCTTTTAAGGATCCGGCCGACTGGCGGACAGAGGTGGTATCCAAGTCACTGTTCTTGGTGGCGGGGTCAGCCATGAGACCAACTGTGGCGTCAGCCATGGTGGCGCAATCTCTTACCGAGTGTGCGACAGAGTTGCACAATGGGTTGAGCTGCGGGTGCTCGTCTGAGGCTTCTCAGCGGATGGACCATCTGATACAGGGTCTCCGGTACCTGTGTGACGCAGCTTTGGACCTGCTTCCCATGCTGTCTAAGATGTCTGTTTTTGCAGTCATTATCAGACAGGTGCTGTGGTTACGCTGTTGGTCGGGTGACCATGCATCACAGAAGGCCTCACGGATCTTCCCTTTCAGGGTGGTCGGCTCTTTGGGGCACAGTTGGATGAAATCATTAAGGATTTCATCGGGGGGAAGAGCACCTTTCTCCCAGAGCCCAGGCAGCGGGAATTCCGCCGTAACCAGGGTCCTGCTTCTACGGGTCAGAAGAGGTTTTTTCGTGTGCCCGGTGCAACGGGCAAGGGCTCAAGGCCCGGCAAGTCTGCCTCGGGGTCTGGTAAACGGCCCTGGCAGCGCAAGAGTGAAAAGATGGAGGAAAAGTCCTCCTCAGCATGATGGGTTGCCCCCACCTGATTCTCGGGTGGGGGACCGACTTCTGGGGTTTTGATGGCGTCGCTGGATATCAAAGCTTTCTGCGCTTTGTGGTGGGGGATCTACATTACCAATTTGTGGCACTTCCCTTCGGTCTGGCCTCGGCTCCTCAGGTGTTCACCAAGCTGGTGGCTCCATTGCTGGCGCTATTGAGGCAGAGAGGCATTGCGGTGGTAGCATACCTCGACGACTTACTCCTGCGAGCGGAGTCTGCTTCGGCCCTGGAGGAGAATGTGGCTATCACCATGGCTTCGTTGAAAGACTTCGGCTGGCTGATCAACCTGCAGAAGTCGACGTTGAACACTGTCCTGTCGACTGGAATATCTGGGTCTGATTCTGGACACTGCAAGCAGCGGTGCGAACCCTGCTGTCACGCCAGTGGTCCTCCTTACGTTTCTGTATGCGGGTGTTGGGGCTCATGGTTCCAGCCTTCGAGGCAATACCTTACGCCCAGAGTCACACTCGGCTCCTACAGCGAGCGATTCTGTCACGGTGGGACAAGTCTCCACTGTCCCTGGACCAGCTGATCAGACTGGATCATCAGACCAGAGGAGCGTTGACCTGGTGGTTTCGGGGCCCCGGCTCTAACGTTGGGGAAGTCTTTTCTCCCCCTGAATTGGTCGATAGTCACGACGGACGCCAGCCTATCAGGTTGGGGGGGGTCCTGGGGCAGCTGTCTGCTCAGGACCAATTTTGTCGGCGCAGGAATCCCGCCTTCCGATAAATGTGCTGGAGTTGAGGGTGATCAGGCTCTGCCTCTCCCACTGGACAGTAAGGCTGCGCGGCCTCCCAGTTCGGGTTCAGTCGGACAACGCCACGGCGGTGCCGTACGTGAACCATCAGGGCGGAACAAGGAGCTCGGCAGCGGCTGCAGAAGCGGCTCTCATTTACATTCCGGGCGTAGAAAATTGGCAGGCAGACTTTCTCAGTCGCCAGATGCTGGATCGGGGGGGATGACCCCTACATCCAGAGGTGTTCCGCCAGATTTGCCACAGGTGGGGCATGCCAGACGTGGACCTCATGGCGTCCAGGTTCAATCACAAGGTGCAGACCTTCGTGTGCAGAACAAGGGACCCGTTGGCGGCCGCGTTGGTAGCGCCTTGGGGTTGGTATCGGCTCCTGTACGCCTTCCCTCCCATCAAGCTTCTACCGTGGCTACTGCGCAGGATAGAAGCGGAGGGGATCCCGACAATCCTGGTAGCTCCAGATTGGCCTCGGCGCCCTTGGTACGCCAATGTGGTGCGGATGGTGACAGATGTTCCCTAGCATCTTCTGCTACGAGAAGATCTGCTATCACAGGGACCCATCCTGCACCCTGCTTTACCCTCGCTGGCTTTAACGGCTTGGCTATTGAGTCCCAGGTGTTGAGGGATAGGGGTGTCTCTGACTCCGTGATCCCTACCATGCTTAAGGCGCGCAAGTATACTTCGCGCAAGATTTATCATCGTACCTGGAAGGCCTATATTGCCTGGTGTGAGGCGGGGGGTTGGAACCCTTGCTCTTACGTTGTGTCCCAGGTCCTGGCTTTTTTGCAGCAGGGCCTGGATAACAAATTGGCATTGAGTACTCTCAAGGGTCAGATTTTGGCTCTGGCGATTCTCTTTCAACAGCCTTTGGCGTCACATTCGTTGATACGTACATTTGTACAGGGTGTACGCCATGTGGCGCCGTGGGATTTGAATTTGGTACTTTCTGTACTGCAGAAACCGCCATATGAGAAGATCAGGGATATTCCCTTACAATTGCTGTCACAAAAAGTGGCTTCCTTGGTGGCCATTACATCCGCTAGGCGGGTGTCTGAATTGGCAGCGTTGTCCTGCAAGTCTCCCTACTTAGTCCTTCATAAGGACAAGGCGGTCTTGCAAACTTCCCCTTCGTTTCTACCGAAGGTGGTCTCTTCTTATCACATTAATGAGGATATTGTTCTCCCTTCATTATGTCCGCACCCGTCGCACCCCAAGGAATTTGAGTTACATTCTTTGGATGTCGTGAGGGCTTTGCGGGTGTATTTGGCAGCTACAGCTTCTTTTCGGAACTCTGATGCGTTTGTGCTGACAGAAGGACCGCGCAAAGGGTTGGCGGCCTCGTCGGTGTAGGCGCGGCTGGTGCCTCCTGAGAGGATTCTGTTGGGTACAGTTGTTGTTGTTTACCCATCCCTCTTGAATGACACTGTTTTAGGACATCCCCACTTGTCAATGAAGGGCTGCGTCTGTCAGTGAACGTAAGAGAAAAAGGGATTTTATTAAGAACTTACCGTAAAATCCTTTTCTCTGAGTTCACTGACAGACGCAGAACCCACCCCTCTGTGTTGCGTTTGTACGGCTTGTTATGAACTGATATGCTATGCAGAGCAGGGGGGTTATATGCTGGAGTGAGGATGGCCCCCTGGGAGGGGTCAGCTTGCTTTTTTTCTATTTGCCTAGTCTACTCCTAGTAGGATGTGCATAAACCCCACTTGTCAATGAAGGGCTGCGTCTGTCAGTGAACTCAGAGAAAATGATTTTACGGTAAGTTCTTAATGAAATCCCTTTTTTTCAATTGCAAAATCACTATTCCAGATTTGAGTCCCAGTGGTTCAGCATCCATTTTGGCACTAGATAGAGAGTTTGAGTAAAATAGTACACTTTGACTTATTTGATTGTAATTACATGGTTCCACAGTGTGAAAGTCGATGATTTATTGGAATATGTAAGCTATTGTATACTGCTCGATGCTCTTGAGAAACATTTTTAAAAGTGTATTAAACTTATGAGGAGTATTCTTGAGGTCCTTAAACATTTAACCACTTAAGAACTTACTTTCCATTTTTTGCAATACAGCACTACTTCACTTTAACTGATAATTGTGCAGTCGTGCGACGTTGTACGACCGACGTTGTACCCAAACAAAATTTGTGTCCTTTTTTCCCACAAATAGAGCTTTCTTTTGGTGGTATTTGATCATCTCTGCGGTTTTTATTTTTTGCGCTATAAACAAAAAAATGTACAGTTTTGAAAAAAAAAACAATATTTTTTACTTTTCACTATAAAAATATCCAAAAAAATGTAAAAAAAAACGAATTTCTTCATCAGTTTATGCCAATATGTGTTCCTCTACAGATTTTTGGTAAAAAAAATTTTAATAAGCGTATATTGATTGGTTTGCACAAAAGTTGTGGTTTTGGCCTAATTGTGATAACAGTGGGCAGGGCTTACATCGGTATGGTTAAATTAAACCTTAACCACTTTAAGTAATCCTTACCCCCTGACATGCCACATCTGGCATGTAATTTTTTTGGAGGGGGAGTGGGTACCTAGTTTTGACAGGTACCCAGCTCCCACTTTCGCTCATGGCGCTGAGCGGAAGTTCTCCTCTCCCCCCTCCCTACAATCTTCTGGGACACGTCACAGGTCCCAAAAGATTGCTTAGCCATTCATAACGTGCAGTGCGACTCGCGCATGTGCAGTGTGTGTCCAACTGTGAAGCTGCAAGCTGTCACAGCCGAGTGCCCACACTTACAATGCAGGCGCCCTGGAGAGGAGAGGGAGAGACCAGAGGCTTCAGGCAGCCGCATTGCTGAACCATGGGATAGATGAGTGTCTGTTTATTAAAAGCAGCTATAATTTTTGTAGCTGCTGACTTTTAAATGGATGGAACTCTGCTTTAACCTATGCTGCTATGGGTCAAGTGAGTATAAAGCATATAATGCAGTGGTTAGGATTAAGAAGCATACAGAGTTCAGGATTAAGTAATACACATATTTCAGAGGTCAGGATAAGATATTGAACATAGTTCAGGGGTCAGGATGAAGTAACATCAAGGGGGTGAATAAGGTTCAGGAGGGCAGTATTTTCAAAATAAAAGCAATATCAAGAACACAAGGACATGACCTCAAAACTAAGTGAAGGAAAGTTCAAAACTAATCTTAGAAAGTATTATTTTACAGGAAAGGGTAGTTGATGCTTGGAATACACTTTGAGCAGTGGTAGTGAGCTAGTCAACCATAATTGGCTTAAATGGCTTCAAACATGCTTGAGACAAATATAGATCTATACTCTGACAAAAAAGTTAATGAAAAAAAAAAAAAAAAGGCAAACTCAATGGACCACACGGCCTTTTTTCTGCCGTCAGTTTTTTATGTTTACGAATGAATTAATGCATAGAGTTCAGGGGTCAGGATTATGTAACTCAGAATGTTCAGAGGTTAGGATTAAATGACACATAGATTTCAGGGGTCAGGATTAAATGATGCCCAGAGTTCAGGGTTGTCAGGATTAAGTGGTGCACAGAGTTCAGGGGACAGGATACAGGGGTGCATAGAGTTCAGGGGTGTCAGGATTTGAAGACACACAGAGTTCAGGTGTATCCGGATTAGGTGGTGTACAGAGTTCAGGGGTATCAGGATTAGTTGATGCACAGTTCAGGGGTGTCAGGATTAAGTGATGCACAAAGTTCAGTGGTGTCAGGATTAAGTGATGCACAGAATTCAGGGATGCCAGTATTAAGTGACACACTCACACAGAATTGTTGCTCGCAGCATTGTCCCCAGATGCCACTGGGTAGCGTAAAGTTGCAGTGCAGAGGCTCCAACTGCAAGGCAAAATGTCTGCCATGTTCCATAAGCCTAAACATACTTTCGATGGGGGCGTTTCCAAGATGGCACAGGGAGAGGATGCTCTGTAGTGGAGCTCTGTCTGGCCGGAGCAACTCTCCTACGTTTCTCGGGGGGGTGTTGAGTTCTTGCAGTACTGGATTCTAATCCCCTGCCTTAGCGCTGCATTCAGGGCTTGACTAGGGGGAAGAGTCAGCCTCCCACACACACTGTACCGGTGCCTCGGCTGAGCGATCACCTTCAAATCAGCATTGGATTTATTAGAAAGGACCTGGACTACTTCAGGGAGTGTGTGACTGAGAGGAAGCTAGTATCCTCCACTGAAGACACACTGAGAGATCACAATGCTGATCTCCATACCCAAAATGTAAAGGTAAAGGCCTTGGAAGCAAGGAGCAATAACCTCTGGATCCTGGGCCTCCTGGGGGGTGGAGTGAAGGATGTTAATCCTACTGCATTTACAGAACAACTACTGACCCAGCTGCTTCCGAATGCCAAGCTTTCCTCCTTCTTTTCTGTGGAGCGAGCTCACCACATCCCTCCATGCACGTTTATTTTTAAATTGTTGCTTTTTCGGGACCAAGACCTGGTTCTAAGGAAGGCCCATGCCAAAGACAAGCTACGATATGACAACGCGGAAACTCCTGCTGTTTCCCGATTACTCGGTTGAGACGCAGAGACAGAGCATATCGTTGACTTGGTCCAGGCCCAGCTACATGTCAAAGGGCTTAATGACAGCACGTTATTCCTTGCCTGGCTTCGAGTGGAGGATGGCGAATCAGTCCATTTCTTTACATCCCCAGAAGACACCTCAGCTTGGTTAGACACTATTCATCATTGGTGAGCTGTTTCTACCTTCTGTTGCATGCCCTCCATTGTGCCTGCCACTGCCTGCTGTCTGAGTTTTTACAGCATTGGAGCCCAAGTGGATTCCTTTAGGTCACTTGTTTTGTTTTCCTCTTGGGATCATGATGTGCATCCAGCTTTCCTGCGGGCCCCTTCCTCCGCTCCCGGGATGAACATTTTAAGCAGCCACCAGTTTTCATGTTCACGTGGTTTAGACTTAGTTGACATCTCAGCAGGTTGAGTTCATTTCTCCCTTCCTTTACATACAGTATCTCAGAAAAGTGAGTACACCCCTCACATTTTTGTAAATATTTTATCATATCTTTTAATGTGACAACACTGAAGAAATTACACTTTGCTACAATGTAAAGTAGTGAGTGTACAGCTTGTATAACAGTGTAAATTTGCTGTCCCCTCAAAATAACTTAACACACAGCCATTAATGTCTAAACCTCTGGCAACAAAAGTGAGTACACCCCTAAGTGAAAATGTCCAAGTTGGGCCCAAAGTTTCAATATTTTCTGTGGCTACCATAATTTTCCAGCACTGCCTTAACCCTCTTGGACATGGAGTTCACCAGAACTTCACAGGTTGCCACTGGAATTCTCTTCCACTCCTCCATGACAACATCACGGAGCTGGTGGATGTTAGAGACCTTGTGCTCTTCCACCTTCCATTTGAGGATGCCCCACAGATGCTCAATAGGGTTTAGGTCGGGAGACATGCTTGGCCAAACCATCACCTTTACCCTCAGCTTTTTTAGCAAGGCAGTGGTCGCCTTGGAGGTGTGTTTGGGTCATTATCATGTTGGAATACTGCCCTGCGGCCTAGTCTCTGAAGGGAGTGAATCATGCTCTGCTTCTGTATGTCACAGTACATGTTGGTATTCATGGTTCCCTCAATGAACTGTAGCTCCCTAGTGCCAGCAGCACTCATGCAGCCCCAGACCATGACACTCCCACCACCATGCTTGACTGTAGGCAAGACACACTTGTCTTTGTACTCCTCACCTGGTTGCCGCCACACACGCTTGACACCATCTGAACTAAATAAGTTTATCTTGGTCTCATCAGACCACAGGACATGGTTCCAGTAATCCATGTCCTTAGTCTGCTTGTCTTCAGCAAACTGTTTGTGGGCTTTCTTGTGCATTAACAAACAAAACAAACCCATCAGAGAGATAGCAAAAACATTAGGTGTGGCCAAATCAACTGTTTGAAACATCCTTAAAAAGAAAGAACATACCGGTGAGCTCAGCAACACCAAAAGATCCGGAAGACCACGGAAAACAACTGTTGTGGATGACCGAAGAATTCTTTCCCTGGTGAAGAAAACACCCTTCACAACAGTTGGCTAGATCAAGAACACTCTCCAAGAGGTAGGTGTATGTGTGTCAAAGTCAACAATCAAGAGAACACTTCACCAGAGTGATTACAGAGGGTTCACCACAAGATGTAAACCATTGGTGAACCTCAAAAACAGGAAGGCCAGATTAGAGTTTGCCAAACAACATCTAAAAAAACCTTCACAGTTCGGGAACATCCTATGGACAGATGAGACCAAGATCAACTTGTACCAGAGTTATAGGAAAAGTAGAGTATGGAGAAGGAAAGGAACTGCTCATGATCCAAAGTATACCACCTCATCAGTGAAGCGTGGTGGTGGTAGTGTCATGGCATGGGCATGTATGGCTGCCAATGGAACTGGTTCTCTTGTATTTATTGATGATGTGACTGCTGACAAAAGCAGCAGGATAAATTTTGAAGTGTTTCGGGCAATATTATCTGCTCATATTCAGCCAAATGCTTCAGAACTCATTGGACGGCGCTTCACAGTGCAGATGGACAATGACCGAAAGCATATTGCGAAAGCAATCAAAGAGTTTTTTAAGGGAAAGAAGTAGAATGTTATGCAATGGTCAAGTCAATCACCTGACCTGAATCCAATTGAGCATGCATTTTACTTGCTGAAGACAAAACTGAAGGGAACATGCCCCAAGAACAAGCAGGAACTGAAGACAGTTGCGGTAGAGGCCTGGCAGAGCATCACCAGGGATGAAACCCAGCGTCTGGTGATGTCTCTGCGTTCCAGACCTCAGGCTGTAATTGACTGCAAAGGATTTGCAACCAAGTATTAAAAAGTGAAAGTTTGATTTATGATTGTTAATCTGTCCCATTACTTTTGGTCCCTTAAAAAGTGGGAGGCACATATTCAAACTGTTGTAATTCCTACACCGTTCACCTGATGTGGATGTAAATAACCTCAAATTAAAGCTGAAAGTCCGCAGTTAAAGCACATCTTTTTTGTTTCATTTCAAATCCATTGTGGTGGTGTATAGAGCCAAAAAGATTAGAATTGTGTCGATGTTCCAATATTTATGGTCCTGACTGTACATCTGGGGCACAATGAGTCTTGTGACGTGTATATACGGGCTAGTCTTTGTGGGGTATAAAACGCCCTGTGGAGAAATTTGAGCTGTATGAATCTGATATCTGATATTCTGCACATAGGTGTGGAGGAATGGGTGGAAACACATTCCTACCATTCCTCCTCACCTATGTATGGAATATCAGCGTTCTAACTGTCTTTCATTTTGGTTAGTTTGGCCGCATGAGCAACAGAGAGGTGTAGATATAGGGAGGACAAGGGCTTCCCTATCATACTGGGGGTGAGTAGTTGCTCAATGGGGTCCGATTAATGGATCTGGGAACTGAGCCCCAAAGGCGTGCTTCAACTGCCAGTATCTGAATTCGTATGAGCCCGAGACAGAAAATTGTCGCCTCAATTCCCCAAATGACATGAGCCTGCCATCCAGTATTAAAAACAACAAGTATCAGGCATATCAACAGGTGCATAGAGTCCCCATCCTTATTGTTAACCATCAAAGTCCAGAACAAAGTACATAATAGTCCAATAATGTGAATAAAAAAGAGAAGAAATCCGGTATATACACCCAGGGCTGCTCTCATGTGAGGGAAAGCCAAAACCGCACCTGTAGACAAGAAACAAAAAGGAGGCGCCTCTAAGTGTAAACCGTAAGAAATTTTAATAAAAAGACATCCGTCAATTAGCTACTCACATGACTAAAAAAGGGTATGGCACATGGAACCAGGAGAATACTCAACCAGTGAAGAGTATGGCATCAATTCCCCGAGACCTAGTAAGCAGCTAGTCATCCGTGTGGATGGGATTGTCAGTGGGGCCGTCCGTTCGTGAAACCGTCGTTCATGGATGGTAGGAACGATTGTCTCCATGCCGGCAGCCGGGGGATTCCAGAACAAGGCTTGGCTGCACTGGTCGCAGCGGGGTGATGTCTTCAATCCTGCTTACTAGGTCTCGGGGAATTGATGCCATACTCTTCACCGGTTGAGTATTCTCCTGGTTCCATGTGCCATACCTTTTTTTATTTTTAGTCATGTGAGTAGCCAAATGGCTGATGTCTTTTTATTAAAATTTCTTACAGTTTACACTTAGAAGCGCCTCCTTTTTGTTTCTTGCCATCCAGTATTATGTGCTTTAAAGTAGTTATGCCTTTGCCCATAGACAAGGGTCTGGGATGCTGTCCAAGTGTGGCAATGTAGGGTTACCCCATGCGGGGACATATGATTAGGTTTTCTGTAAACTGCCCGAGCATCGTTCCAGACTCTAATTGTGGTCCTCATGGGTGTCGTGAGGGAGGGACTAGCCTTCAAACCCCGGAATACCAACCTGCTAAGGGCTGCATATGAACCCATCAGAGCCGCCTCCAAAGTCCCTGCCGGATTCTGCCTGGGCTGGGAGAACCATCATCGCACCGTAACCAGTACAGCGGCCCAATAGTATAGTTGAATATTTGGTAGGGCCAAACCACCCTCCGAAAGGGGGAGATATAAAACACTTCTTGCAACCCTAGGGGTCTACCAGCCCAGACAAAGGAGAGCAACTGACTCTCCAAACATTTGAAAAACACTTTGGGAATGTAGAGTGGCGTGTTGCAGAAGTATAAATATTTAGGGAGGAACACCATTTTAAGCAGGTTAACCCTGCTCACTGGGGTCCGAGGGAGAGATCGCCAAGCCGCACATTTGGTTGCAAGTTGCAACATTAGGGGGTACAGGTTTCTGTCAACATATTCCCCTATACTAGTAGTTCTCTTAATACCCAGATAGGTGAAACTGTCCACCCACTGGAGAAGGGTGTGCGTATCGGTGCATTGGACCGAAGGGCTCAGTGGGAATAGAACCGATTTGTTCCAGTTAATTCGGACACCTGAGTACCAACCAAATTGTTCAAACAGATGGAGGGCAGCCTGAAGGGAAGATCTCGCTCCGGCCAGATAAAGTAAGGCATCATCTGCATACAAGGATAATTTCTCTTCCAGTGGGCTCACTTTCAAGCCCCTTACCTCCTCGTCAGCTCTAAGCTTTATTGCCAGTGGCTCCAGTGCAAGTGAGAATAGACCGGGGGACAGGGGACACCCTTGACGAGTCCATCTGATCAGGGGAAAAGCCTCAGAGAGGCTTCCATTTGAGCATACCCTGACCTGCAGGTGAGCATATAGCCTCTGCAGCCGCGGTATAAAATGCAGGCCAAAACCTGCCAGAGGTAGCCCCACACGACGGAGTCGAGAAGCCTTCTCCGCATAGAGCGAGGCCACAAATGCTGCACTGTCCGGGTCAGTATTATCTATGTGGGTGAAAAGTCTCCTAATATTGATGTCTGTGCCTCTCCCTGGCATGAAGCCCGCCTGGTCCAGGTGAATCAAAGCTGTTATAAATGTGTTTAATCTAAGGGCCAAGATTTTTGCCAGTATTTTTGCATCCACGTTTTACGGGGAGATTGGGCGATAGGAAGAACATAGGGTTGGATCTTTCCCTGGTTTAAGTAACACTACTATAATTGCCTCACTGTGCAGTCTGGTGACAAGGTCTTCAGAGTATTGCTTATAGAATTTGACTGGTATACCTTCCGGGCCAGAGGTCTTGCCAGTCTGCATAGTTTTCAGGGCCCTGAGGATTTCCTCCACCATAATGGAGCTGTCTAATTTGTTACGGTAGGTCGAGGTGAGTTCAGGGATGTCTATGTCATCTAGAGAAAATTGAGTACTGTCCATGATACTTTTTTATTTGCACTAACATACAATTTTTCAGGACAAGCTTTCGGGGTATGTCCCTGGAACCGAGGAGGGTCTTCAACCCCATACCCATATCAGCACGCCAGCTGCAAAAGGGGGGAACCTGTGCAAGAAGCATGTTGCTCCTGCCAGACTAGTCCGGGGGAGATTGAGAGCAGTCAAGTTCTTTGCTTCCTGAGCATCCGCCGGGTTTTACACACTGGTGTGAGGGAAAAGTCTACGATGAATTATAGAAAAAGCTGGAGTCAAGTTCCTCCCAGTGACGGAAAGCAAAATTTGATCCCGTTGAAGGGAAGTACACTCTATGTTGCAGAGTAGGTATATTATGGATTAATTCCCACATAGGCAGCAATATCCAAAGAAGGAATATATCACCTGACTCAGTCAGCAGCACTTTCTTGAGGTTACAGTAGTTGAAGAAACAATTATTAGTGGCACAACAGGTGCAACAAATTACTTGCAGCAAGGTACAGGAAGTTCCATCTATAATCTGCACCACAACTGTAATCCAGCCAGGCTGAGATCTCTCTGGGTGAGTTGAAAAAACGGGTAGATTTGCCATCTTGGACCCGCAAACGTGCCGGGAAGAGGATACTGTAGCGTGTATTGCGGGCTCTCATCGCTGCCTTGACAGGGTCAAAGGAGTCCAGGAAAATCATCAGTTTTTTGTTCTGGTAGCGCAGATCCCCCATAGACATGGAGGCCCTAAGTATTTCATTGCGGTCCCGAAAGTTAAGCATCCTAAGTATGAATGTACGTGGGGGGGCCCCAGGAGCTACCGGCTTGGGAGGGACTCGTGAGCTCTCTCCACCGCATAATGAGGAGAGAAGCGTGCATCTGGGAGGAGGGCGCGTAGCATGTCCTCTATGAACGTTGTGGGCCCCCTCGGCTCCCTCCGCCAGGCCCACGGCTCCCTCCGCCAGGCCCACTATGCGGAGGTTATTCCTCCTATTTCTGCTCTTGGCATCTTCCGCTCTGTACTCTAAGGGACGCTAAGTAATCCTGCATGTCGTCTTCAGTACTGCCGATCCTCTGTTCTGTGTCCGTGACTCTGGAACGGACCTTATCCAGGTGTTGTCTCAGGATACCAACGTGCAGTTGTAACTCCTCAAATTTTGCCATCAGTGTGGACTGGCAGGTGGCTATAGCAGCCATGACCTCCACCAGTCAGGGAGGTCTAGCGTCATCTGGCTCCATGGGGCCTGCCTGTGAGGCCTTGTGTATACCGCGCCTGGTGCTGGTCTCCACGTGCTCGGGAGGAGGCGGCTGTGGCTCCTCTATGATGGCCGGGAAGAGAAGACTCCTACCAGGATGTGAGCCAGATGATCTCCTCCTCATCCAGGTGGTGTTGGTGAGGGTAGCGGGTGTGTAACGCCACGGGCAGCCACTGTAACAAAGTCCCGTCTCCTAACCGGGTTGCGGCTCCTATGATACACATCACGCTGATTCAATTTCACTGCATCGGATCAGTGTTTTGTCTATCTCACAGGAGCATGTCTAGGAGGCGGGACTTTGTTACAGCGCCGCCGGGCATTTCAGACCAAAGCTCATGCAGTGTGTGCAGTGGCGATTCTAGGAACAATATATGGGGGGCACATAAGATACCACAGACAAAACTAGGGGGGCACTAATAATGTTCACACTGGTGTCAGCGGACACACTATTAACCCCCAGCACTGGTCTCAGTGGACGCATCATTAACCCCCAGCATTGGTGTCATCGGACGCATTATTAACCCCCAACACTGGTGTCAGCGGATGCATTATTATCCCCCAGCATTGATGTCAGCGGACGCACTATTAACTCCCAGCACTGGTCTCAGCGAACGCATTATTAACCCCCAGTACTGGTCTCAGCAGATGCATTATTGACCCCCAGCATTGGTGTCAGCGGACGCATTATTAACCCCCAGCATTGGTGTCAGCGGACACATTATTAACCCCCAGCATTGGTGTCACCGGATGCATTATTAACCCCCAGTACTGTTGTAAGCGGACACATTATTAACCCCCAGCACTGGTGTCAGCGGACACACTATTAATCCCCAGCATTGGTGTGAGTGGACACATTATTAACCCCCATCATTGGTGTCAGCGGACGCATTATTAACCCCCAGCATTGGTGTCAGCGGACGCATTATTAACCCCCAGAATTGGTGTCACCGGATGCATTATTAACCCCCGGTACTGTTGTAAGCGGACGCATTATTGACCCCCAGCACTGGTGTCAGCGGACACACTATTAATCCCCAGCATTGGGTTGAGTGGACACATTATTAACCCCCAGCATTGGGGTCAGCGGACGCATTATTAACCCCCAGCATTGGTGTCAGCGGACGCCCCCAATTATTACGTAGGCCACTGTGGTTACGACCCCCAATTATTACACAGGCGACTGTGGTTACGACCCCCAATTATTACGCAGGCGACTGTGGTTACGACCCCCAGTTATTAC
>BLSH010275764.1:109704-143621 GCA_018402905.1 Glandirana rugosa | reverse complement strand
ATTACGTAGGCGACTATGGTTACGACCCCCAGTTATCACGCAGACGTCTCTGGTCACGACCCCCAATTATTAAGCAGGTGAGTGTGGTTACGATCCCTAGTTATCACACAGGCGACATCTACTATGTGTTATAAAGTCGCGGTGGGGTTGATGTACACTATAATTATTATCATTTTTTTATATATTATATATTATATACTATTCACTAAAAGGTTCATTTGAAAGTTTTGAATTAGTTTAAGTTGTGTTTCAGGTATTCACAGGTACTCCTTATAATTTTTAGTTGGCAACTACATTATCTATTGGTATACACAATGGACACTTATGGACTTTGTGTTGAATTTGATTAAGTTTTGAAAGTTTACTTGGAAAATCACTTATCATATATTATATATTATATATTTTTTTACTATTATTAATATCACATGTAGTTGGGGTGGCGCTGAAATATTGTGTATCATCTACAGCGGACACACTATTGATCCCTAGCATTGGTGTGAGTGGACGAATTATTAACCCCCAGCACTGGTCTCTGCAGACGCACTATTGACCCCCAGCATTGGTATCAGCGGATGCATTATTAACCCTCAGCACTGGTCTCAGCGGATGCATTATTAACCCCCAGTACTGGTCTCAGCGGACGCATTATTAACCCTTAGCACTGGTGTCAGCGGACGCATTAACCCCCAGCATTGGTCTCAGTGGACGCAATATTAATCATCAGCACTGGTCTCAGTGGACACATTATTAACCCCCAGCACTGGTGTCAGTGGATGCATTATTAACCACCAGCACTGGTGTCAGGGGATGCATTATTAACCCCCTGCACTGGTGTCAGCAGATGCACTATTAACCCCCAGCATTGGTCTCAGCGGACACATTATTGACCCCCAGCACTGGTCTCAGCAGACACACTATTAACCCCCAGCACTGGTCCCAGCGGACACACTATTAACCCCCAGCACTGGTGTCAGCTGAGGCATTATTAACCCCCAGCATTGGTGTCAGCGGACGCATTATTAACCCCCAGCATTGGTGTCAGCAGATGCATTATTATCCCCCAGCATTGGTGTCAGCGGATGCACTATTAACCCCCAGCACTGGTCTCAGCGAACGCATTATTAACCCCCAGTACTGGTCTCAGCGAACGCATTATTAACCCCCCAGTACTGGTCTCAGCGGACGCATTATTAACCCTCAGCATTGTTGTCAGCGGATGCATTATTAACCCCCAGCACTGGTGTCAGCGGACGCATTATTAACCCCCAGCATTGGTCTCAGCGGACACATTATTAGCCCCCAGCATTGGTCTTAGCGGACGCATTATTTACCCCCCAGCACTGGTGTCAGCGGATGCATTATTAACCCCCAGCACTGGTGTCAGCGGACGCATTATTACCCCCCAGCACTGGTGTCAGCGGACACACTATTAATCCCCAGCATTGGTGTCACCGGACACACTTTTAATCCCCAGCATTGGTGTGAGTGGACGCATTATTAACCCCCAGCATTGGTGTGAGTGGACGCATTATTAACCCCCAGCATTGGTGTCAGCGGACGCATTATTAACCCCCAGCATTGGTGTCTGCGGACGCATTATTAACCCCCAGCATTGGTGTCAACGGATGCATTATTAACCCCCAGCATTGGTGTCAACGGACGCATTGTTAACCCCCAGCATTGGTGTCAGTAGACGCATTATTAACCCCCAGCATTGGTGTCAACGGACGCATTATTAACCCCCAGCATTGGTTTCAGCGCACGCATTATTAATCCCCAGCACTGGTGTCAGCGGATGCATTATTAACCCCCATCACTGGTGTCAGCGGACGCATTATTAACCCCCACCATTGGTCTCAGCGGACGCACTATTAACCCCCAGCATTGGTGTCAGCAGACACATTATTAACCCCCAGCACTGGTGTCAGCGGACGCATTATTAACCCCCAGCACTGGTGTCAGCGGACGCATTATTAACCCCCAGCACTGGTGTCAGCGGACGCATTATTAACCCCCAGCACTGGTGTCAGCGGACACACTATTAATCCCCAGCATTGGTGTGAGTGGACGCATTATTAACCCCTAGCACTGGTGTCAGCAGACTCATTATTACCCCCAATATTGGTCCCAGCGGACGCAATATTAACCACCAGCACTGGTCTCAGCGGATGAATTATTAACCCCCAGCACTGGTGTCAGTGGATGCATTATTAACCCCCAGCATTGGTCTCAGCGGACACATTATTAACCCCCAGCACTGGTCTCAGCGGACACACTATTAACTCCAAGCACTGGTCTCAGCGAATGCATTATTAACCCCCAACACTGGTGTCAGCAGACACACTATTAACCCCCAGCACTGGTGGCAGCAGACGCATTATTAACCCCCAGCATTACCCCCACACTACACAAATACCCCCCACGCTTCACAAATACCCCCCCATATCTCACAAATCCCTCCCCACACACACAGTCACCCTACTAAGGACTTTGCTCAGCCTCAGTGTGGTGGCTCACTTATCTCTCCTCCTGGTAGTCAGCTGGTGGCCTGATCTTCTGCCTCCCGAGTCCTCTCCTCTTGTCAGGTCTTTGCTTTAACACAGGCCTGGTGGCAGGGCACTCCAAGATTGCCACAATCTCCTGCCCTGAGTGGAGGCCGGGTGGGTGGCAGCAGGACCCTGGAGCCCAGCACAGCCTGAGGGAGCACAGCTCTGAGCAGCCTAGGTGGGTGGGGTGATGGGCGGATCCTTCCTCCGCTCTGTTCTCCCTCTGCTCTCCTGTGCTGTGTGTCCTTTCATGTGCGCGCTGGGCTGCAGCAGCATGTGGGGGAAGAGGGCACAGGAGACAGAGAGAGAAAGCTCCCAGCCGCTGCATGCTGCCGCATGTAACCCCCCAGCCCCCAGTGGGGGGGCACAAGTAATAAACTGTGGGGACAATCACCCCTCCTTGCAACCCCACTGTGTGTGTGACACACACAAGGAGAGGAGGAGGGAGGGAAGCATTCTGGCACTTCAGCACCCCCACCTCTGCGGAGCCTGGGTGCAGTGCACCCTGCGCACCCGCCCAGGATCGGCCCTGCCACCAGGAAATGCCCACCCAGGGACCACCAGGGAGCCGATCCTGACCACCAGGGAGCCGATCCTAGACCACCAGGCAAGGGGCACAATGCCCAACATGGGTGGCACTCCAATTTCAGATGCCACCCAGGACCACCAGGGAATGACAACCTGACAGTGCAATCTGTCATTGCCACCCACCAGTGCCACCTACCAGTGCCACCTATCTGTGCCCAATGCCACCTATCAGTGCCGCTTATCAGTGCCCGTTAGTGCTGCATATCAGTGCCACCTATCAGTGCCTGTCAGTGCTGCTTATCAGTGCCCATCAGTGCTGCATATAAGTGCCTCAACATCAGTGCCCGTCAGTGCCGCCTCATCAGTGCCAATCAGTACTAAGTTTTGTGACAAACAGAAAAAAAATAGTTTTTCAAAATTTTCTGTCTTTTTTTATTTGTAGCACAAAAAAATAAAACCCGCAGAGGTGATCAAATACCACCAAAAAATATTATAGGCAATTACTCTGTATTGCATCAATCTACAGATTTCTGTAATGTATACCTATCTCTTCTGTTTGATTGTTCATTGAACTAATAATTTGTATATGGAAGCCATTTCTCTTTTGAATATATGAATAAACATATTACTGTTTAAAAAAAAATACCACCAACAGAAAGCTCTATTTGTGGTAACAAAATGATAAACATTTTGTTTGGGTACAGTGTAGCATGACCGCGTAATTGTCATTCAAAATGCAGCACCACTGAAAGCTGAAAATTGGTCTGGGCGGGAAGGGGAGTAAGTGCCTGGTATTGAAGTGGTTAAGATGGGCAGTATTAACAAAAAATTCTGGGTAGAGAGAATGGTGCTCAGGGGAGCAGGTTCAGTAGATTTAGGGAACATCGGGGTTACGGCATCTGCCTTCCCGTTCTTGGATCCGGGTATGTCAAGTGAAAATTAAACATTGAAAAAATGAAAGCCCATCTGGCCTGCCGGGGCGTTAGACGCTTAGCAGCCCTCAAATACCCCAGGTACGTGTGGTCAGTAAAGATCATGACTGGGTGACTGGTGCCCTCCAACAGATATCTCCACTCTTCCCAGACTACTTTAATTGTCAGGAGTTCTCTGTCGCCTACATCATAATTCCTTTTGGCCTGGCTTAGTTTTTTGGAACAGAAGTCTACTGGATGCAGCAGGGCCTTTGGGCACGTCTACCTCAAGCTCAAAAGGGAGTGCTGGGTCCGGATGTTGCAACACCGGAGCAAGGTAAACAAGGTTTCTGGTGTACAAAGGCTGCCTGGTTCCAAAGGAAACGAGTGATCGGAGAGATGATGGTCAAAAAGCCTTTGATAAACCTCCTGTAAAAGTTTAACAAATCTTTTAACTCCCTTTCTGCCTGAGGGTGCTGGCCATTCTAGAATTGCTTAGACCTTCTGGGGATCCATGGAAATCCCCTAAGTGGAGATTATGTGTCCCAAGAATTGGATGGACTGCTTCTCGAACTCTCACTTTTCTGCTATGGCGTACAAGCCGTGACTTCGCAGAGTATTCAGTACTTTCTTGACATGGTTCTGGTGGAGTTCAAGTGAGGCTGAGAAGATCAAGATATTGTCTAGGTAGACGATCAAAAACAGGTCAAGGTACTCTCTGAAGATCACATTCGTGAAATGTTGGAACGTTGCAGGAGCATTGCATAGCCCAAAGGGCATCACAAGGTACTCAATATGCCGAATCGGATTCTGAAACCAGTCTTCCATTTGTCCCCCTCTCTAAAGTGGCCCAGGTTATATAGGCCCCTGTCAAGTCCAGCTTCGTGAACACTCGGGCTGCTTGGAACCTCTGGAATAACACTGGAATGAGGGAAAAGAGGGTACCTGTTTTTGATAGTGATTTTGTTGAGTTCCATGTAGTCAATGCATGGCCGGATGGAGTGGTCTTTCTTTTTAACAAAGAAGATGCCTGCTCCGGCAGGTGAGGAGGGACGGATGAAACCCTTGGCTAGGTTCTCACTAATATATTGCCTTAGCGCCTCTAACTCAACCACGGATAGTTGGAAGATGCGCCCAAAGGGAATCTCCGCTGCAGCGAGAAATTTGATGGGACAGTCGTAGGACCGGTGCGGAGGCAGGGTATCGGCTTTCTTTTTGTCAACGACATCAAGGAAGTAGACAGAAGGAACAATCTGACTGGTATCTGATTGGTATCTGTTGAGGGTTGCATGGTTAGGCACACAGGAGAGTTGACTTGTGTGAGGATGCCACAATGTTGGCGACAGTAGCTGGACTGCAGCCAAGGTATTCCGAGGATGGCTGGGAATATGGGAGATCTGATTACATCGAAGCAGAGGAGCTTCTGATGACCTGTGTCTTTGGTTGAGAAAATAGGGACAGTCTCTTGGGTAAGGGGCCCTGAGCTAGTTGGAGTTCCATCAGCAATGTCTATATCCAGTCTTTGTTTCTTGAGATGGAGGGGGATCTGTAAGTCTTTGGCAAGATTGATATCTAGGAAACGGCTGCAAGCTCCTGAGTCAATGATTGCCCACAGTTTGACTCCCCTTCCAGCCACCTGCAAAGAGATCATTAGAATGATGTGAGTAGACACAGTCCCAGAAAGCTGGAGGTATGAAGGGTATGGGTGCCTGGACGTGGCCAAACGGGACAGTTTTGTAGGAAGTGACCAGTATCTCCACAGCAGATGCACAAGTTGTTTAGTCACTTGCATTCTCTTTCTTCTGCGCTCAAAGTGGCTCAGAGAAGACCTATCTGCATAGGTTCTACATCGGAGTTGGTAGAGGTAGGAGGAATAGAGGCAGAGACTGTTGGAGCCAGGACTTTGGGTAGTACCCAGGTTGGCCAAATGTTCTGGGAACACTCAGAGCTTCGCTCCTGCAGGCACCTATCCAACTGGATGGAAACTTGGATAAGGGCCTCATGTGTAGCGGGAGCCTCAGACCTGGCCAGCTCATCCTTGAGGGTCTCGGATAGGCCTAGACGGAATTAGTATTTTAAAGCCCCATCATTCCAACCAGTATCAGCTGCCCATATGTGGAAATCTCCAATGTAATCTTCCACCGGTCGTCTACCCTGCACAAGGGAATGAAGGGCTGATTCGGCAGTGGCAGTTCTCTGTAGATTGTCATATAATGCCGCCATGGCTTCAAGAATGTCAATGTGGTGACAGAGTTTAACGCCTCATCCTTCCGTTCCTGAGCCCAGGATTGTGGTTGATCAGATAGGAGGGAGATAATGAACCCAACTCTAACAGTCTCAAGTGCAAAAGTCTTGGGTTGCAGGGCAAAGTAAAGTTTGCAGGCATTCCTGAAGATCCTGAACCTCCATCGGTCCCCAGAAAATCACTCAGGAGTGGGGACTCTGGGTTCTGGAGGAGGATGTGCCACAGAAGGTGGAGCAGCAGCAGTTGAACTGGAGGGTACTGTCATAGGGGAGGAGTTGTGGCTGGGTTTGGCTCAGCAGAAGTCATTGAAGCAGTGAGGGTATGGTACTCCCCTCAAGCTGGAAGTAGTCATCTTGCAGGTTCTTGACTGCTTGTGTCAGGACAGGCATCTGCTGACCTAGAGCTTCCACCACGGAAGCACCTCTCTCTGCCTCAGACATAATGGCTGATTGGCCTCCAGCACCCGGTACGTGATAGTATCAATGGAGAGAGGGCTTCCCTTGCAGCTAAGTTCCAGACTCCCCTGGAGGTGAGCCAAGAGGAGTCGGGCACAAAGTAGCACAGGTCGCCTGCAGAGTTGTTTGCCAAAGGTCTCAGAAATACTGCTGATGTATTAAGCAGAGGCTGCAGGCAGATGGCACCTGTAAGGTGTGACAGGTCTGTAGAATCACTGCAACAGAAGGATAGTCGGTGCAAGCTAGGATCAGGAGCCAGGCGGGTAAGAGAACAGACAAAGTCAGGTGGGAAGAAGAGGTCAAACACCAGAAGCAGGCAGAGGGTATCAGGAAGACAAGCCGGACTTGAGGACTGGAGCAGGCAGGAGATAGGTCAGGAACAAGCCGGGTCGGTAACTTAGGATCACAAGAGCAAGGAATCACAAGAACACAGCTAACAAGCTGAAGATCAATCCACAACTTCCTTTATAAAGGCCCATGTGAAGTGCTGGTGGAGATGCTGGGTCCTAGAGTCCTTCTCCTGTTGGCGCCTTGACTGATGCTGGGTCATAGAGTCTTTCCCCTGCCATTGGTGCCCTGACAGTATACCTTTCTACCACATGTGATGCATTCAAGGCTTTTTCTATGGGCAGTTTTCAAGCCATTATTCGGATGGTGACGATAGAGCTGAGTGCTGACTTAGCTGCAGTGGAGATTAGAGCTTCTACCTTAGAGACGACTTGTGCACGGGCGCAGGATCTCCTGTTTTATCAGTCCCTACAGGTGGCCTCACGTAATGTCCTCCTCCTCCGTACTAAAGCTACCAAAGCCCATCTCCTCCACCAGACCCAGCAAATTTTTGAACATGGCGAGAAGACAGGACATTTCTTGGCCTGGTTAGCTAGAGCACAATCTGCTCCTGTCTCAATTCCCCATATTGCTGGTTCTGGCGGAGGGGTACTGATGGATCCTGCGCAAATAAATGCGTGCTTTGCCGCATATTGCTCCCTCAGGGGGAGGTGACTGTATATTTAGGGGACATTGACTTGCCTAGTCTGACTTTTACATATAGAGATAAGTTAGATGGCCCTATCACCCTGGAGCAATTGCAATTTGCTGTCAAATCTCTCCACTCCGGGAAAACCCCTGATCCGGACGGCTTTCTGGCAGAATTCTTTAAGATGTATGCTATTGACCTCCTTCCGATCTTTCATAAATTGTTAGAGGGCGCGTTAGAGTCAGGTTCTCTACCATTTATCTATGAGACAGGCAGTGGTGGTGGTCCTTCTTAAACCTGGCAGGGACCTTTGCTCTACATATCGGCCTACATCATTGCTCAAAGTGTTACTAAACCCACAACTGTAAAATCTGTCTGTATATGCAGAATAGCATGCTTGTTATACTCACTGTGGAACTTAAGGGGTTAATCCTCTTCATTGTATAAAAAGGCTCTTTGATCTTGTATGGACAAAACCTTCCCTCCTGCACTCTCTTGGCAAGGCCAGATAATAGTGAGGATAGCCCTCCTGCACATGCTCAGTTTGGTCTCTATTGCAGGAGAGAACATTTCTTTGTTCTCAGAGCTAGCCGTGGCACGTGATATTGACATCACGCATGTGGGTGTGTGTACAGGCTGTAGTGGAAATCTCCTCCTACCTGAAAACTGAGCACTAAAGCAGACCCTGCAGTTTATCATGTGACCGTGGTATACAGATGAGTCAAAAAGGTATACAGTGACAGTATTTTAATGTAAAAAAGAATATTTATAAGCTGTGGACACATTCAGATTAACTATTTTCATATTACTGCATTTAATAACACTTTAATGTGGATGCCAAAATCCTTTCAATAGTCCTGACTCTTCGCCTGAATACGGTTATTACAGCCTTGGTACATCCGGATTAGACAGAGTTCATGCCGGGTAGAGGAACTGACATTAATATTCGTAGGCTACTTACCCATGTGACCAAAGCAGAAGAACACAGCCCAGGGGTGGTGGTCTCTTTGGATGCCGAAAAGGCTTTTGATTCGGTAGAGTGGAACTACCTCTGGGCTGTCCTTCGTAAGTTTGGGTTTGGGTCTAATTTTATTGCGTGGATTCATATGCTATACTCTGCCCTGCTGGCCAGAATTTGCACACATAACTCTTTATCCCCACCTTTTCCACTCAGCAGGGGAACCAGGCAGGGATGTCCTTTATCCCCTGGCCTGTTCGCCTTAGCGGTCGAATCCCTGGCTGCTTTGGTTAGGGCCTCTCACTCGGTTCGGGGAATTAGTGTTGGGGTGGTGGAGGAAAAGATATCTTTATATGCTGATGACACACATATAGATGTTTTTTGGC
This sequence comes from Glandirana rugosa, assembly GCA_018402905.1. Taxonomy (NCBI): domain Eukaryota; kingdom Metazoa; phylum Chordata; class Amphibia; order Anura; family Ranidae; genus Glandirana; species Glandirana rugosa. Next base: position 134,616 of record BLSH010275764.1, on the reverse strand, counting down.
TTTTATTCCGGAATTAAAATAAATTGGGGGAAATCCCTTCTGTTTCCACTTCACCCGGCCCATCCTAGACTGCTTCACCCAACCCACTTAGCTGGGTTGATGAGTTTAAATATTTAGATATTTAAGGTTGGTGGAGTCTTGACCACTTATGAACTAAATTGGGTGCCCTTAGGCTGGATTCACACCAATGCATTTTTAGTGCTTTTTCCATTTTGCAGATTTGCACTGCAATCCATTTAACATGGTTTCCTATTGAACACTTTCTGTTGGTGCAAATCTGCAAAATGCAAAAACACTAAAAATACATTGGTGTGAATCCAGCCTTAGTGTGACTCCTTTCCCAGCAGTGCACATCCTGGCGCTCTCTCCCGCTTACACCAGTGGGTAGGGTCAACTTAATTAAGACAGTGTATCTGCCCAAATTCTTGTACTTCTTTCTACGTTGCCCTATTCCCTTGTTAAAATCATTTTTAATTAAGCAGTCAATAACATTTAAAGTGGCAAAAGGTTGAAAGTGTCCAATGTGCCACTTAGTAGATACTAAGTCTGTGAGAATCCAGTAGTCGCTGTGAGGAATGACACCACCACCGTATATGGTAATGCGCTTACCAGAAATATAGAAATTATACGCCTGTATATCTCCACCGGCAAGGTTCTCTTCCACTGAGGTAGCCTGTAATCTTAATGGAACCAGTCTGACTAGACCTCATTGTACATGGATGTCTCCCCAAGAGTTAACTCATCACCTCACCAATTCATAGGTCCCAGAAATCATGTAATCAAATAGCTCCGCATAGTGTAAAACCAGGCATTGTGTCTATATATAGCCTTTACCATAATTGTATAATTAAGACCCATAATGTATTACCAGTGGCTGATGATATCAGACACTTCCAGGTTAAAAAATGTTGTTAACGTGTCAGTTTCAAGCCTTGTTCTCAGACAAAACCCACTCTATAATAGTATGGGAAGTAAAGATGGTGACTCGGCTTGTATCCAAGCCTCATTTCTGATTTAATTCACGAGGGATTGTTATCAGGGCCCATCTCCATAGGGATAGATTAATGATGATTCCTATTGGAGGGCGGCCTCATATATCAAGCCTCACATTGTGCTTACATTGCGCCCACTCAAGGGCATCTCCGATTGGATCTTGTAGGTGTGCATGGGTCAAGCGCCGCTGGTCGCGCCCATTTGAGAACATCTCTAATGGGATCGCGACAGCGCCAGCATGCATCGCCTCCTACTGCTGATCTAGGGGTGCATGCGTCTATCTTATATTAGTCATGTATATGTAAATCAATCAGGGGAGAGGCGGCCAAATACATATAAGTAGCGATGACTACAGTTGTGTTCAAAATAATAGCAGTCAGACATCACTAACATGATCAAACACTGTTTTTGGTAGAAATGATATTTCTACATGGCAAATAATTTACTAGCAGGTGTAGTAGAGTAATAGAATTCCAACAGACCCAACAGTCATGACATGCATGCTGCTGATTCTGTAATTGAATCACTAATTGAAAGGGGCATGTTCAAAGTAATAGCAGTGTGGAGTTCAATTAGTGAGGTCATTCATTCTTTGAGAAACAGGTGGCAATTATTGCCCTTATTTAAGGAAGGAAGGCAGCAAATGTTGTACATGCTAGTTACAGTGCATTTCTCTCTGAAATGCTGAGGAAAATGGGTCGTTCCAGACATTGTTCAGAAGAACAGCGTACCTTGATTAAGAAGTTGATTGGAGAGGGGAAAACATATAAAGAAGTGCAGAAAATGATTGGTTGCTCAGCTAAAATGATCGCAAATGCTTTAAAATGGCAATCAAAACCTGAAAGACGTGGAAGAAAGGGAAAAACTACCATTCGAATGGATAGAAGGATAGCCAAAATGGCAAGGACTCAGCCAACAATAAGCTCCAGGAAGATCAAAGAAGGTCTAAAGTTACCTGTGAGTGCTGTTACAATTAGAAGACGCCTATGTGAAGCCCAGCTATCTGCAAGAAGCCCCCCGCAAAGTCCCACTGTTGAAAAAAAGACATGTGCTGAAGAGGTTACAATTTGCCAAAGAGCACATTGACTGGCCTAAAGAGAAATGGCGCAGCATTTTGTTGGCTGATGAAAGTAAGATTGTTCTTTTTGGGTCTAGTGGCCGGAGACAGTTTGTCAGACGACCCCCAAACACTGAATTCAAGCCACAGTACACTGTGAAGACAGTGAAGCATGGTGGCGCAAGCATCATGATATGGTGATGTTTCTCATACTACGGTGTTGGGCCTATTTATCGCATACCAGGGATCATGGATCGGTTTGAATACATCAGAATACTTGAAGAGGTCATGCTGCCTTATGCTTAAGAGGAAATGCCCTTGAAATGGGTGTTCCAACAAGACAACGACCCCAAACGCACCAGTAAACGTGCAACATCTTGGTTCCAGACCAACAGGATTGACATTATTGAGTGGCCAGCCCAATCCCCGGATCTTAATCCAATAGAAAACTTGTGGGGTGACATCAAAAATGCAGTTTCTGAGGCAAAACCAAAAACATAGAAAAGAACTGTGGAATGTAGCCCAATCATCCTGGGCTGGAATACCTGTTCGCAAGTGCGAGAAGTTGGTTGACTCCATGCAACACAGATGTACAGCAGTTCTCAGAAACAGTGGTTATACAACTAAATATTAGTTAAGTGATTCAAAGGAAAGCAAAACCTTTGGGGGGGTGCATTAGATTATAATGGTGTAGACAGGTCAGTCAGGGGTCAGCCCCTATTGGTGGGTGGTATACGGAAAGATGGGGGGAGAGCTAAGGAAGATGATATGTAGGTTCCCATGTTACAATCAACCATTGGAAATAGTGCTGTTTGTACTAAAATTAAAAAATATGCAACATACATGCGTAAAATGTGACAGTGAATTAAAGTGTTTGTTCACCAATGCCAGGAGTCTGCCAAGCAAAATAGGTGAGTTGGAAGCTCTGGTGCATGAGGAGAATTATGATTTGATTGGTATAGCTGAATCTTGGCTTCATTCTTCACATGACTGGGCTATTAATATTAATGGCTATGCTCTCTTTTGGAAAGACAGGGTAAAACGGAAGGGTGGTGGTGTCTGTCTCTATGTGAGAAATGATCTCAAAGTGAGTGTAAATGAGGACCTAGTTGATGGAGAGTGTGTTGAGTCTGAAGCATTATGGGTAGATCTGCAGATGGGTGTGCACACTACAAAGGTTATCATAGGAGTTTGTTATAGACCTCCCAGTGTTAAAGAGGAGGTGGAGACTCTGCTCTTTGCACAGATAGAAAGAGCTGCAAGGGCTGGGATGGTGATAATAATGGGGGATTTTAACTACCCGGAAATTAACTGGAGTAATGGCACTGCTGGGACAGCTAAAGGGCAAAAATGTATAAACCTATTACAGGACAATTTTATGGTCCAGTTTATTGAGGCCCCAACTAGGAATGACGCTTTGCTGGACCTGGTAATCTCAAACCATACAGAGCGTATTACCAATATTCATATAAAAGAATATCTGGGTAACAGTGACCATAACATGATTTCATTTAATGTAAGCTGCAAGCAACAAACACATACGGGAAAGATAAAAACACTTAATTTTAAGAGAGCAAATTTTACAAAGATGAGGGCTGCTCTCCAGGACTTAGACTGGGAGGGAACACTGGCATCAATGAACACAGAACAGAAATGGGAATTTTTCAAAAAAAAAAAAAAAATTCACTGCAAAGTATATTCTCATGGGCAATAAGTTTAAAAGGCTAAAAAGAAAACCTATGTGGCTTACGGCCAAAGTTATAAATGATAGGAAAAGAGCCTTTAAAAAATATAAAAATGAGGGAACACTGTCATCTTTTAAATGTTACAAAGAATATAACAGAATATGTAAAAAGGAAATCTAGGATGCAAAAATTCACAACGAACAACAGATTGCAAAAGATAGTAGGACAAACACCCAAAAAATCTTCAAATATATTAATAGTAAAAAGGTCAGGTCTGAGCATGTAGGCCCTTTACAAAATAATCTAGTGCGCGTGACAAAGAGAAGGCAAACTTATTAAATACTTTCTTCAGCTCTGTGTATACAAAGGAGCATGGGGGAGCTCATGTCCACGATGGGGGTGGTAGTGACACAGGCCCAAATGATCCACAATGGCTCAAAAGTGAAATGGTCCAGGAGTATTTAGACAGAATAAAGGTAGATAAAGCACCTGGACCAGATGACATCCATCCACGGATCCTAAAGGAATTGAGCTCTGTCATTTCAAAGCCATTGTATCTTTTAATCACTGGAATAGTACCACTGGATTGGCGTAGGGCCAATGTGGTGCCCATATTTTAAAAGGGATCAAAGTCTTTACCAAGTAACTAGAGACCTGCTAGTTTAACTTCTATAGCTGGGAAGAAACTGGAGCGTTTAATAAAAGACCACATAGATGAGTTCTTGTTGGAAAAATGTTTTAAGCAACAGACAGCATGGATTCATGAAAGACAGAAGTTGTCAAACAAACCTGATTTCTTTTTATGAGGAGGTAACTAAAACCTTGGACAGAGGGGTGGCTGTGGACGTGGTATACTTGGATTTTGCAAAAGCGCTTGACACCGTTCCCCACACACGGCTAATGTGTAAGGTAAAGTCTACAGGCTTGGAAAGATCAGTTTGTAAATGGATAGAAAAGTGGCTAAAAGACTGAATTCAGAGAGTAGTGGTTAATGATTCTTATTCTGAATGGTCTAAGGTTATCAGTGGGGTACCCCAAGGTTCACTGCTGGGACCCTTAATTTTCAATATATTTATAAATAATATAGGGTCTAGCTATGCAGTGGAATAACGTCCTTGCAGGACATGCACTGTCTAATTGGGTGACTATGTGGCAAATGAGGTTTAATGTTGATAAATGTAAAGTTATGCACTTGGGGGCTAAGAATATGCATGCATCGTACATACTAGGGGGAGTACAACTGGGGGAATCCCTAGTGGAGAAGGATATGGGCGTTTTGGTAGATAATAAGCTTAATAATGGCATGCAATGCCAAGCTGCGGTTTCCAAAGCAAGCAAAATCCTTTCTTGTATTAAGAGAGGTATGGACTCCAGAGATAGAGGCATTATTTTGCCCTGTACAAATAATTAGTAAGACCTCATCTGGAATATGCAGTTCAGTTTTGGGCACCAGTTCTCAAAAAGGATATCACGGAACTGGAGAAAGTGCAGAGAAGGGCAACCAAACTAAAAGGCATGGTGGAGCTTAGCTATGAGGAAAGATTAGAGGAGCTGAATTTATTCTCTCTTGAGAAGAGAAGGTTAAGGGGGGATATGATCAAAATGTACACATATATAAGTGGTCCATATAGTGAACTTGGTGTTGAGTTATTTACTTTAAGGTCATCACAAAGGACAAGGGGGCACTCTTTACGTCTAGAGGGAAATAGATTTCATCTCCAAATATGGAAAGGTTTCTTCACAGTAAGAGCTGTGAAAATGTGGAATAGACTCCCTCCAGAGGTGGTTTTGGCCAGCACGGTTGATTGCTTTAAAAAAGGCCTGGATTCTTTCCTTAATGTAAATAATATAACTGGGTACTAACATTTTTAGGTAAAGTTGATCCAGGGTGTATCCGATTGCCTTGGAGGATCAGGAAGGAATTTTTTCCTCCATTATAGCTAATTGGATCATGCTTTGCTGGGGTTCTTTGCCTTCCTCTGGATCAACTGTGGGTGAAGGATTGTATATGGGATTGTTTGGTTATACAAGGTGGGCCATTTATATGGATACACCTTAATAAAATGGGAATGGTTGGTGATATTAACTTCCTGTTTGTGGCACATTAGTATATGTGAGGGGGGAAACTTTTCAAGATGGGTGGTGACCATGGCGGCCATTTTGAAGTTGGCCATTTTGAATCCAACTTTTGTTTTTTCAATAGGAAGAGGGTTATGTGACACATCAAACTTATTGGGAATTTCACAAGAAAAACAACGGTGTGCCTGGTTTTAACGTAACTTTATTCTTTCATGAGTTATTTACAAGTTTCTGACGACTTATAAAATGTGTTCAATGTGCTGCCTATTGTGTTGGATTGTCAATGCAACCCTCTTCTCCCACTCTTCACACACTGATAGCAACACTGCAGGAGAAATGCTAGCACAAGCTTCCAGTATCCGTAGTTTCACCAAAAAATTGATGGTATGGTGTGGGGTATATGGGGTACAAAGATAGTGGGGCCATTCTTCATCAATGGAAAACTCAAGGCCACTGGATATGCAAAATTGCTACATGATGATGTGTTTCCCTCTTTATGCACTGAAGCTGGCACGTTCCCTGAGTTTTTCCAGCAAGATGGTGCACCACCACATTATGGGTGTCAGGTCTGAGCATTCCTAGATGAACAGTTTCCTGGAAAGTGGATTGGTCGTCGTGGGCCAGTTGAATGGCCCCCATGGTCTCTCGATCTGACCCCTTAGACTTTTATCTTTGGGGTCATCTGAAGGCAATTGTCTATGCTGTGAAGATACGAGATGGGCAGCACCTGAAACTACGAATACTGGAAGCCTGTGCTAGCATTTCTCCTGCGGTGTTGCGATCAGTGTGTGAAGAGTGGGAGAAGAGGGTTGCATTGACAATCCAACACAATTTGCAGCACATTGAACACATTTTATAAGTGGTCAGAAACTTGTAAATAACTCATGAAAGAATAAAGTAACGTTAAAACCAAGCACACCATTGTTTTTCTTGTAAAATTCCCAATAAGTTTGATGTGTCACATGACCCTCTTCCTATTGAAAAAACAAAAGTTGGATTCAAAATGGCCGATTTCAAAATGGCCGCCATGGTCACCACCCACCTTGAAAAGTTTCCCCCCTCACATATACTAATGTGCCACAAACAGGAAGTTAATATCACCAACCATTCCCATTTGTAATGTGAAGGGTCTGAATTCCTTACGAAAACGCTGGCTGGCTCTGAAGGAATTCAGATCCTCAGGAGCGGACGTGATCATGGTTCAGGAGACTCATTTTATATCTGGCAGTTCTTTTAAGTTCGCCTCCAAGCATTTTCCCATAACATTCGTAGCCTCCGATCCCTCTGGGAAAGCTGGAGTAGCAATCCTAATCAAACGCTCTTTTAACATTCACATATCATCCTCGTTTTTGGACCCTCAGGGTCGCTTCATTCTCCTGAACTGTGTTCACCTACGCACAACTTTTACCCTAGCAAGTGTATATGCTCCAAATATAGGTCAAATTGGTTTCCTTACAAAGGTTTTTGAAAAAGTGCAATCCTATTCTCAACCCTTTTCAATTGTAGGAGGGGATTTTAATCTATGTATGTCTCCAAATAGAGATAGATACGCACTTTTCCAGTCCACCCCACCATCGCATGCTCAGAAACTGTCCACACCATTCCGCAAATTGGTTAGATCCTATAACCTCTATGATACATGGAGGGTGCTACTCCCCACCCTCAAACAATATACATTCAATTCCCCCCCCCCCCCACATAAATTATACTGCAGACTCGATCATTTCTTTGTCACAGCACCAGTGCTCCTGAGTGTAGTTTCCTCAGAGATAAACCCCATCACATGGTCTGACCATGCCCCCACTGTCCTAGAATTGGCAATGCTGGTCTCCACACCAAGAATGTGTCATTGGCGTTTAAATGAGACATTCTTGCGGACTCCCGACATTAAAACAGATCCGCGAGGTAAACTCTCAGAATTTTTTCAAACAAATGAAGGCTCAGTTGCGGGAGTCTCCACTTTATGGGAAGCTCATAAAGCCTTTTTTAGGGGGGAATGTATTTCTACAGGCTCCCGCCTGAAGCGGGACTCTAACAAACTAAAAGCAGGGCTTTGAATGAACGGCGGCGGACGTGTCTGGAGAGGGCTCCTGAACCCACGCCAACAATCCAGAGGAATCCATCCTTCCCAAAGCCCGGTGAGCAGCATCCGACCCCCAGAGTGTCTCCCTGCAATCCTCCCGACAAGCTGGGCAGCCCCATGCGGACCTCCACGGTGCCCGCAAATTTAGGCCGCGGCCCTCCACGGCGCCCGCAGCTCTCAGCAAGGCAGATCCGGCTCCCATCCTCGCCCATCCAGCCCCAAAACTCACCACTGGGGACTGCGGACTCCTAGCCCAGCCATCCCGGATGCTAGGTCCCTGAAACCCCCCACCAGCCCTGGAAAATACGATTGTGAGGCCGGCCTACGTCCTTGGAATGGGCCTATATTGCTACACCCGACTACTGTCCTGCAGTGATTTATTGGACTCCTAGCTTCCCTTACAGCTAGCCGGTATCCACCCTAAGGTCCATAACTGTCACCTCAACCTGCGGCCCCCTCTGACTTTTTAAATGAGCTGTCTGTGTAGGCACTCATGTCATTGGTGAACGGCGGCCATCTTGCTCCACCCGAAGCCTCCTTACTTACTGTACTTTTCTAAAGCTTTGCATCAGATTCAGGGCACCCAGGAGGGGATATTTCCTGATGGCCTACCTGCTCCCCGTGGTGACCTTTGGGCCCTTTGTCATCTGGCTCACCCCCCTTGTGGCTGACACCACCAGTCTGGTACACACGCACACCCTGAGCAGGGTCACCTTAAAGACTTATCTTTGCCGTGAAGGAGGAGACAAACATCCTACAGTATGTTAACGGTGACCCCCCCCCCTCCATTCCCTCCCTGGTTCTTTTTTTTTTTCCCATTCAAGCCCTCTCCTATACTAATCAGACTGACTGCTAGCATACAGCAGCTTGCAGGGGCTTAGTTGTCCACATGGTGCAGTAGCGACGCACCAGCCATTGGCCCCCGGGCCTCGCGGCTCTACAGGACTTTCTAACACGGCTGAATCGCACCTATTTAATTGAAATGGGGAAAGACAAACCCAAGGAACAGAAGGGCTCCGGAGGGGCGTGCCAGGGAGGCGACCTAGGACAGTTCTTCACCCGCTCTGCGGCTCCAGCCCATCACCAATCGAGCTCCAACATAGCGTCGGCCCCTCCGTCCCCTACACACTCGGATTCTGTTATGGAAGCACAGGGGAGCTTCCACTCCAGATTCGCCTCTCCAGAGGGCTCCGATCACCCCTCTATACGCTCCAGAAGCCATTCTACTGCCTCCTTGTGTTCAGGAGAAGGATGGGATTTGGATTTGGAAACCCAAATGAGATCTCTACACACCTACATACGATCCCTCCCAACTAAAAACGATTTTGAACACTATGTTAAGAGAATCGAAAAAACATACAAACAAGAGATCTCCGAGCTCAAAAGAGACATTGGGGTCTGCTTTAATGACATAGAAGCTACTACTGAGGGTCTACAGGCCTCCGTTCAGTCACATGAAGAAATCCTCAATACCCACACCGTGATGTTACAACAACTTTCTTACCATCAAGATGATATAGAAAATCGGAATCGCCGCAATAATATTCGCATTCGCGGTATTCCTGAGTAGGTGGAACCAAAAGACCTTTCTGCAGCTGTGACGGCCATCTTTAACCAACTCTTGCAACAACCTAAAGAAACCAAAACTGAGCTTGATCGGGTCCATAGGACCTCCGGCCCTAAGTCTGCTGACCCCACCTTTGTCAGAGACACACTGTGCAGTATACATTTCTTCAAAGTCAAGGATGTAATTATGTGGGCTGCCAGCACCCAGAATACCATCCTCTTCAAGAAGGCCCCTGTGATGCTCCTCCCTGACCTCTCACGTCAAACTCTAGCAATGCGGAAAGCCCTTAAACCCCTGATGAAACTCCTACAGTCACGCCACATAAAGTATCAATGGCGCTTCCCTTTTCACCTTAGGGTCCATCACGAAGGAAAAACAGCCATTTTCCACATGCTGGGTGATCTTCCAACTTTCCTGAGTACTCTGGAACTCCCCCTGGTGTCCTTACCCGACTGGCCATTTAAACTAACCACTCCCGGCCTCCCATTTTTACCACAATGGCAGTCTCAAGGACGCAAACATCAACAACAAACACGGTCATCCTCCCGCAAGGGCCCAAATGACTGAACGGAACCTGGATCCATTGGTTTGTTACCCTAATTGTGATACCGCTGCTCTACATCACGAGCAGCGTGACTTTGGTTACCCTACCTCCTGTTCTTACCAAGTTTGTTTTACAGTTATTTTTTATATATATAGACAGCATAGAGCTATATTGCAAACAGTCGTGGGTACCCCGTTCCATATTGTCCCTTGCACGTCATGCCCACTAGGGCTCCTATACATGTGTTCCACGGCCTCTGCCATGCTGGAACTGATTGATCCTGTGGTTCGCTCCCCTCTAGAAATATAGCTCCTATCACACCTCTCCCGGAATATTCATATTCCATTTATCAATTTCATGATTTGGCCTAAACGCTGTTTTGTAATAGATTTATTTTTATTTTATTTATTTCAGGTACTTATATAGCGCCGTCAATTTACGCAGCGCTTTACATATACATTGTACATTCACATCAGTCCCTACCCTCAAGGAGCTTACAATCTAAGGTCCCTAACTCACATTCATACATATACTAGGGCCAATTTAGACAGGAGCCAATTAACCTCACAGCATGTCTTTGGAGTGTGGGAGGAAACCGGAGTACCCGGAGGAAACCCACGCAGGCACAGGGAGAACATGCAAACTCCAGGCAGGTAGTGTCGTGATCGGGATTCGAACCAGCGACCCTTTTACTGCTAGGCGAAAGTGCTACCCACTACACCACTGTGCTGCCAATAGATTGTTATCCTGCGCTGCTGGTCCACGGGGGCTGCTTTATGCGACCTCCTCGGCCCCCGCTAGGTTATAAGAATGCCCCTGTGGCACGACCTATTGTGTTAAAATGTTTTTTGCCAAGTGGCTAGTTTATGTACCTGGTTTCTACATATTTGCTGGTCTCGACCGCCACTATCCCTATTCAAGCCAGCTTCTGTGTATCTCCCTATTGGGATTTTGGAGTCCGAGACCCGTGTATCTCGCTCTATCTATTGCTTTCTTTTTTTTCTTAACTCTTTTCTCTTCTCTTCTCTTCTCTTCTCTTCTCTCTTTTCCTTATGTACTCTCCTTCCCCCGTGGTCTGCTGGACCGTTTGGTCCTGTTGAATGCTCTTGCTATAGAGGCCACCTAGTCTACTGTGTGCCCCATTTTTATATATCCCATGACTCCTTTATGCCCAATTAACTTGTCCTATTTAAATTGTAGGGGCTTTAACCTTCACGAGAAGCGGAGTCAGGTCTTATACCACTTCCATAAACTGAGATCAAGTATCTTAATGTTACAGGAAACCCACTTCCGCGTTGGCTCCGTTCCCAATATGCAGAATAGATATTACCACATATGGTTTCATAGCCCCAATCCGGTGTCCAAAACCAAAGGGGTGTCAATTGCTTTCCACAAATCATTCAACCAAGAAGTATTGGATTCGCTTATTGATGAGAAAATATTTTCTCTTTACAGTAGCAAACATTTATGCTCCCAAGACCAATCAAACTGATTTTCTCTCTTCTACTCTCACCAGACTGCTCTCCTTCGGGGGCCCCGCTTCATTATTGGCGGCGATCTCAATGTAGCCTTATCACCGCCAGAAGTCACCTCATCCGGTAAGTCCTCTATCCCTACATCCTCTTTAGCTCACATTAAATCCCTACTTCATGAAACACACAATTCCTACAGTAGGCTGGAGTACTTTTTAATTTCACAATCTTTATTAGATTCTCATATACAATCTTCTATAGGGCACATCCTCTGGTCCGACCATGCTCCGGTCCTTCTCTCCCTAGCTCGTCCTCCTAGATCTCGCCTAGGGGCGTCATGGAGGCTAAATGATAACTTGTTGCGGGACTCTGTGTGCATTGCTGAGGTTTCCAAAGCAATTCAGAATTTTGTAACTGACCATACATCGGATGTCACTACTCCACTGAAACAGTGGGAAGCCCTAAAATGTGTCATCCGTGGGGTCCTTATCCAGCATGGATCCAGATTGAAAAAGATTAGAACGGATGACATACGCAGATTGTTATCCCGTATTGCTGAATTCGAACCACTCCACAAAAAAGACCTGTCACCATCCACTTTCGTCGAACTGTCTAACGCTCACCTTGACTTGCTTCAGATCCTAGATTCACACTCTTTAGTCGCTCGAGATTGGGCTCATACTCTCCACTATTCATTGGCCAATAAATGTGGCCAACACCTCGCTAGACTCCTCCATCCTAGGCCTCCTCACCACTCTATTCCGTTCATAACTGAACCCAACCAAACTAAGACCCACCACACCAGCAGCATAGCCACCTCTTTCCAACAATACTATACCAATCTGTATAACTTACCCTCTCATTCTACCCGTACTTCTACTCTCTCCCGCACAGACGACATGCAGACCTACATCACCGAGACAGCACTCCCTGAAATTGCCCCACAAGATGCCGCAGACTTAGATAAACCCCTCTCCGTTTCCGAGTTCCTAGGAGCGATCAAAGACTTAAAACTGGGTAAATGCCTCGGTCCGGACGGTTACACCCTTAGGTTCGTTCTATAAAACTTTTGCACCCCTCCTGGCACCGCTCCTGACACGGGCATTTAACTCCATAGACGAGACTACTCTCCCTTCCAAAAACCTCTTGTCCACTAATGTCTCAGTCCTCCTGAAACCGGGTAAGGACCCCTCCCAATGCGGTAGTTACCTCCCAATATCCCTTCTAAATATAGATTTAAAACTCTTTGCGAAAGTCCTTGCCAACCGCCTATTCCCCTTTCTACCCAAAATTATCCATACAGACCAAGTTGGTTTTGTTCCAGGCTGAGACACGACCAAAACGATACACCTTATATCTTATGTTCAACGACACCATCTGAAGGCTTGCTTGTTGTCCTTCGACGCTGAGAAAGCTTTTGATCGGGTAAATTGCCGTTTTCTCCGTCTCTCCCTGGAACAGGTGGGTCTGGGCCAGACTTACATCTTCAAAGTGATGTCACTCTACTCTAGACCCTCTGTCTCGGTGCTGGTTAATGGTTCCTCTTCCGAGCCCTTTGACAGCACACGCCAGGGGCATCCTCTTTCTCCACTCCTTTTTGTTATAGCTATCGAACACCTGGCATGTGCCATTCGGCAGAACGGCTCTATCCAGGACATCCTTACTCCCACTTCCCACCATAAGTTATCTCTTTACGCGGACGATCTCCTAGTGTATGTACAACAACCTCATACGACCCTACCTTCCTTTTTTTCGGAGTTCAGGCGCTTTGGGGCCTTCAGCAACTTTAAACTGAATATGTCCAAAACGGAAGCCCTCAACCTATCCTTACCCCCCTCCATTCAAATTATTCTTTTCAATGGCAATCCAAATGCATCTCGTACTTAGGAGTCCACTTCCCCGCCAACCTGCCCAATCTCTTCACACTAAACTACATCCCGATCCTCTCACGTATTAGGAAAGATCTAGAGGTTTGGGGGGGCTCCTCTTTGCCATGGTTTGGTCGCATCAATTCTATTAAAATGGATATTTTACCCAAATTACTGTACCTTTTTCAAACCATACCGATACCAATACCCAAATCATATTTTGCCTCTCTCCGTTCACTTACTATTAAATTTGTATGGCACCAGGGCCTGTCTTGAGTTAAGTACAAATTGTTAATCCCCCCGAAGCTCCAAGGGGGTACTGGACTCCCAGATTTTGAAATCTACCATAAGGCATCCATCATGGCCCAAATACTGGAATGGTCCCCCAGCCTATTACTAAAGCTTCTGTGATGGTCGAACAAGACTTAGCACCTGTGGATCTCAGAGCCTTGTTATGTGGCTACCGGAGTGCCTTACCTCTATTGAACTGTTCCTCGCCCTTAACTCTAGCTGCCCTGAATTTATGGTATAGACGAGGGCTTTGTCATGTCCTGTCCTCCGATCCGTCACCCCTAACGCCCCTATTAGATAACCCGACCTTTCCTCAAGGTATGGGAGTTCAATTCCTATCGTCGTACCTCTTGGCCACGGGCCCATCAGTTTGTACATCCCCAAACTGGTACCCCGGTGGTCCCAGCTAATCCCCAAAACTGGCTGATGTCCATGCATATGGTCTTTTTTACAAAACAACTTTTCCACTCCTCTTACATACACCGTTCTCTTACAGAATTTGAACGCTTATGCACGCTACTGCTTCAGGCTCTTACACACACAGGTCTACCATCATATACTAGGTTATGGTCAAGAGATTTGGGAACGGAAATCTCAGGGAAAGCGTGGCTAACTTCTTTTCATTTCACCCATAAATCCTCTATATCCTGGCACTCACAAAAAAAAAAATCAAAATCCTCTCTCAGTGGTACAGAGACCCCTGGACTCTCCATAGAATTTTTCCGGATACCTCAGAGGATTGCTGGCATTGCGGTGAGGCTGTCGGAACATACCTACATGTCTGGTGGGAGTGCGAGAGAATACGTCCCTTCTGGAATCAAGTATTTCAGGTATATATCCATTTATATGACGACTCTCTAACTCCCTCGCCTAAGATCGCTCTGCTCTCTATCCTTCCTGGCTCTTTAGTATCCCAAAAGAAATGCCTCCTTTTCCTTTTGTCTGCAGCCAGACAAATTATCCCGTTATACTGGAAATCAACTACCACACCTCCCCTTGCCCAGTGGGTATCCACTGTGAATGACATTATGAGAATAGAAGAAAGGTTGGCAATGGACAATGATACGTTGGACAAATATAATGTTTTATGGTTGATCTGGCTCCGCTTCTCCGCCTCTGACACACTCACTAACAAGTCCTGATATTGGACAGATGGCGGGTCTCGGGTTGGTTCGCTGGGCAACTACGCAGGGCCGGGACCCTCCAGCAGACCCCCCCCCCCCTTCTTCTCTTCTCTCCTTTCTCATATTCTCCTCTGTGTAACTACCCCTTCATTTCTCACTATACCTTTTGTCTTCTATTTTTCTGTTTTTAATTTTTTTTTTATTTCAACACAGAAAACAATATGGCATCAAGCTTCTACATTTCAAAGCAGTCTTTCTGGATATAATGATGTTTTTCTACCTTGTAATTGTTATCTGTAACACTGTGCTGCTCATGGTCCCGAGTCTCACTGTGGGCGATAGCCACTGAGTGGACTTGTGGATATATGTCACTTACCGCTTTACTTTTGTAATATGTTCTTTTTCCCAATAAAAATATTTTCGACTTTAAAAGCAGGGCTTTTGGTCCGGTTGCGTGCCTCTGAAAAGATCCTACTACAAGCTCCCACTGTAGATCGCAGCCGTATCAAATCTCTGGACATGAGCAATACATACCAATCGATACTATGGTCTAGACAGAGGTTTTATGAGTATGCTAACAAGCCACACAGGATGTTGGTCAATAGGTTAAAACCCAGAGCGTTTATAATCTCATGGGCTACGAAGAATTATGTGATCTCCCACAAACACCTCGACATACCCTCTCCATGATCTATCAGTTGATTTTATCCCACACTCATAACACACTCCCCACATATACCCAGCAATGGGCTGGAGATTTGGGAACAGAGAAATCGCCAGAAGAATGGCAGAAATCTTTTCTTTTCACTCATAGCTCGACTATCTCCAGCTTCACTCAAGAAAAAAATTATGAACTGTTATCTCGGTGGTATAGAGACCCAGCCACGATTCATAGGATCTTTCCAGCTGCCTCGGATGCCTGCTGGCGCTGTCATGGGGGGACGGGCACATACTTTCACATTTGACGGAGCTGTAACCGTATCAGTCCCTTCTGGAGAACCATATTTGAAGTATACAACGAAATCTATGACACCTCAGTAACACCCTCCCCTAAAATTGCTTTATTATCAGTCCTCCCAGGCTCAGTTAAACACCAGAAATCAACTCTCCTCAGGGTTTTCCTATCTGGAGCCCGTCGTATTATCACAAAATACTGGAAATCCGACATAACGCCCCCACTTTGTCAATGGGTGGAACTCATTAACAACACTATGATCATGGAGGAGCTGCAGGCAAAGGCAATAGACAAATGGGATAAATATACTAAAACGTGGTCCGTCTGGCTCCATTATTCAACATCGGATAGACTTAAAAGTAGAATCTCGACATGAAACCTATCCACGAAGCTCCTGCTGAACAGGGGACCCACGTTATCTGATCATACGATCACACATAACTCGAAAGCTACTATATTGTATGCCACATAGGCATATTACATAACTTTCAGTGTAACCTCACCGTAACTTCTCTTTTCTCTGTTTTCTTCACCTCTTCTCTAACTTACCCCTTTTTCCCCCCTCTCCCCTCTCTCTCTTTCTTTCCCTTTTTATTTCCTTTTCATTGGGTTTTAACTGTGCAATTGTTTAAAGGATAGGGAATGTGCCAGCTCAGGACAGATAGGGGATGTGAGTCGCTTCCCCGCACTGGTATCCTTCCTCTTCCTCTGAAAATGTAAGTGTTCTTCAGTTTTTTTACTACCACACCTGGTATTTACTGTAATATTCAATGTTAACAAGATAACAACAAAACTAATAAAAATATATTCTACCCTAAAACCCAGAGCGTTTATGTCAATACCCGACCACCTAATACAATTGGTGGTACCCCCACCCATTGCCCCGCGCTATGTCTCAGGTTTTTGGTAAGTATTATAAAGACCTATACAACTGCCTCAACAATGATCCGAATTCTAAGTTTACACAAGAGAAGTTTGAAACCTTTATAAACACCTTGCAGTTGCCCAGAATTACCCCGGAACAGAGAGCGCAGATTAATGCGCCCAATACATCTGAGGAATTAACAGAGGTTATAGGCCATTTACCATCACACAAGGCTCCAGGCCCAGACGGCCTCCCGTATTCCTATTATAAAACATTCCAGTTTTAGCCCCTCACATGTTACAGCTATTTGCTTCCTTACAAAACGGTATACTCCCACATAGTCATTTCTTGTCTGCACATATAACAGTAATGCCGAAACCAGGCAAAGATCCTGCTTCCCCTGATAATTATCGACCGATTGCCCTTCTGAATTCAGACTATAAAATATTCACAAAAATATTGGCAAATAGGCTATCATTAATTTTGCCAACTTTGATACATAAAGATCAAGTGCGATTTGTCCCGTCTAGGCACGCGGGCGACAATACCAGAAGGACTATAGACCTAATTGACCTCCTGACCAAAACGAAACACCTGGCCATTGTTCTGAGTCTAGATGCACAGAAGGCTTTTGATCGCCTGAGTTGGCTCTATATGTTCGCAGTTTTACATCAATATGGGTTCTCGAGCTCTTTCATTGGGGCACTGCGAACCTTAACCACTTGCCGACCGCACGCCGCAGTGTGATGGCGGCAAGGTGGCTTGTTATCGCGAAACGCCGTCACAGGATGGCAGCCACGATAACTAGTATTGTGAGCGCGTGCGCGCCGCCGGCGGGGTGGCGGGGAGCGGGTATGGCCCCCCCCGCAGTGAAAGAATGGAGATCCGTGTAAGTAAACCCGGATCTCCGTTCTGTTAGAGGGGGAAGGGCTGTGATCACAGGCTTCCTCTATATGGAAGCCCTGATCAATCCCTTCCCCCAGCCAGGGCAGCAACACCGTTAACCTTTAGAGCGCCCCCTGCAGGTTAACCCCTTCACTGCCAATGGCATTTACACAGTAATCAGTGCATTTTTATAGCACTGATCACTGTATAAATGCCAATGGTCCCAAAAAAGTGTCAAAATGGTCCAACATGTCCGCTGCAATATGGCAGTACCGCTTAAAATCGCCGCCAATACTAGTAAAAAATAAAAAAAAAACCCAGAAATGAATTCTCATCATCCGTAAACGCGACAACTTTTCCGCAAACCAATCATTGAACGCCAATTGCAATTTTTTTTTTACCAAAAATATGAGGAAGAATATAAATCAGCAAAAACAGATGGAAAAAAAAGTTTTTTTATATTTTTTTTTTGGATTTGTATTTTAGCAAAAAGTAAGAAATTTGGGTTATTTTGCAAAATTGTCGTTTTTCTTTTGTTAATAGTTTTTAGCGGTGATCAGAAATGATGCAGAGGGTTTCAAATACCACCAAAAGAAAGCTCTATTTGTGGGAAAAAAAGGACGCAAATTTTGTTTGGGTACAACATCGCACGTCCGTGCAATTGTCAGTTAAATAGATTCAGTGCCGAATCGCAAAAAGTGCTCTGGTTCTAAAGTGGGAAATCCTTCCGGGGCTGAAGTGCTTATATTCAAATCCCACCTCTCAAGTACAGCTGTCTTCCCATTTGTCGCAGTCGTTCTCCCTGAGTAATGGTACCAGACAGGGTTGCCCCCTGTCACCTCTTCTATTCATCCTCCGCTTAGAGCCCCTGGCCATAGCCATAAGGGGCCAGCCGGACATTCGGGGGCTGCGGGAATGGGAATATAAACTTTCCTTATTCGCAGATGATATTTTGCTAACCCTTACCCATTCCCATACATCCCTCCCCTCCTTACATAGACTTCTGACGTCTTTCAGCTCAATCTCAGGATTTAAAATGAATTCTTCCAAAACCGAAGCCCTACCCATTAATATACCATCGACACAATTGACCTCCCTACAGACAACTTTTAAATACCACTGGTGCACCCACTCACTTAAATATTTAGGTATACGTCTTACCCCTTCCTACTCTGCGCTCTATCAGGCAAATTTCCCGCCCCTATTTACCGAGCTTGATCGTTTAATGCAACAATGGTCCTCCCTTGCGCTCTCCCTTCTTGGAAGAGTCAATGTCCTTAAAATGTCAATCCTCCCTAAATTGTATTTATTTGAAACTCTCCCTGTCTCCATCTCATTGGCAAAGCTGAAACTACTTCAGCGGAAATGTTTGCGTTTCATATGGAACAATGCTTCCCATCGTATTGCAGGTTCAGTTGTTACAGCCCTTGAAAACAGGGGAGGCCTGGGTGCCCCAGATTTAATCAAATATTACTATGCCGCACACTTACACGCCTAGGCTTCTTGGACTTGCAGAATGGCCCCTAACAGGTGGGCTGAGATAGAAATGAGCATCACTAGGCCTGTATACCCATGTTATATGCTCCGGCCTTCATCAGGAAAACATACCCTCCAACTAAAATCATTATGTCTAGGCCTTATGCTTTTTACCTTATCTATCTGGTGGAAGTGTTCTGGAAAATTCGCTCTCTCATCTCCACACCCTCCCCTTGTGAACTTACTTTTCAATCCAGATATCCCGGATAGTCTCTCCTATGATCAAATGTTACCATGGTCCAAAGCAGGGATATTTCAATTACGTCATTTAGTAAATCCGGTGACATATAATATCCTTTCTTTTTCAGACCTGCAATCTAAACACGAGCTCCCTGATAAGCTCCGTTACTCTTACTTACAATTTAAACACTTTTTCTCTAACATGTCTAAGACCCTCTCTTTAGATAAGCCTACTGACTTTGAGTTACTTTGCGCTAAAGGCCCTTATGAGCCTCGGCAAATCTCAACTATCTATAAAATCCTTCATGAGGCTGCCCCGCTAACCAATGTAAGCCATAACTATAGGAGGAAGTGGGCCACAATCCTGAACCGACCTATCTCCTTGATAGATTGGGGGAAAATTGGGGAATCTACCTCCAAAGTCTCCAGATGTGTAATACATAAAGAAACAGTGGTTAAAATGCTTCTTTTCTGGTACAGAACTCCAGACATTCTTTACGCACGCCATTCACAGACCCCCAATCAGTGCTGGAGATGTGGTAAGGATGCAGGCACTCACTTACATATTTTCTGGGACTGCCCATCTATTCAGCCATTTTGGATCCAAATTCAAAACATGTTACAAGCGCTACTTGGCATTTCAGTTCCACTCAATCCCCTACATTAGGGAAAAGGCTGGTATCCTATGTCCTCTTAGCGGCAAAAGGGTTATCCCTAGATGCTGGCTATCTCCCTCCCCCCGACTCTTCCACAGGTTCTCTCTACTATGGCAGACATAAGAAAGATGGAACGTATGACTACAATAGTGGAATGCTCCATGCCACGCTTCTCTAAGGTTTGGGACATGTGAGACACCTCCCAATACTCCTCGGAGCAACTTCACACATAAGTTTAAAAACACGTCATGGGTTGGATATGATATACACTGAATGGCTCTAAGTTCCTGTTTTTATACCTGGTACTGACCTTAGCTTCTTGTCCTCTAATTGTGCAGGTCTTGATGTCCCTAAAGCTTATTTCTCACATTTCTCTCTTTCATATAGTCACATATGTTCTTGCTGTTTTATTCTCTTTTTTTTTTTCTCCATCTTGTTTATGTGTTGGGTGTCCTGGGTTTGCGGAGCTGGTGCACGACACAAACGTGTCCATTCTACTGCGCCACCTTTGTATATCCACCCCCATATTTCCAGGTTTCTTGGAAAAGAAATGTTGTACTGTCATTATTGTCTTTATAATATGCTTGACCTTTTGTAATGTACAACCTTGAAAAAGTTATAAATAAACAAAAAAAAAAAGAATGGCTTCATTCCAACTAATTGTTGTCATCACCAGTCATGGCTCAAATCATTTCCCAGCTGCCAATTTTTAAGACTGCAGAGAAATTGTTCTGACATACAGGATTTTAGGAGGCAGTCGTGTATTTTAAAACAGAAATTCTTAGAAAAGGTTGAGGAAAAACAGATTGACTATGACATACTAAGAGCTACCCAAGTGGAAAGAACATCACTTTTAGGGGATAGACCTAAAGATGAGAATAAAAATGAAGATTTTAGATGGTCTTTTTTCACAACATTTTCTCTGCAACATACGCAGATAAAAAATGTCATGGATAAACATTGGTCTAGCCTTAAAAATTATCGTGTCTTAGGACCTGTACCAACAGATAGAGCCAAGATAGTGTATAGGGGAGCTCCGTCACTGAGGAACAAGCTGGCTCCAGATTTACATATACCTGACTAATAATAAGATAGACGCATGCGCCCCTAGATCAGAAGTAGGAGGCAAAGCATGCTGGCACTGTCACAATCTCATTGGAGACATTCTCGAATGAGTGCGACCAGTGGTGCTTGATGCATGTACCCTTACGAGATCCAATTGGAAATTCAGGGTGGTACATACTGACACACATCAAGATCCTATTGGTGATGCCCTTGAGTGGGCGTGATGTAAGCACAATGTGAGGCTCCGTCACTGAGGAACAAGCTGCCTCCAGATGTTATAGACCTCCCTAAACGCACGTCATTTTTCCATAATATGGTGGGCTTTTACCCATGCTGTAAATGTAATGTTTGTAATCTCATTGTATGTAAAGATAGGAAAATCTTACAATTCCAATCTAAGGTTACGGAACAGATATACACTATTAAATATTTCATTGCATGTGAAACTTATAATGTTGTCTACTTATTGACCTGCCCATGCGGGAAACAGTATGTGGGAAGGACATTTAGGACGTTTTCCGTTAGGGTAAACGAACACATTGCTAATATAAGAAAGGGGAAGACAAATCACAGCATTCCCAAACATTACTTAAGATATCATAATAGGGATCCCAAAGGAACGCTCTATCAGATTATTGATAGATATGTTCCCCCCGTGGAGGGGAGGAGCCACTAGACGTGGGGTCTTACAGTTGGAGACTTTTTGGACATACCAGCTCACATGTTATTTTCCGTATGGATTAAACATTGAGTGGGATATCAATTCCTTTATCATTAAAGCATGAGGTACATCAAGCCCAAGTGTGGGGCATATAGCCCCATGAATTTATACTGTAACATTTCTAGGAGGGGGTATAATTAATAAGTCAATTTTATAGTATATATTGCAATTATAATTATATCCGTTTTTCATTTGTAATGAATTTAATGTATTTCAATACTAACTGTATATAATGTTATATGGTGACGTTTTTACAGTTGTGTCTATTTTTATTCAATTTATTGATTTAAATAGTTTTGTAGGTTTATTTGGTTTTTGCTATAATCATGATTTTAATTCTCAATTATTCAGTGGTCATATATGTATATATTCTGCTTTTTATCCAGTAAACATGGCAGATTATTCCAGATTAAGAGCTGGGTATTATCTAGTTAGTCATCGCTAGTGTGAGGGATTTGCTCTGGTGGGGATCACCTTTCCTGAGAAAAAGGCAGTTGAGTCAGCAGTTTG
The DNA here is from genome assembly GCA_018402905.1 of Glandirana rugosa. NCBI lineage: Eukaryota > Metazoa > Chordata > Amphibia > Anura > Ranidae > Glandirana > Glandirana rugosa. The sequence continues at coordinate 112,480 of BLSH010275764.1, read as the reverse complement.
TTCAAATGTGGCTTGCAGCCAGGTTTATTGGTAAAAAAGTTTGCACTTAAAATAAACCAAGCATAAAATAAATCCTTGCCATCTAGGCTCTAACTATACATCTCGGCATACCTATCTGAGCGGTGTAGGGCTGCTCTCAGACACCCACAAACCAAAGTTAGTGCAAACCTTTCTTTTAGCACAAACCTCCGTGTGTCAGCCCTCTCAGGCTGAAGGCTCAAAGAGTCCCAGGGTAGAGCAAAAGCCTTGCTCTCTTCCTGGTCTATTTAAACCACAGCTTCTAGTGGGCCTCAGTGGACCAACCCTGCCGGGTGGTATTCCACCTTAGTCTACTCCAAATGAACTCATGCGAGGTGACACATAACGTCCATCTATTAGTTTTCATTGCATAACGTCACATATCCCTCCCTCTGCTCAAGCCCCCTGCAGTTGAGCAACTGTCCCAACCATACAATGGACCCAGGAAAGGGCATCTGCATTGTTTTGGAGCTTTCCCGCCCTATGCTCCACTGTGAACTTGAATGGCTGTAAAGCCAGGAACCACCTTGTCACCCGACTATTTTTTTCCCTCTTGTTACTCATGCACTTCAGGGGGGTATGGTCAGTGACTAGCTTAAATCGCTAAGCACTCCTTTTTGACAATGGCATCATTTTTCTCATGTCTGTTCAATTTACTGCTCAAGTATACAGTTGGGTGCTCCTTCCCGTCTCTAATCTGGGACAATACGGCCCCTAGTCCCACATCAGAGGCATCTGTGTGCACGACAAATTCCTTTGCGAAGTCCAGGGTGACAAGCACCGGTTGTATACAAAGGGCTTGCTTCAGCCTCTGAAACGCCTTTTCCACCCTCCAGATTCCACTTCACCATGACTGACCCTCTACCCTTTGTCAGGTCTGTTAGAGGGACGACAATGGTGGCAAAGTCGTGTATCAAATGCCTGTAGTATCCCAAGTTAGCAGTTGGGGCCATTTTAGGATTGCCTCAAGTTTATTGGTCTGTGGCTTAACCAGCCCCCAAACAATAATGTGACCAAGGTATTTGGCCTCTTCCAAGCCTATGGCACATTTCTTTGGGTTGGCCGTGAGCCCTACTTTCTGAAGGGAATCCACTACTGCTTGCACCCGGGGCAAATGCAATTCCCAATCGGGGCTGTGGATGACAACATCATCCAGATAGGCGGCTGCATAGGGGCAATGTGGTCTTAATGTCTTGTCTATCATTCTCTGGAATGATGCAGGGGCACCATGCAGACCAAACGACATGTGCTTATACTGAAACAACCCCTCAAGAGTAGAAAAGGCAGTCTTCTCATTTGCTGACTCTGTTTGGGGTATCTACCAATAGCCCTTAGTTAGGTCTAGGGTTGTTATGTACCAGGCATTTCACAACCTGTCCACATGTTCGTCGACCCGAGGCATCGGGTATGCATCAAACTTTGACACATTATTTAGCTTTCTAAAATCATTACAGAACCTGATAGTGCCATCAGGCTTTGGGACCAGCACTATGGGGCTCGACCAGTCACTGTGGGATTCCTCTATCATGTCCCTTCAATGAGAATCATCATTAATCTATCCCTATGGAGATGGCCCATGATAACAATCCTGAGTGACTTAAATCAGAAATGAGGCTTGGATACAGGCCGAGTCGCCATCTTTACTTCCCATACAATATTGTACAGTGGGTTTTGTCTGAGAAGGAGGCTTGAAACTCACGCGGTAAAGCCATTTTTTACCCCAAAAGTGTCTGATATCGGCCACTGGTAATACATTATAGGTCTTATTTATACAATTATGGTAAAGGTTATATATAGACGCAATGACCGGAGTAACGGAATACCCCAGATGACGCCTTGGGAGACAAAACTAGTTGGGTTTATGCTGTACCCAGGCCATTGCGTGATTGGTGGATATTTGTTATGAGCTCATGAATACTACTGTGTTGTAAGTTTTCTACTTTTTAAATACAGTGGGTATGGAAAGTATTCAGACCCCCTTAAATGTTTCACTCTTATATTGCAGCCATTTGCTAAAATCATTGTTCATTTTTTTGCCCTCATTAATGTACACACAGCACCCCATATTGACAGAAAAACACAGAATTGTTGACATTTTTGCAGATTTATTAAAAAAAGAAAAACTGAAATATCACATGGTCCTAAGTATTCAGACCCTTTGCTCAGTATTTAGTAGAAGCACCCTTTTGATCTAATACAGCCATGAGTCTTTTTGGGAAAGATGCAACAAGTTTTTCACACCTGGATTTGGGGATCCTCTGCCATTCCTCCTTGCAGATCCTCTCCAGTCCTGTCAGGTTGGATGGTAAATGTTGGTGGCAGACATTTTTAGGTCTCCCCAGAGATGCTCAATTGGGTTTAAGTCAGGGCTCTGGCTGGGCCATTCAAGAACAGTCACAGAGTTGTTGTGAAGCCACTCCTTTGTTATTTTAGCTGTGTGCTTAGGGTCATTGTCTTGTTGGAAGTTAAAACTTTGGCCCAGTCTGAGGTCCTGAGCACTGTGGAGAAGGTTTTCGTCCAGGATATCCCTGTACTTGGCCGCATTCATCTTTCCCTCGATTGCAACCAGTCGTCCTGTCCCTGCAGATGAAAAACACCCCCACAGCATGATGCTGCCACCACCATGCTTCACTGTTGGGACTGTATTGGACAGCTGATGGGCAGTGCCTGGTTTTCTCCACACATACCGCTTAGAATTAAGGCCAAAAAGTTCTATTTGGTCTCTTATTTCTCACCATCTTGGAGTCCTTCAGGTGTT